>CM044436.1:63847402-63870445 GCA_024363595.1 Xenopus borealis
GACTTGCAAGTTCCAGGAGCCTCTAGGGCCCCCTGCATGGCGCTCTAATGCTATGCATTTTGGGCATGTGTGGACAGGAATGTAGGGAAGAGACCGGCTCTTGGCTCAAACACGGCACGAGATGAGGACCAGAGCCACGAGGCCCTTGCATCCCTGAAAGAGAGGAAGTCCCCAGGGGACAGGGCAGCCTATGCAGCCCCAGCCTGGAGCCAACGACTGAGGGGAAAGCTGCTCTGCCTACCCAGGAACAGTGGCACCTTAGCCCTTGTGCCTTTTGGTTCCTTGCCCCTGGGGGGCCATGGAAGTGGCACCCTCCTGTGGATTTCCAGTAAACTGCACCTGTAATCTCCAGCTGATGCAGCCCAGCCTGGAGCCAACATCTGGGGAGAAAGCTGCTCTGCCTACACAGGAACAGTGCCCCTTAGCCTGGGTGCCTTTCGGTACCTAGTCCCTGGGGGGCATGGAAGTGGCACCCTACTGTGGGCTTCCCTGTAAACTGTGCCAGTAATTTCCAGGGGGGAAAGCCACTCTGTCTACCCAGGAACAGTGCACCCTTGTCTGGGGAGAGAAGCCAGGATGCCGGCCTCTAGGGCCCCCCGTACGGCACTAACGCTATGTATTTTTGGCACGTGCGGATGGATTGGAAGGTAGGGAGAGACCAGCTCTTGGGGCAAACACGGACCGATGTGAGAACCAGAGGCGTGAGCCCATGGCCTCCCTGAAAGACTTGAGTGGTCGAGTCTCGTTCCCCACAGCAATCGATTTGGCAACCTGCGCCAAGGGCAGGGAGGAGCCTCTACCTGGCAGCCGCTACATGGGCAGGGAGTCTTCCTCCCATCTCACCCTAGAAGCGCTTCCAGTGCCCCACATGTCCAACAGGGATGGTGGGTCCGGGGGGCCTGTGCCCCCTGCCTCTGGTGGGGTGGTGGGCCTGCCCCCTGTGAGTTCACTCTGCAGGTGCCTGAACCCAGATGGGGATGCCTGTTGCTATGGGGACTGTGCTCCCCCTGCAGTGGCCTTCTCTCCCCTGGCCACTGGCTGAGTCTGCATTTTGCTGGTGATTTGTCCTGCCTGGTAATGGTTATGGACCATCTGTGGTGCTATCTCCTATTGAGCTGGTTTGGGGCCATCTCCTGACAGTGACTATCTTCTCCTCATATCCTCCTAAGGAATGGGGCTGCCACCATCAGCTGAAGGCCAAGTGTACAAACTTTGCTATCCAAAAGTAAGTAAAAGTCTTAACAAGGTGCGCCTGCATGAATGACAATGTAGCAAACCTACAGGTGGTGTTGGGGCTGACTGGGCTAAGGATGGAAAGTCCCTGGGCCCTCCTGCCTCTGTCCCAGGCTGGGTCCACCAGCTGCAGGATGACTGTGGTGCATAGATTGGGTGACATCGCAAAGGGGATGCCACAGGGAAGGGCTGTGGCACCCCCTCTTGTCCCGCCAAGGCCAGACCCCGTAGGCCTGCGCTTCTCTCTGGCTGCCATTGCCACCCAGCTGGGTCTCCCCCAGACTGGGTGACATGGCAAGGGGGCTTCCACATGGAAGGGCTGTAGCACCCCTCTTGTCCCGCCAAGGCTAGACCCCGGAGGCCTGCGGTTCTCTCTGGCCGCCATTGACACCCAGCTGGGTCTCCCCAAGACTGGGTGACATGGCAAGGGGGCTGCCACAGGGAAGGGCTGTGGCACCCCCTTTTGTCCTGCCAAGGCCAAATGGATTATGGTGTATACTGGGATTCCAAAGTAACCAGTGCAGCAAATAGGAATAAGGAGCAATGAGAAAAAGATTCCTGCTTTCCTTTGTAATTCTAAGGTTTGGTAGGAGGGGTAGATTAAGAACATCTGGAGGGCTGCAGATCAACCAGAGGTGTAACTAAAGTGCTCCGGGCCATCCAGCACACTCTGATCCCCATTCTCCCGCCTACTCCTAGCCTCTGCCCATTACCCACCCCCAGACTGCACCCATACTCCGCCCACTCTCCGCTCAGTGCCAACAAGCTCTGCTTGCTTGGTGCAGGTAAGAGAGCTACCAGGGCCTCCCTGCAACTACGGAGTCTGCTTCCTCTATAGCTACTCCACCAGATTCAGCCTTTCTAATGGAACTGGCAAACAAAACAAAGAGTTCTTACATAATGCAATATGCTTTTTGCCCTGCCACAGTTTTTTTTTTATAATTGCTTACATTCATTGAATACATTTGCTTTCCGATGTTTACTTTCACAATGCATTACACATTAATGTATAAAACTGCAAGTAACAAACAAAAGGAAAAAGTCAAGTTTTCTGTTTTTTAAGGTGTACTATTGGATGCAGGCAGCTATCTCAGGATCAGGCACAATGTCCTAAGCTTTCAGAAAGATCCAATATAAACAATAGCAATGAGCTACTGTTTTTTCCTACTTAGTGTAAATGGAGAATAGGAGAATAGCTCAGGGACAGATATGTAGCTAAGGGCATGGAGCATTTTTAGCAAAAACTGTTTTATCTTCTGCACACCACTTGTATTCATAGGGTGCAACCAGTCGCAGGCTGCTTCCAAGCCAAGCAAGACAATTACTCTCTAGAGAAGGGAAAATAAGCACACCACCTCCTCTCTTTAAAAACATTTTGGGGCAAATTCACAAAAGCGCAAGGCATCCAATGCTAGAGTGACGTCATTTCGCAACTTTGCCAATTTACCAACAGTGTCCCTGGCGAAAATTCTCTAGTGAAGTAGACTAGTGCAACTTCGCACCCTTATGCCAGGCGAAGTTACGAACTGACGATGGGACGTAACTACACTAATTCACTAAGATGACCATTTTACTGAATGTTACCTCTTGTGCTAGACTTTAGTTCGCCAGGTCAGACCTGGCAAAGTTCAATACATTAGATAGGAGGTTGAAAAAAGGAGGGTAACCCCACAAAAAAATTACATTTCCTAACATACGGCAACTCAACTATACAGTGGGCACGTTTAGTGCAATAGGGCAACTTTATTTTAATTATTAAAGGTTTCCGAGGCTTGTGTAATCTAGTGGCTGTAACATATACTTCTATTATACATTTAACTTTGTGCTGTATGCAAATTAGGCATCGCTAATGCGATTTGCCTGACGAAGTAATGGTACCGCAACTTCGCTAATATTCGCCGCCCTGCGCGCAAATTCGCATTTTAGTGAATTAGCGGCAGGCTGGCGAAAATTCGCCTGGCGAATTGTGGCTAGCGCTAGAGCATTTTCACCGCTTAGTGAATTTAGGATTCGGTTCAGCCAGGCAGAAGGATTCGGCCAAATCCGAATCCTGCTGAAAAAGCCGAATCCTGGCCGAATCCTGAACCGAATCCTGGATTTGGTGCACGCCTAGTTTTACTGAATGAATTAAGCTTTGTAGATTGGGGAAGCTAGAAACCACACCAAGTCATTGAAGTCCTGTTAACTCATATTAAATTTGTTTTACCCAAGACTCAGGCATTTCCTTAGCAAACTTATAATTGCTCAATAAAAACTAGCAACTAAGGAGGCAGAGGGACGAGCAAGCATTGCTCAGGCTTCTTAGACTTCTCTAAATAAATATAAATAGTATAAATTACCATTGTTTTATTATAGGTCAACGTAAAGTGTATTTTGAGGGGACATCTACATATTTGTATGAAACATTTATAATCAGCACCTGATTTATAACCGTCAATCCCCTAGGCACACCATTACACACCCACCCACCCTCCTACCCAAATGGTATTGGAGTAAAGCTTCATAGCTGGATTTTACAACACTTTTTTTGCAATTTTGCAAATCGGTTGGGTTTTTTTTCTCCCTATATAGGCACAGGCCTGTGCGTGCATTTATTGAAAATATAGACCCTGTTTATAATAATCACTAGAGGCAATAAAGCACCATCTCTTTTTCCGTTATATCAAATTATCGTGTGTATTTCTCCTTATTAAAAGAAAAGGAAAGACAATTTACACTTGGGGATGTCAAAAGTTAGGCACCCCCAAGTGATTGTATTTATTTCCCTGAAACCACAGGCTGGTGCACCCGTTAGGAGAAAACTGCACAGGCCCTGGATTTTTCCAGCAAGAACTACAGAGCAATAGTCTTCTGGCTTCTTTTTCTTGCAGCTGAGCGTGAGCAGTAAAGTGAGAAGCCAAACTTTAACAAAAAAGCGGGCTATTTCTTTCTACTTCGCATGTGTCTGCCCCAGGAAATTGGAATAAAGAAGAAGTTGGTGCTTGCTGAAGAATCCCAGGAAAGCTCAGTTTTCTTCTAATAGGTACACCAGCACATGGTTTCAGGTAAATAAAAGTCTGCCCTTATATCAATAGTTTTACAAAAAGGAAAGAGGTAATGTATGAAAACAATTCTGCTTGAATACTATCCTTCATTTTCATTTATCCTTCATTTCACATTACATTTTCCCATTTTACTCTAGTTTTCATTACATACTACAGTCATGAGATAACATTTTTGCTTAAAGGGAATATTTACCATAAAATAATCTAATTTTAATGAGTGGTTATAATGAATTTGCAACTTTGAATCTGTTAAAACATCTATTTCTTAATTTAATAGCATGTTATGCATTTTCCCCACCAACAAAGAAACTGCTGATACAGCCAAAAAACCCCTGTGAACAGTAAAAGAAAAGCCTTGGGTTTTCGGATACATTTTAGTTTTCGAATACATTTTAATATTAGTTATATTCTAGTTTAACCCTGCATAATATGGCAGCACTGCAGTAGTGACCCTGCAGCCTGTGTGATACTAATCGATAAATCTGCCTTCCTGAAGGTCCTAGCAAACTATATGTCCGTTGTGTGCTTCATTCATAATCTGCATACATATCCTTGCCATATATACACAGAGGGATGGGTGTTAAAGTAAGATTCTTATCTCTTTTCCCCAATTTTCTGCAATCATTAATTTAAGATGCAGTGTGATGGCATTAACACTACAAACTCCCAACATTGTGATGTGGAGGGTGATTCCCACTGGGCTGCTACACAATAAGAGTTGTTCAGAGATATTTACTAAACTTAAAACATTTTAGAAGCAAATTGAAATTACTGGAAAAAATTTTAAATAATGTTTTCAAGACCCTCTTTTGTGTTCCTTAACCTTTTACCTGCATTTTGCCAAGTTTATGTGTGCTACAAGAAAAATGCATTGTTAGGCAATTAAAGTTTTCAATAGGGCAAGCTTAAACCTGGAAATGTAGATTCTAAGGAGAATCTACATCACCGGCAGAAAATACATGTCACTTGCATTAATATATAAAATCTTCTAGTAAAAGTATTTGATTTAATTAAATTATTAAGTATTTATCAATCTTCAGATAGTTCATCATTGTCCATATTAAGATGTATAGATTCTCCATGGTTTAATACAAAAAAGTCATTTGCATTCAGTCCATATCTTTCAAGGGCTTCAGTGAGTTTTCTTGGTGGATCCAAATAGTGCTGTAAAAATAGACAATTGGGCATTTTAATGTCACTGTACATTAAGCATAAATGATTTACAGCAAGATTCTGTTGCTTATTTAGTAGATTGGTTTAGGCTAATGTTAAACTTGGTAAAGCAAACCTTAGTTAAGGAAACATTAATCAACCATAGTTCAGAAATGGGTACATAATCTATATATTTCATGTTAATGTTCTATAACTATTTAATATATTAACATTTGTTTTGTTCTGCGTTACCTTATTTATCTGCATATATTTGCTTAAATAAGTTAGAGCTACTGTATTGTTCCTCAGCAAAGCTACCAGTAAATGCTATATAGACTCCAGTGAAACTGCACTTTCCAGATTTATAGCTGGCAAGATAAAATGATAGCAGAATCATATATTTGCTTTACCAATAGTGAAGGCATATGTGGTGTGCTCATGTTTTACTATAACAAATTTTTTTTTTGTTTATGGTTTCCAAATTTTATAGCTGATGGCAATCTGCCTTTACTTCTTAAGAGACTTTTGCATGGAACAAACCTCATTGGCTAATGCAAACGTTCCCCAGTGAACGCCAACAGATTTCTTTGCATGGACATCAGCATGAATTCTAACTGCCTCTTCTGGGTCCACATGCTGACTTCTCATAACCCATCTATTAACAAAAACACAGTAACATTTATTAACAGTGCTGCCACAATCAATATAAGAAAAGACAAAAAATTACCCCTTCAGATGGATTTAGGACACTTAGGGGCAGATTTACGAAGGGTCGAAATTGAGGGTTAAAAAACCATCAAATTTGACCATCTAATTTTATGGGAATAAAAATCCTTCGATTTCGATATTCAAACGATTGAATAGGAAATATTCGATCCAACGATTTTAACCATTCGATCGAATTTTTTTATTCGATCAAAAATAATGAAAACCGATTCCATAGGTTGAAACTGGCGAACTAGGCAGTCGAATAAAAATTTAAAGGGGAAGTTATTCGACTGTCGAATATTCTAATAGATTTCTATTTGAATTATTCGATTCGATCGAATTTTCAAAATTCGATGGTCGAAGTGGTCTTCAAAAACAATCAAAAATTCAATCTTTTTGAAAATTCTATCGAATTTCGAATCCTTCGTGTAAATTTGATAAATTTGCCCCTTAATAATAAAAAAACTGAATAATAATAATAATAAAAACAAAAAAGAAATGTCATTTATAAGTGGGAGTTCTTTTTCTCCTGTAAAGGGCAATGATATCGTGCATGTGCCCAAATGGGCATTTGAGCAAAAACAGAATAGAATGTAGAATATGAATGTCCTGAACTTATAAATGTTATGTTCCCTAATTTTTTTTTTTGACTGCTACAGATAAAGAATAGCAGAATAATGGAAAGCCAATAGCTAACACACTGCAAAATAAAAATATAAAATTAAACAAAGAAAATATTTTTTGAAAATGTAAGAAGATGATATTAAGTTATTAATCTAAAATTCACTTGGCAGAGGGGGGGAGATATAGGTTACTAGTGTTAATTCAGTTAAAAAAGGAAAGGAAAAGAAAGTACAAACCCCAACGCTCTCCAACAGTATCTATTCCATATATTTTAAATTCCCCAAATATCATGTACCAAAATTATACTGTCTAATAAAACACTTGATTAATTAATCACTTATTACTATATTTCCACAGAGTTTAAGGTGCTAGTGCGTTGACAACCCATATTAAAGGTGTACTAAATCACAGTTCAAATTGAATAGGTACTAGAAGGAGAACAGACAATTAATCAATTAGTTTATAAGGTTTAGTCTGATAATACTTAGGGGCAGATTTTCAAAATTGACGTGTATAATTAGAAGTTCGATCGAATTTAATATAAATTCTAATTTGAATCTTCGAATATGCAAATTAGGCAAATTCGACCATCGAATATTCAAATTCGAATGATTCGAATAAAATTTTATTAAAATATTCGATGGTCGAATAACTTCCCCTTTAAATTTTTATTCGACCACCTATTTCGCCAGGATCAAGCTACCGAATTGGGAATCATTAGCTGAGATCGAATTAAAAAAATGTGATCGATTAAAATCGTTCAAATCGATTGATCTAATTTTTTATATTCGATCGTTCGAATTGCAGTAAAATCCTTCGAATTCGACTATCAATTTTACTTCCCCACTATTCCCATGGTCGAATTTCTAATTTTTTTTTTAATTCGAAATTCGACCAATAGTAAATCTGCCCCTTAAAGTGATACTGACACTAAAAAAATTAATTTTAACATATGAATGTACATTAAATGTTACCTATAGGTCATGTTGATCATTTTATGCTGAGAGGTTTGTTTTTGTATATAATTGTTAGTTGAAGTTACTAAGCCTGACTCTCTGACACTCTGACACTGACTTTGCCAACCTGACTGTCCCATCTCAGTCTGTTAGTTACAGTTTCTAATGCTAACGGATTCCTGCTGCACAAATATGGAAGCCTCCTCATACAGGAACATGGGGGATCAGACAGGTAATGAGAATACTGTGTAATAAAACACTAGATTAATTAAAACAAACTAAAAGAAAATATTTTAATATGTACAATATAAAAATACAGAGAATGTAAGGATTTTCATTTCTGGCATTACTGGTACTAAGCTTAAAAGGGCAAATACATTTTTTCTATAACCATTAATGTAACAATATATTTTCTTAATAGTCTGTATTTGTAGCACATTAGAAAACTCATTAATAATTAAATGTTATTACCTTGGTTCATAGGCTCCAATTGGAATAGCAGCAATGTCAAAAGGACCGAATCTCTTTCCTATCTCTTCAAAAGCAGCACAATACCCAGTATCCCCTGCAAAAAAGAATCTGTTTGACGGTCCAAGGACAGACCAACTACCCCAAAGCACTTTGTTGTCATCTATAGGTGTCCTTTTGCACCAGTGCTGGCATGGGGTAAACACAAATGTTACTTCATCATGTCCAGGTACACAGTTTTGCTCCCACCAATCCAATTCAATTACATTCTCACAGCCACATTTCTGCATCCAGTTTAAAAGGCCCAAAGGTACAAACCATCTCAACTCAGTACCAAAACGCGCATTAAGACCTACTACTGTGTTATAATCCAAGTGGTCATAATGGTTATGGCTGATTACAACAGCATCTATTTTTGGAAGTTGTTCCACCGAACACGGAGGCCCACGGAAACGCTTTGGCCCTGCAAAGCTTATTGGGGATGCATGTTGACTGAAGATAGGATCAGTAAGAAATATCACATCATCCATTTCTACCATGACAGAAGCATGTCCTAACCATGTGATTCGTATTCCATTTTTGGTCTTGCCAGCAAGATCAGGGTATTGAACAAAGTAGGGTTTAACAATTGGAAGCACCTTGTCAAGTTCCTATGGACAGAAAGAAAAAGCTTACAAAGTTAGCGGCAAACTATATATATTTCTTTCTAAGTAATGATTACAACATATAGGGCCCACTTTCATGGGGAATCAAGTTGAAAATCAGCCATCAGCAATCCTAAAATAAAAGTATGGTCTCCTGAGTTGCATTTGTTCAGACAAATCATTCAGTAGGAGGGGCCTTGAATGGACTGATGAACATACAGCTGTGGCAGAAAATGACTCCTCCAACTTTTCAACTACAATGTAAAGAAATCAAAAACAAGTGGAATGCCTCATAGTACCTTCTGCTGGTCTAGAACAGGGAGACTCTATAAAACTTTATAATAAAAAGCCATAATACTTTAATTCACCTCCACAGTGACATAAAGTATTGCTTTACTTGCAAAGGAAAATGTATTCTAAATATCACATTCCCTTATATTCAGATAATATATAGAATCTTAATGTACTCACCTCCTTTGAGCTGGGAACACTGCTATTATCTTTTTCTGTGACTACCCATTTTAGAGCATTCCAGATGGAGGGTGCCTTCCATGTAGGCCATGGGTTCACAAATCTACCATTCTTGAGTCTCCTTGACTTGGTAACTTCCTCTTCCATTCGGACATCTAACTTGAAACTTTTCCTTGAAGATCTGCAGGAGTCACTACTTCTGGAGCTCTGCAGAGAATTCTGCCGTTTCCGGACTGTCTCTTTAGGATATGAATTACTGGATGTAGCACACACCTCATTCTTTTCACTGCTATCTGTATCTGTTAACCTAAAATGGGGATAAGTTATTTTCCTTAATTTACGGTGTACTTTGTATTGTTATGAAATAATTAGGTTTGACCTTACTTACAGTATATTGTATTAATATATTTTCACAGTGAAGTACACTACATTCCCTGTAGTGTACTGCACTTCTAGCAGCAGTACATCAGACAGCTGCCTGGCAGATCAACAGCTCCTGGGTAGTGTGCATACTGTGAGTTCAACCATGAATCTTAAAAATATGCTATAGTAGAGCACATCATTTCAAGGGCACTTTAAATAGGTTGTTCCCCTTCCAAAAACATTACTTTTTTTCAGATAGTTCACCACAAAATACTTTTTTTAAACCTCTTGTAGTAAATTTTGAGTATATATTCAACAGAGTAATTGTTCATTGTACAACGTGGGATAGTGTTGAACATTGTAGCTACTCATATTATTCTGTTTGCGGGGTTGACTTGTAGAGACATCTTGGTGAGGTGAGAACATTAGAAAGGTATGAGGGGAATGAAATTCAAAGAACATAAACATAAACAAGACAAAAGGAACAAAATGAACAGTCTAACAGTATTCCAATTCTGTATTTTGTAATATTGTTGACTCCTGTCAGTTATTCGGGGGTGTCCCAGGTGGGTTTTTGGTAGAGTTGTTTGTGTCCAGGCTGTCCTTTGTTATGGTTCTATAAACTAGCCAAGTTGTCCATATACAGTTGTATGTGGAGGTTCTGTTTTTGTTGTGGGCTGCCATTAGTTCCATTTCTGGTGTCCAACGTAATTTAGCTGTAATTGGTATGGGCCTCTGGGTTTCCAGTGTTTTGTAATCAAGGTTATAGTGCAGTTAAAGGGACTGGAACACTAAAAATTGTTTAAGTGAAAATCCATTCTACCATCTTCCAATAATAGTTCTGGACAAACATAATCCTGGACAAAGTTTATAATTGTTATAATATAATATACCACCAACTCTGCTTCATGTCTTCTCAGAAAAGGTGATAGGGCAACATTCATTCTGCTTGCAGCACTCCATTTCTCCTCCTAGCTCAGGGGTCAAGAACCTTTTTGGCTGAGAGAGCCATAAACGCCACATATTTTAAATTGTAATTCTGTGAGAGCCATACAATATATTTAAAGACAAGTAAATGTGTGCATTTTATGTAAGACCAACACTTTTAAAGTACAATAAGTCTCTGAATTCTTTCTAATAACGTTGTTATGCTGTTGCTAACCAGTGATAAATACTACTTCATACCATTAATGCGACTTCTGGTGCTGCATGGTTTTGCTCATGGCTTTGTAGTCTGGTTGATACGTGGTGAGGTTAGGTTTGATGCAGGCGTTGAGACTTCCATCCGTTAAATGTGATAGGTAGGTTGGTCTTAATGTGCTTTAGATGTGAGATGTGGGTCAGACTCACACAAGACAATATGGGGTAAATTTATCAAAGAGTGAAGTTCCGCCACTAGAGTGAAATGCTGCCACTCTCCATTCATTTCTATGGGATTTTGAAAGGCCTATTTATCAATGGGTGAAGTGAAAGTTCACCCTTTGATAAATACGCCTTTAAAAATCCCATAGAAATGAATGGAGAGTGGTGGAATTTCCCTCTAGAACAGGAGTGTCCAAACTTGGCCCTCCAGCTGTTAAGGAACTACAAGTCCCACAATGCATTTGCCTGACTGTGGCTGTCAGACTCCTTCATTGCATTGTGGGACTTGTAGTTCCTTAACATCTGGAGGGCCAAGTTTGGACACCCCTGCTCTAGAACTTCACTCTTAACTTCACTCTTTGATGAATATACCCCTATGTGTTTCTAACAGACCACAGCAATGTTGCTGGTGATACAAGGGGAATTTTAAGATAACGTTGCAGTCTGTGGTTGATGTGAAGTAAAGTTCCCTGCACCCATGGATAATGGGATAATCATGCATTGGACAATATCTATATTTGTACTCCCCCAATCCAGTCACAAAATGCCACTTTTGTTGCTCAATCCACTTACTCACAAGACATAATGCAAAAGCCCAATGTACAGTCTCATGGCAGCATGTTGGGGAAATCTGTCAAATGCCAGAAATTCCAGAAAAGAAGGCATGAAGGCATGTGAAGGACAACCAAAAATCATTTAGTTGCAAATGTTCCAATATCAACATTTCACTGTATTTCTCCTCATCAGATTATATATGACATATATGACACCTGCAAATCATTTTTGAAATATCACTCATTTGAAATATCACTGTTCTTCATAATATTTTTCATGTCTTCTTTTCTGGCACCCTTCTTTCTAGTCATTCTATCCACAGAGCGCAGGCCACGCCACCCGTTATTTTTATTAAAGATTTGTCAGAGAGCCAGATGTAGCCATCAAAAGAGCCACATCTGGCTCCCGAGCCATAGGTTCCCTAAGCCTGTCGTAGCTGGACTCCTGCAAAACCGGAAGTCAACAGATTTTTCTCCCTGCCATAATTCATCAAATTGATTTAGTTCTGTAAGGACCATGAGCAGAGCAGTATGGACGCAGCTGGTGAGCATAAAGACCACACAAGATTGCAAATTGGCATACTGCAGGTCTCACAGAAAGAATATGTGGGAAGTGTTTTTAACTTGAAATTTGTCCCAGGCTATGAGAATAATTTGGTAATAAGATCAAAAATAATATGGTCTTTGGTCTGTGTTGTGGTGTATTCCATAGCAGGTGGGGAATCCTTGTGCTGATTCTCCAGATTCTATATCCAACCATTTCCTGCAGATCTGTGGGCTATGCATTTTAATGGCCATATCCATTAAAGATGATATGTAATAAACATTCATATTCAATAGGTCCCCTACCAAGGCTAGTTGTAGTACTTTGCTGTGAGTGTTTTCTTCCTGCCCATATAAAGTCATTAATATGCTTTTGCAATGTTTTAATGTATCATGGCGGGAGATTAACCTGTATGGTCCTGATGAGATATAACATTTTTGGCAGCACATTTATTTTAGTGGCATTTATTCTCCTCATCCATAATGTATATAGTGCTTTCCACCTAAGATAACTAACCTGAATGGCTTTTTGTAAGGGAATATAGTTATATTTGTATAGCAGTTTTGGATCTTTTTTCCAAGTTATATCTACTATAAGCAATTCTAAAACAACTGGACTTGCTGAGTAATTATAGAAGACGTTTCACTACCCATCCGAGCAGCTTCTTCAGTTCAATTGACTGGTATGGGAAGTTCTCGGCATATAAACTCTTCCACTAATCCAATCACAATGGCACATTGTAACTCTTCAAAGAGGTGACATCTGAATTTGATTCTGTGTAGTTGCTGTAATAAGATTACCAATGTGTCATGCAACTCCCAGACACAGGTGTTACTTGTGAAAGTTGCATGAATAGATGTGTGAAGTGTTCTGAAACCGCTTGGGTATCGATGTGAGAACAGCATTGTATGTAGCAGACAGCTGGTGTCAAAGGC
Source organism: Xenopus borealis (assembly GCA_024363595.1). Classification (NCBI taxonomy): domain Eukaryota; kingdom Metazoa; phylum Chordata; class Amphibia; order Anura; family Pipidae; genus Xenopus; species Xenopus borealis. Next base: position 63,860,461 of record CM044436.1, read on the forward strand.
CCCCACCTCTATTCAGGGATGGTTTCTCTACCTTGACATGAATCGCTCTTTTTCACACCAGGGGTCTTCTTTATCCAAGATTTGGACCTTGCCATCTTGAAACGAGTGTCCCTTAGGTGTAGAAAGACAGCAGGGTCTTGCCCTGTAGAGTTTGCCCTCCTATGCTGAGCCATTCGAGGAGTCCATAGATCTATGCATTGGGGAGACAAAACAACTGCTCACCAAGTGAATGGCTCAGCATAGGAGGGCGAACTCTACAGGGAAAGACTGTCTTTCTACACCATGAACACGCATGTGTTTGGGGTCGCTTTTCTTAATGTGCATGCCCTCCCAGAACTGCTTTAGAAAGACATAAGATGAAAAATGAAAATGTAATCTTAAATAATAGCAAAACAGTCACACATACAAAATAGAAAGTGAAAAGGTTTAAAACAAAAAAAAACCACTAAATTGAAATAGCGTTGGAAGGTGAACAACCCCTTTAGGGCTAGGCCAGACGGGGAGATTCGGGGGCATTTTGTCGCCTGACGACTTCTCGGCGCGACTTGTAGCCCCCAAACAGCCACTTACCCAAGCGCACCGGCGTTTTCAAGCAACGACCGTGCGCTTGGGTAAGTGGCTATTCAGGGCGGTTCGGGGGCTACAAGTCGCGGCGAGAAGTCTCCCCGTCTGACCTTAGCCTTAAGCAATATTGTTTTACTGATGTACCTCTAAAATGCAGTAAAGATGTGAAGTTAAAGGTAAAAATGCTGCCTAACTGGATCTATATCAAAGCTCTCAGTCAAAGGAATTGTTCAGTAGAAAAACAAAAATTGGGTAAATAGATAGGCTGTGCAAAATAAAAAATGTTTCCAATATAGTTAGCCAAAAATGTAATGTATAAAACCTGGGGTGACTGAATGTCTAACATAATAGCCAGAACACTATTTCCTGCTTTGCAGCTCTCTTGGTTTCCACTAATTTTTGACCAAGCAGTAACCAATCAGTGACTGTTTGCTTTCGAATCTGAGCTGATTGCTGAGGATCAACCGCAAACTCACTGAACAGTTATGTCCCATGTGGCCCCCATTCAAGTCACTGATTAAGAGAGAGAGCTGAAAAGCAGGAAGTTGTGTTCTGTTCTCTTATGTTAGACATCCACTCACTCCAGCCTTATACATTACATTATAAGAAACATTACTTTGTTTGGCACTGCCTAAGTATTTACCCAGTTTTTATTTTTACACTGAACTGTTCCTTTAAGCCTGGAGTTTATACAATGTACAATGGCAATACATTGTTTCATATATTTTGAAGCGGTTTCTGAAAGAGCTTTTGTGCAGCATTAGCTCCAAAGGGACAAGACAGAACAAGCCTTGCACTCATGGATCATTACATGACATTGAAGTTGCCTTACACTAAAGAAACCTTTTGTTCTAGCTTTTCACCAGAAAACTTTTTACAGCTGTTTATTTAGGTGACAATTTTAAAATAAGCTTAAACAATATCCCCCCAGTAAATTATCATATCAAATACAGACCACCAAAATGTTTGCTTTTTCCATTGTGAAGGTGTGGCATTCTAATAATATCCATGTTACATTTGTGGCAACCGTTTGTTTAGCTGAGGAAATGTTTCCTTAAAGGGATCCGGTCATGGGAAAATGTGTTTTTTTCAAAATGCATCAGTCAATAGTGCTACTCCAGTAGACTTCTGCACTGAAATCCATTTCTCAAAAGAGCAAACAGATTTTTTAATATTCAGTTTTGAAATCTGACATGGGGCTAGACATTGAGTCAATTTCCCAGCTGCCCCTGGTCATGTGACTTGTGCCAGCACTTTAGGAAGGAACTGCTTTCTGGCATGCTGTTTTTCTATCTCAATGTAACTGAATAGGGGGACATGGGTTTTTACTATTGAGTACTCTTCTTAGATCTACCAGGCAGCTGTTATCTTGTGTTAGGGAGCTGTTATCTGGTTACCTTCCCATTGTTCTGTTAGGCTGTTGGTGGGGAAAAGGGAGAAGGTGATATCCCTCCAACTTGCAGTACAGCAGTAAAGAATGACTGAAGTTTATTAGAGCACAAGTCACATGATTTGGGGCAGCTGGGATATTGACTATATCTAGCCCCATGTCAGATTTCAAAATAAAATATAAAAAAATCTCTTTGCTTTTTTTGAGAAATGGATTTCAATGCAGAACTCTAGTGGATCAGCTCTAGTAACTGATGCATTTTGAAGAAGAAAAATTTTTTTTTTCCCATGACAGTATCCCTTTAAGACAATAATATGGCTTCAGTCATGGGAGTGAGAAAATATACAATAGGACCAAAAAACTATGTACAGGTCACAAGAGAAAGATATGGTTTTCTACTTGAGCCTAAGCAAGTGTCCTTTGACCATGACTTTAATAATCATGTTGGTTGTAAGAACCAGTAAAGCAGGTATACATACCCACTAGCCAGTCTGTCAACCCCTAGTATTGTCTGCAGGTATTATGAGTCACTATGTGACCTTTAACACAAGAAGAACATCCCGATATATGATTTTACAATAATTTTTAGTTGCCAGGGTCAGTACCCCCAAAAACCAGAATGCAGCAGTTAAAGTGATACTGACACAAAAAAATGAAATTTAACATATGAATGTACATTAATTGTTACCTATAGGTCATGTTGATCATTTTTTGCAGAGAGGTTTGTTTTTGTATATAACTGTTAGCTGAATTTTCTAAGCCTGACTCTCTGACACCCTGACACTCTTACTTTGCCAGCCTAACAGTCCCATCTCAGTCTGTTAGTTACAGTTTGTAATGATAATAGATGCCCGGTGCACAAATATGGCAGCCCCCTCATACAGGAACATGTGGGATCAGACAGGTAATGTAAAAGCATCATGAAAATACCTTATAGCAAAGTTAGAAGTAGCTTTCAAAGCCAATATTATAATAGATGTAAAAAGAGTTTAATTTCAGGTGTCAGCATCTCTTTAAGGGTCAGGCAGAGGCATAACTGCATTTTTAAATGGATTGGTGCATAAAATATGTATAAGGGCTTTTGCAGCCCTTCAATCCAATCACTTTGTACTCACTGAGGTGCAGGCAAGCACTGAACACAGGTGAAACAACTTAATGCATGCCATCTACATGCAGCATTGCCAGAGCCTCAGTGAGTACAAAATGATTGGAAGTGGCAGTGTTTTATCCCCTGTTCTCCTGCAGTAGAACACATGAAATATTAGCTACAGGGGATGCAGTTATAGGCATACTGTCATGGTAAAACCTTTTTTTTTCAAAATGCATCAGTTAATAGTGCCGCTCCAGAGCAGATTTTTCTATATTTAATTTTGAAATTTGACATAGAGCGAGACATATTGTCAGTTTCCCAGCTTCCCTCAGTCACATGACTTTACTGCAAGTTAGAGTGATATCAACCCCTTTCTTTCCCCCAGCAGCCTAACAACAGAACAATGGGATGGTAACCAGATAGCAGCTCCCTAACACAAGATAACAGCTACCTGGTAGATCTAAGAACAGCACTCAATAGTAAAAAGCCAAGTCTCACGAAGACACATTCAGTTTCATCTTATTTTTTTTATAAGTTTTTATTTTTAATTTTTAAAACAAAACATTTACAAAACTGATACCAACAGAGAAGAATAGAAAAGGAAGAAAGTAGAAAAAGAAAGTAGGTAGTAGATAAGGGAGATGTGACAAAAATACACATTGCCATATACATTATACTGTTTAGGATAAGATGTTACTTAAAGGGCAAGGAAAGTGTAAAATAGAATAAGGCTAGAAATGCTGTATTTTGTATACTAAACATAAACATGAACTTACTGCACCACAAGCCTAATGAAACAAATGATTTATGCTTTCAAAGTTGGCCACAGGGGGCTGTCAACTTGTAACTTTGTTATACATCTTTGCAAGACTAGACTACATACACATGCTCAGTGTGGTCTGGGCTTCTTAGGGATTGTCATAAATGATGAAAAAACAAATCTGCTTGAGTTCTGCATGGCTGGTAATTAAGGCAGGGGCTCCCCCTGCTCTTTATAAGTATGATTGTTTCCCTGCCAGAAGTTAGGGACCGTCTCACAATTCCTATCCACAGCACTAAATGAAGGGAGAATTTCACTGCATACAGTCAGGTTTCTTATAAAAACGGTACACATTTTTTAATTAAAGTATATTGGAGATAGATTTCTTTTTCATTAAAGAAAGTAAAAATGGGATTTTATTTCTTTGCCTTTCCTTGCCCTTTAAACATTTTGTATATTTAGCCAGGTACCCCAAATGGCTTCAAACTTTCCTGGGTAGCCTCTAGCCAGATATGTCAGTTTCTGATTAGAGAGGAAGTCCTTTATCAACTTTTAGCAATATTGTATTGTAGGGGGGTTGAGAGACGTCCAATGCATTAATATGGCTTTTTTTGCATAGTATAGCAACTGTAGGTAACAAACTCTAGAGTAGAAGTGTAGCTGTAGATCTCATGTTAATCCTAATAAACAGAGTTCTGGTGAGCGAATATTTGGTAATGCAAGCATTTCATTTAAGTATTGCACACCAGAATCTCTGGATTAACGGACAGGACCAGAATACATGAAACATGGTACCAATTTCTACTCTACACTTCGGACATTGATCTGAGACTGTTTCGTAAAAATTTTGCCAGACGATAAGGGGTTAAGTAGACTATGTTCAGGAACTTTATTTGTATGAACCTATCCCTCATAGAGATGGATAGTTCAGTTACAAGCTTAAGTGCATTCTTCCACTTTTCTTCATCCAATTCAGGGATATCTCTTTGCCATTTGTCTCTAAAGGTGGCCATAGACGCAGAGATCTGCTCGTTTGGCGATGTCGCCAGATAACGATCAGGGAAGCACGTCGGATGGCCTATAAACTGCCGACTCGTCTGTAGCATAGAATATCTGGGTGGGGGTTAATCCCCTGTTTTAGTGAGTCATACATTTTGCATTCACCAGGGATAGAGAGCAAGTGCGCAGAAATCCGAGCAGGGCCGGTGAACAAATCCGCGGTGGAGCAAAGTATTAAAACGAAATAATCTTTATTGCTTTAATACTTTGCTCCACCGCGGATTTGTTCACCGGCCCTGCTCGGATTTCTGCGCACTTGCTCTCTATCCCTGATGGTACGCCGCGGCCAGAGCAGCTTTACTGAATTGGGCCGAGTGACAAACGGACGGCAAACTCTTTCCTCCACGTTGACGGTCTCTCCTCCCTCTCTTGATTTTGCATTCACCCTCAGAGACAATATCCCTAAGAGTTTTTATCCCAAGCTGTGCCCATCTGGCAATGTCTGGGAGTGAATGGAAGTGGGGGAGGCTAGAATTGCCCCACAGTGGTGTATGTGGGGACCAGGCTGTAGGGGTGCCCTGTATTAGATTTAGAGATTTTCGGAAGGCTTGTACCACCGTGCACATAGGAGTAGTGGTGACATATTGGGGTGAAACACCCAGATAGGGAAGTTTGGCAAGAGCCTCAAGGGAGCCTATAACCGCAGCTTCCAAGACTGTTGCTGTGTTACTCAAGTTAGGAAATAGCCACCAGTGAGCATACATCAGCTGGGCAGCAAGAAAATAAAGTCTGAGGTTGGGCAATGCTAGGCCTCCGCCAGAGGATGGTGCTTGTAGTACCTTAAAATTTTATCTTGGATGTTTTCAGTTCCATCTTAAAGGAACAGTTCAGGGAAAAAATAAAAACTGGGTAAATAGATAGGCTGTGCAAAATATAAAATGTTTCTAATATAGTTAGTTAGCCAAAAATGTAATGTATAAAGGCTGGAGTGAGTGGATGTCGTACATAACAGAATACAACACAACATCCTGCTTTTCAGCTCTCTAAATCTGAGTAAGTCAGCGACTTGAAGGGGGGGGCCACATGGGACATAACTGTTCAGTGAATTTGCTATTGATCCTCAGCATTCAGCTCAGATTCAAAAGCAACAGCTATGACCAATGCGGCCCTCCCTCAATTCAATGATTGGTTACTGCCTGGTAACCAGGGTAACCAGTCAGTATAAACAAAAGAGAGCTGAAAAGCAAGAAGTAGTGTTCTGTTATGTTAGACATACAGTCACTCCAGCCTTTATACATTACATTTTTGCCTAACTAACTTTATTGAAAACATTTTTTATTTTGCACAGCCTATCTATTTACCCACTTTTTACTTTTATACTGAACAATTCCTTTAAGTGTTAACTCTTTCTGAAAGCACATGACCAGGCAAAATTACCTTATATGATGGCTGCCTACATGCCAATATCATAAATTTAAAAAATACACTTGCTGGTTCAGGAATGACATTTTATATTGTAGAGTGAATTATTTGCAGTGTAAACAGTGTAATTAAGAAATAAAAACTACACCATAAAAATCATGAAAGAATCCCTTTAAGAATGATTGTATTAAGAGCCTTGCTATGCATTTGGCAAACTACCCTTTTTGGAGATATTATATAAAATATTATAATTACACGGTCATAGTTTTGTAACACAAGCTGACAGTGATTCCCCTGTGATTGTTATTAATTGCCAACAGGTAATAAATGACAGTGCAAGTTAAAATGATTATTATATACACTGTTTATAGGACCCCTAATACACTTTGCTTTAACGAGGGTTCTCTCCAGTGTTCTACTTCACCAGCTTTAATTGAAACCTTTTTACAGTCGGTGGTAGGACTTTGCACTTGTGCAGGCTGTATTTGAAGAAGTGTCAGCAAGTGAAACATTACTGTGGGTGAGAATGGGGCAGGCTATGGCACATGGTGCAAGTAAAAATGTGTTATGGAGTCAAGATTTTAGTAATGGGGGGGTAATTTGGGGTTGTCTGTTCATGTTGTATTGAATAAAGTAAATAAATATGGCAGCCTCTAATAATGTGAATAAAGGGAAAAAAATCACAAAAGATTGTTTTAAAAAAAAAAAGCTATCTCCAATATTTTGTTGTGAAAAATTAAACAAATGATATGCCCTAATTTTGTGTTTGGGAAAGTGTTCCTTTTATAAAGATGAATTTGAAAAGCTACAGTAATGCTACTAGCCCTCGTAGAAGCAGCCCATCATGCTGCAGTTCTCATGCCAACAAATGCTACTCAGAACTTTTTACTCTCTGCATCTAAGTTACCTAGATAGTGAATTCCTTTCTGTGTCTGTCACACAACATCACTAATCTGCTCTTAAGAGCCTTCTTCATTCATGCATGACAGAGGGGAAATGCCTGCAAAGTAAAGGTAAAGATATTTACTGCAGCTCTCTCCAAGTGATGTTGCACTTTGGGCCTTTGCACCAGCAGTTTCAGACCTCCAGCTGTTTGGAAATTTCTGACCCAGCTGCTGGCTGAGAATGACAGAAGTGCTTTTAACTATACCTAGATATTTAGCTTCTTTCTGGAAAGCCACTACACTGATAATGTACAAAGCAACAAGAACCCTGTGTGAGGACACTAAACAGACAGAGATAACTATGCAGTCAGGGAGAACAAAAAGAATGTATGCAAGAATACAGGTAAGTCCAGGCTGAGAGCCTAATTGATCTGGACTAGAGGTGAAAAGGAGCTGCAGCTCCACTTTGGTTTTTCAACTGCCAAAAATTCCTGAATTTATGGAAAATATTAGGAACAATGAATACTTATGCTTAAGTCCTGAACACAAATATTGTTATCTATGTGAGAGAATCTTCAAAAGATATGAGCAGAGATCACTTTTAGTGCAGGGCTGGAAAAGTTTTATCAATTACTTTTATGACATAGAGAGGATGGCCGTAGGAATCGGCACATGTGCCAAGTATTCATGAACGTTCCCCAGAAATGTTATTGGCAGCAAGTGAAGAGTGTTCTTCCATATCACAGAGTTGTCACCAGTACTGTCAAACTGATCAATTATTTTCGGCAAAGGTAAACTCAATTGGAGGTTCAGCCCATCCAAACCTGCATATTTTGCCCTTACTTAACCACATGCACTGACTGAATTTACATGTACAAAACCAATGTTGGCACTAGTATACTGCTGCAAACAAACAAATCAAATAAGTAAAAAATGATGAACAAGACATTAAACTTTCATATTGCCACGAGAAGGACAAAATGCAGTTTACAGACAATTAGGATAATGGATTACATATTGCCAGCCAGGTCTAGGAGCCCATAGTATCCAACCAGGCGGTATCATTTACAGGTTACAGTTTAAAAACATCCAGTTTGTTACTATGTGATTACTAGTCCGTGTACACATTGTGACATTAACCCTATTGTTTTACAGGGTTTACTTACACGGCATAATAATATAGGACACATCTACTTTCCTTTTCCTCCAGAAACATGAGTATGGATTGATAGTTTGAAACCTTGTATTTAAACATACTTCATTATGTCATACCTTGGAATCACTCCCTTTTTCTACAGGTCTCCCTGTATCATCTGTAGTCTGTGCTACAGCAATTATCTGTACCTTTAACATAATCACACTTTCTGACTGTTAAATGGCTGCACCACTCCCCTAACTTCCTCATATAACTCCCAATGTTTTGTGCTGCCTGCACTAATCTAGTCAATATCTGTACTTGGAACCCACACATCTGCCTCTACGTTACTTCCCCCCGAAAACACCTTCTCCCCGTACTCATATCTGCTATTTTCCATTACTATCACACCCTGCTGACTTTGCAAATATTTTACAAAGGAATCTCTAGTTAACCTTATTTTGTATATTTTATATTTGACTTCCTCTCAGCTTCCAACCCCTCCCCCCCAGGATACAGAAATAAGCTGGCCATAGACGTAAAGATATTTAAAAGATCTAATGGTTATCATAAGACCGTGATTGTCTCAATACGATCGTTTAAATGTACAGTGTGTCCATCAACTAAAAAGACCATTTCAGCAGATACTACCAGCAAAACTGAAGGGTAGCTGCCTGTTTGGCCCTGCAAACATAGGTAGATTGCACTGGGAGCGATAAATATTTTATAACCTGGCCAACTGGATCAATTTTCAGACAAATGGATGAAAAATCTTAAGATGTACGATCGTTCGAATCCCACTAACCGCACGATAATTTGACAGATTGGTCGGACTTCCCTAAGATCGGTAGTTCGGCAGAGAAAGATCTTTGCATCTATGGGGAGCTTTACTTTGCCTTTGGCCCTCCAAACAGTGATAAATCAGACATCCCAGCCATAGGCTCTAGCACACACTGAGTGAGTCTCATCCCAAAAGAGTTCACCATGTACACGGATTTGTTAAAGTCCACCATGCACACGTTTGTGCCCAGTGACCATTTAATTGCCAGAAGACTAAGCTAAATTCTTAATCTTTTACTAACTACAATGGTCTGTTTTGTACACAGCATGCATGTGTTCTGTGACTCCTCTCACTTGAAAGCAGCATACATGAAACAAACAGGATGCAAGCGCCCCTATTCCTATGGAGGAAGCTGTCTGTAATTTACACTGCCAACTACAACTCTGGTCTATTCAAAGTCAACCAGGCTACATGTGGGAACATTTATCAAAGAGCAATTTTTTTAAGCCTTTTGATAAACATCACCTTAATACCAAAGGCAAGTGTTCAGGGGAACTGGAAGTTTCTTTCTGCTGAACCTTATGTTCACACTGATTATTGGGCACATTTAAGTTTGTTTACGTTGGTGGTGCCTGCAATGCATCCTATTCAGTTTTTCTGATAAGAATATAATTCCCCACAAGTAAATGATGCTGATAAATAAAAACCTACATCACATCTCTTCAATAATCATATGCTATGCACCCATTCCTGACTAATACTGTATTTCAGGGGCAAGTCACATATTGCAATTAATTCAGGGGCAAGTCACATATTGCAATTAATTCAGGGGCAAGTCACATATTGCAATTAATTCAGGGGTGAGTCGCATATTGCAATTAATTCAGGGGTGAGTCGCATATTGCAACTCATTCAGGGGTAAGTCGCATATTTCAACTCATTCAGGGGTAAGTCGCATAT
>CM044436.1:63875550-63901952 GCA_024363595.1 Xenopus borealis
TGTGGATGCTAGTAGTTTCAGTTCTGTGGCATATGTGTCAATATTTTCCCCAGGCTCCTGCATATATTGCTACAGTTAGAAACTTTGATTCTTTTTCTGGCTGTTCAGTACAGAGAAAAGAGGGACTTTTCTGTACAAATGAGGGACTGCAGGTTAAACTGGGACTGTCCCTCCAACAAAGGGAAAATTGTAACTCTTCAGAGAAGTGACATCTGAAATTCTGTGCAGTTACTAAGATAGGATTACCAATGTGTCCTGCAACTCCTATACACAGGTGTTACTTGTGAGAGTTGCATGAATGTATGTGTGAAGTGTTCTGAAATGGCCGGGGTACCGATGTTAGAACAGCATTGTATATAGCAGACAGGTGGTGTCGAAGGCACCGTCTCTGTTCAGGGATGGTTTCTCCACCTTGACATGAATCAACTTTTTCACGACTTGTTCAAACCAGCGGTCAAACCAAGATTTGTACATTGCTATCTTCAGTGGAGTGTCCCTTGTCTTTTAGGTGTAGAAAGACAGCCGAGGCTTGCCCTGTAGAGTTCCCCCTCCTATGCTGATCCATTTGCTTAGTGAGCAGTTGTTTTGTCTGCCCAATGTATAGATTAGTGTACTCATTGCTACACTGGACTGTGTATACCACATTGCTTTGTTTTACTTTAGGAGTTGGATCCTTTGAGTGTACCAGTTTCTGTTTCAGTGTATTGCTAGGTTTGAAAAACACAGGGACGTGGCATTTGTTGAAAATCCGCCTGAGTTTCTCCAACACTCCAGCTACATATGGGATGCCTATATTTCACCTACTATGTGACTCCAGGCGGTTATTTCTTTTGGTGTTTCTGTTGGGCTTGGTTGCTGCTGTTTTGACAAAGTCCCAGTCTGGGTAGCTACACACTTTCAAAACTCCTCTGAGATGTTTATGCCCCTTGTCCTTGGACTCTGTATCAGTTGCAACACATCCTGCAACACATGTCATCATACTACCTGTATGACAAATTTAATTCAAAAGAGGTTCTGACATTTCAGGTACACAGAGAGCTAAACAGTCTCCCACTGTCCCAATAGTGACTGTCTATGGCCAGACACAGATATGTGAAAAGGCCCAGGCCTAAGGTGGCAGAATTTTAGGGGGCAGCGTGCCGCCCAACCACACCTGCATTGGTTTGGAAGTACTGGGCATTCACAGGAGATACAACAGTTTTTATAATCTTGTGCACCAATCCCCAGTATTCCGGACTCGATGCTGAAAATTTGCACATGTACACATAGGAAGGGGAGGGGATGGGGAGATGAACGGAAGCGTGCCCAGATGTGCCTGCTATGTAAATCCAGCCCTGTCCATGTCATCTTACAGCAGCTTCTCTGGCATTTGTCAGAAAATACAGATTGTGGAACTAGGTCTGTTATCCATTGCAGCATTCACATATTCCTTTTAACATTTGAAAAACAGAAAGAGGCAAAAAGTTGTGGTATTTGTAGTGCTGTGCAAATTTTTGACCACACCCACTTTATGGCCAAACCCCCTAATTATCATTTCCATTTTACAAAATGTGGCAGGTTATGACAGTTTGAACACATTTCTGGGAATTTTAGTGCCATGTTTTATGTGTTATAACAGTTTTGGATACATTTAGTGGCTGATATATTTATCAGCAGTGTCTTTGGAATATTAGCAACTATTTGTATCAATTCTAACAGATACCTTTAATGCTCAGCAGGGCTAAAGATAACATATGTATAGAAGTGCTGGTGTTTAGTTTTCTGGGCTCTCTGCTAAAAAGACTCTTGTTTTAATTAGGTTTCAGAAACTATTGTATCTTGTAAGTGCAGGAGATAAACTTGGGACTGTGCGCTGAGCTGTCAAAATCAATGTCCCGCATGAAATGGAACATTTGGGAGGTATGATTCACTTATTGGATAGCTTTGCCCTCCTGACAGCTGATATGACAGTATTATGTTACACACTATTTATGTTATATATCTTAGTTTGTATTGTTGCTGCACCTTGTTATATTTTGTACTTCGCCTCTTCCTGTAGCCCAGGAAGCTGCTGTGACCTTTGCCCCCCCCCCCTTTGAGCAGTTTTTCCAGTGGGCCATTTTTACCTGTTCCAACTACCTTTGCAACCTTGGTCTTGAAAATATTCTCTGACCTACTGGATTCATTTATGTATGGGAAATTGTTAACAGTTTTGGAATTAAACTTCAGCAATATGCATAATCACGTGGGTCCAGTTGAGTTCAGCTGTCTGTGGAGATCTGCTCGTAACAGTGAGTAGAGAGTGTCCTGTAAAGATCCCAGAAACAGAAAAAACAGAACGGACAGAATCAAGCATGATTAAAGGGATCCTGTCATGGGAAAAAATTTTTTTCAAAATGTATCAGTTAATAGTGCTGTTCCAGAAGAATTCTGCATTGGAATCCATTTCTCAAAAGAGCAAATAGATTTTTTTATATTTCATTTTGAAATCTGACATGGGGCTAGACATATTGTCAATTTCCCAGCTGCCCCAAGTCATGTGACTTGTGCTCTGATAAACTTCAATCAGTCTTTACTGCTGTACTGCAAGTTGGAGTGAAATCACCCCCTCCCTTTCCCCCACCCAGCAGCCTAACAAAAGAACAATGGGAAAGTAAACAGATAACAGCTCCCTAACACAAGATAACCGCTGCCTGGTACATCTAAGAACAGCACTCAATAGTAAAACCCATGTCCCACTGCGTACTATTCAGTTACATTGAGAAGGAACAACGGCTTGCCAGAAAGCATTTCCCTCCTGAAGTGCTGGCACAAGTCACATGACTGGGGCAGCTGGGAAATTGACAAAATGGCTAGCCCCATGTCAGATTTCAAAACTGAATATAAAAAAATCTGTTTGCTCTTTTGAGAAATCGATTTCAGTGCAGAAGTCTACTGGAGCAGCACTATTAACTGATGCATTAAAAAAAAACATGTTTTCCCATGACAGTTTCCCTTTAAGTGATTAATTTAGACATGTGAACTCTCCCTATTTTCTTGGGAGTTACCTGAATTTGGCTTCCTCTGCCAGACTCCTTTCACTTTTCAGCATTCCCCCAATTTTCAACTAGCTATGGGAAAAATCTGAGTTGCACATGTGCAGAACCTTTCAGTGACATCATCTGAGCAATATGTACATGCACAGTGCAGAATTTGGTAGCAGTTGTGCTCGTGGTGTCACTTCCACATACAACACTTCCAGACTGTCATATCTTCCAAAGCACCAAAGTTAAAAGATGACGGCTCTATTAACCTGCACAAAGAACATATAGTGTAGTTATTCACCCTTTAGTGATTAAACAACTGGCTGATAAAGCCAGAAAGGTTTAAGATGTCTTTTAAACAAGCATATAATGACTCGCACCGTAGGGGGTAAGGAGTAGGTACTTTTAAAACAATAATATGCATTGAATTAATTCCCTTTTTTTAGTTACAGCTCCCAAACTTGCCACCAGTGATTTCTTTAGTCTCTTACACGTGCCTGCTCCAGAACCTCAGACACATTTAATCAGGGCTGCCATCAGGGGGGTACTTGAAGGATGATCGTCCTGGGCCTGTTGCTTTACAGTGCTACAGTGCCGATCAGGCAGGACTTAAAATTTTGATTGTACACTTTTGAAGGTGCCTGAGCATCGTAATGTTAATGCTGAATCATCAGATAGAGCTAAAGAATAATTTTTGTTTTACCTGCATATCTGATGATTTGGCTCTTAAAGAGTGGACGAAAGATCTTTCATACGACCAGTGGGCATGGGAAAGATCATAACTGTATCGTGTATGGCCACCTTAAGAAAACTTGAAAGGTAAGTTCCACTGAACACCAATGGTCTTTTTTTTCAAATTTAGGGAATTTGTATAGGGGAGCCTGGCCAGGCAAACACTGTTACAAAAATCACAATAAGAACAACGAAGCCCTAGGCCATACCCACTAGACACCATAAAGTAGAAACAATATTGCAAAAACAGGAGTAGAACAAAAACAGCCAATGCAAGCTAAGCTGAAAACACCCTAAGGAGTATTAGAATAAACTATAATTGAGATTTTTAAGGATGCTGTTGGATTAATCAATCACATCGTATTAATAAGATGCAGTTGCATCTGTCAAAATATAATGGGACTGATACAAAATTCTGATGTGTAAACTACATGGAAGGTTTGCCATTCAACACAACAAGCCTGTTGGAAGGGAACGTTGCATGTAGCATCTTTATCTGAGGAGATGAAATTTGATGTTGTTGACAGACTTTTTCTTCCCATTGAAATACATTGAATGTTGAATATAGATGCATTAACAAAACACACAATCCCCAATACGGCTATGGGGATCAGATTTTGTAGGATCTTATGAAATCCCCTGCTGTTGCATGTCAAGCAAAAATCTGACCCACAAAATCTGATCAAAATCGTCCATTTCATGCTGTGAAACTCATGTAAGCTCCCCTGAAAGAGAAAGCAGGAACAACTGCTTGTTTGCAAAAGCCCTTAAAGCAGGGGTCCCCAACCTTTTTGACCCGTGAGCCACATTGAAATGTAAAAAGAGTTGGGGAGCAACACAAGCATGAAAAAGTCCCTGGGGTTGCCAAATAAGGGCTGTGATTGGCTATTTGGTAGCCCCTTTAGGACTGGCAGCCTACAGGAGGCTCTGCTTGGTACTATACTTAGTTTTTATGCAATTAAAAATTGCTTCCTAGCCTGGAATTAAAAAATAAGCACCTGCTATAATAACAATGAGAGCAACATTCAAGGGGTTGGAGAGCAACATGTTGCTCGCAAGCTACTGGTTGGGGATCACTGCCTTAAAGTATACCAAAGTAACAACAATTATCAGAAATTGTATGTACCATATGATATTAACATTTCAAGAAGCCTTAACTTCTACCAAACATATTAATGATATGAAAAACTGGCAACACTGTGCAGCTGAATCAAGATATAATATAGAGAAACAGCTGATGTATGGTGCACGAATGTCAGAAAGTAAATCTGTAACACAGGCGATGGTCTAGAAAGGCAGCAAGCAAAACAAGCCAGGCCAGCTGAACAGAATGAGATCAGGGCCGGAACTAGGGATAGGCAGAGTAGGCGGCTACCTAGGGTGCAGTCATGGGGGGGGCGCACTTTAGAAGGGAAATAATGTTTTAACTTCACCCCTGTCTCCAGCAGCAGTGTTCTGCTCTACTTCAGTCCCAACCTCCCTCTTACTTGCCCTTTGCCTGGCACAGATCTAGGGCAATATTTTTGCTGCTACTCTAGCACAGGCTGATGGCACAGGTACCGACTTTGTGGGCAATGGCTGGTACAGACTTGTGGCACAGGTAAAGGCTTAGGGGAAAATGCTGGTGGTTTATTATTACCCCTTGTTGATGCAGTTGCTGGGTGTATCTAGGGTTGCCACCTTTTCCTGAAAAAAAAAACCAGCCTTCCTATTTATTTATCTTTTTTTCCTATTAATAACATTGGCATCAACCATCAAAAATAACGGCCAGGCCGGTAAAATACTGGCCAGGTGGCAACCCTAGGTGTATCACCCCCACCCACATTTAATTTCTGACCTTTTTAGGTATGACATGCTGCATCTCAAGCAGATGCTTATTTTTTAATTGGGGTTGCAGGCAAGTTTTGATTGCATAAAAACAAGCGTACTGCTAAACAGAGCCTACAGTAGGTAGGGTACCACCTTTTAATTTGACTAAAACCAAGCTTTGGGTTGGGAAGTGGGACGTGATGCCATATGAAGAAATGGGTGGATTTGGTGTCAAATTGAGTAGGGTGGATGGGGAAATGGGCATGGAATAGGTGAACCTATCCATGTAAGAGTTACTCTCAGAGGAGAGGGTCAGGGAAGGGAGGGATTTATGGAGTTGAAAATTGCAGGTTAAGTTGCTTTACTGTGTTAACCAGTAAAAATGTTATGGAGCAACCCTTTTGAAATAAAAAATAACGTGGTATAAAGGTATCACCTTTATACCATTTTGTTATTTCTTATTTCAAAAGGGTTGTGCCATAACATGGAGTTGAAAATATACTGGCAATTACATTGCCGGTGAATTTGTAATTCCGGCCTGGTCATAGCTGGTGATTTACTGGATGTACCAAGCAAATGTTGGCAACCATACCTGTAGGCTGCCAATCCACACAGAAACCACCAAATTATGGCCATTCACAGCATTTATTTTTCACCCCCCAGGAACACTTTTCATGCTTGCTGCGTTGCTTCACAACTCTAGTAATCTCCAACCCTAACATTCTTTGAACCATTATTATTTAATTGGCATGCTACTGTTAATCAGCTGTGTGGTGCTATGGAGGGTACAATATATTTGCCCTTATCACCTCATGTGTTGCCCTCATTCGTAATTAATGAGGAAAAACAATACTGAAATCAAATTAATAGATCTGAAGCCCTGTAATCTAGGTTGAGACAAATACAGTTTTAATCTGTCTTTTTTTCTAAATCTAAAGAAAAAATGTAAGCAAAATTATATGCAAAATGTCCCCTTTACATAGATTTATTATTATATTATTATCACTAACTGGGCAATGAGCAGAGTCCCCCCATCCTCCTATATCTTTTGTGACATGACGTTTCCTCGGGAACCAAGCATTTTAAGATGGGCCGCATTCATTTCCATCCTGGGCTGCATGTGGCCCTCGGGCCACAGTTTGGACACCCCTGATTTAGAAGACTACCAGGTTACAACTACTTTCAGACTGCAGCAAATATTCTGAAGTGGCTGAACTGCAGGGAAAAACATAACACTTTAAATCTGTTTTTTTTTTCTTATTACCCCCCAGATTAGAAAATTATCACTTTGGTGTCATGTCTTGTACCAGCCAGGGAAATAGTGTTTTGTGTGTTTTTGTTAAAAAAAATCAATTAAAGCTTGTGTAAGCTTTAT
This sequence comes from Xenopus borealis, assembly GCA_024363595.1. Classification (NCBI taxonomy): domain Eukaryota; kingdom Metazoa; phylum Chordata; class Amphibia; order Anura; family Pipidae; genus Xenopus; species Xenopus borealis. The sequence continues at coordinate 63,882,469 of CM044436.1, forward strand.
TTTAGTAGTGTTAAAACAGCGCTGTTGCTGCTACTACAACTACTGTACTGCTTTTAATGGACAGGTCAGCATAGCCCTAATCATAGCCCTAATCTATCAAGGGGTAAAAAAAGAAGAGAGAAAACACAAAACAAAACTGATGAGACAGTCTGAATGACTTTTACACAGTGATGGGAACAGAAGGGGCGTGGCGTTAAAGCAATGGGAGGGCCCTGGTATAAAGCGGTTGCTACAACTAACAGAGTAGTGTGTGACTTGGTTGTAGAGTCCCTGGCTCTGAAAGCAACAGTACGGTAGATAGGCCAGTCCTTTGCTGCTGCAGCACATTGCCACAGTGTATCTGGACACCGCTATGGCAGACGTCCTGAGGAGACTGGCCGACGGCGAGAGATGCAGGCTCTTGCAGGTTAAACTGGACGATTGGTGCAAAGACTATCACGTGAGTAATCTTGATTCTTTAGGTATAATATATTGTCACAGTGACGTAGCAATATTTGTATTTAGATTAAAACGTATTAAATTTGCTGTCTACTTAATGTGTGAGCCCTTTTAGTTACCAAGTGTAGGTTTCAAACAAGAGTAACCAGAGAAAAGCAAATACATTGATTAATAGACGGAGGATTGAGGGTTAGACTTACTAAGTGGAAAATATGACTCTTATTTTAGGGCACATCTTTTTTGTTATTTCATTTGGGCCCATAGTAACTATTGCTGTGTGTCTCTTGTGTGATAGTGTGTATTCAGCCATGCATATTGGAACCTTGTTCAACATTCAGTACACTGGCCCGTAGTGACTGGACACGAGCCTTTAAGGAATTATGCAGCAACAGCCCCAGTCTGTTAGGGGGTTAATCGATGATCGCATGATTCTCATCATTCACGGTGTACTTATGTTTGTGTTACACTTTGTCCTGCAATGAATGAAAGACTGCAGGAATGCGCGGTAACTAAGGACGCTCGCTAGTTGCCATGGTGAACGGCACCTTCATTCAGGGTAGAACCGAGCTTGTGTCTGATGTTGCTCTTCCGGATGCATATATCCCATACAACGAGCCTGTGCTGGAAGGCTGCCTCTGGTAGCTTCATGATGATGAAAAATTAAGCTGGATATGCTTTTTTAAAAATCCTTTTAGGCCTAGCAATACTCTCTTGTAGAAACTGAGCGACGCATTTATTTTGCAGTACGATTTGGGGAAATGACACTTAGGTTTAGGTTGATACTTACATTCACTGATGTTTTTACAGTAAATGTGAAACCTTTAATGCAAACTGAATAAAATACATTGTGTTACAACGTGTTTATTCAAGTATTTTTTTCTGAACACAGCATACTTAATTTAGAAAAATTGGCTGCAGTGAATGTAATGTTATGTGGTTCACCTGCATCCAGTCATCCACAATTTCCTATTCATTCATTTACAAAATAGATTTCCCATTAAACACCAAAATGAATGCACAACATTATGGGGCAGATTTATCAAAATGTGAGAATAGAATTTTACACAGAAAAACACTTTCACTGTCTATTTATTCATATGGGAGTTTTAGAATTGTATTTATCAAATGGTGAACTCCATTGGTAACTACAATTCTAAAAAATCCAATAGCAATTAATAGAAAGGGAGTTTTTCTGAGGTGAGTTCTATTCTCAAATTCTGCTATATCTGCCCTTTAATGTGTTCTGATCTCTGGTATTTTGTATGATGTGAATTTAATGTTTTAGCAGCATTTTTTTCTTCATTCTATACAATTTTTACGTTGCGATGTCTTTTATATCCATAGCAATTCTATGAGGAACATGACCTAATGTTGCACTTCCAAATAAGCAGCTTATTGTGTTGCATTAGGTTAGGACAGATAATGACCTTGGAGGCTTATTATTACTAAGTGGATTTTAGAACATTCTAGATTTCTAGGAACATCACATTTTGTTTTGGGCAGCAATTTCAATATAAGATACCATTGCTGTTTATTTATTCATCATCTTTCAGAGGCAAAAATATAGAGCTCATTTATATCCTCTAAAACAGTTGTTTGTTATGCAAAGTCAGCCACAGTCATCACATAACTATAGAATATTGTTTTAAAGGAGCTTCTTGCAATTTCCAATAGTTTTGCTCAGCTTTACTCAATCTTTCTCACACAGTGACTTGTACCCAAAATAACCTATAGTGAGTCAGCTTAGATTTAAGATTGTTTTCCATGCACCATATGTTTGTTTCAAGAGAGGTATTAGTGTTCTATTTGAGAACTGGTGTGTCTTTCAGAATGAAAATTATTTTAAACAAAAGCAAACAAGCATAATTTCTGCTATAAGATGCAATAGTCACTAATTATTTGGCCTGTGGGTGCTGTTTGGCCCTCTATATATTTGAAATGCCAGGACCTGCTTCAATTCTCAGTCTGGCGCTGCAAGCAACAGTTCTTTTATATACAGTTGTTGCAATAACAAAACTATGATTGCCAGAGTCCAGGTGCCCACCCTTCCTCCGGATATAGTTTTCAGATCGCCTTCACATCAGCATGATCGTCCAGAGGGCCTGATGGGGGTGGGCTTGGTCGCAGGGCTGGAACTAGGGGTAGGCAGAGTAGGCGGCCGCCTAGGGTGCAGTCATGGGGGGGAAATAATGTTTTTTTTTATTTCTTTAAGTTTAAACTTTACCCCTGTCTCCAGCAGCAGCATTCTGCTCTACATCAGTCCCCACCTCCCTCTTACTTGCCCTTTGCCTGGCACAGATCTGGGGCAATATTTTTTGCTGCTGCTCTGGCACAGGCTGGTGGCACAGGTACAGACTTGGGGATCAATGGCTGATGGCACAGGTACAGAGTTGGGGCGCAATGGCTGATGGTACAGGTACAGACTTGGGAGGCAATGGCTGGTACAGACTTGTGGCACAGGGCCAGCTGGTGGCACAAGTACAGACTTAGGGGGCAATGGTTGGTGGCACAGGTACAGACTTGGGGGGCCATGGCTGATGGCACAGGTACAGACTTAGAGGGCAATGCTGGTGGCACAGGTAAAGATTTGGGGCAATATTTTAGCTTGCTAGCACAGGTACAGATTGGGAGCAATATTTTGGGTGCTACTGGCTGGCACAGGTACAGATTGGGAGCAATATTTTGGGTGCTGCTGACACAGGTACAGATTAGGGGCTGGCTGGCACACGTACAGTTTGATTAATTAATGTGTTATAAGGTTAAGAAAAAGTGATTAGGTGGGAAATGGTCATACAGAACGGGTGTGGGCGCTGATTGTACCCCTTGTCTAGGGTGCCAAACTACCTTGGCCCGGCCCTGCCTGGTCGTTCTGCCCCTGCAGTGTTGTTTTTACTTCCTGAACACAAAGATATTTGTGTCATGTTCACTGTAATTAAAAACTTATATCATATTAGTGTGTTTAAATTGGTAATTTATCCAAGTGCACCCTCCGACATATCTTAAAGGCTTGCAGTTTTTTTACCTGTGCAAAAAGGCAAGAATTTTGTCAATACCTAATTGTTTGCATAAGTACTTGACAACCATAGATTAAAATCCTTTCTGCTTGATCATGTTGGTGATGAAGAGAGTTTGTTTGGTTACCATGGGAAGCATTGTTCACCGGAATAGTAAAAGTCAAAAGTTTAATCTCTTGCAAACACAGATAACAATGTCGGTTTCCAGTTAAGTGGGTAATACATATTTGGTGAGTAGGAATTTACTACTTCCTGCTTGTCTGTATAATATTAAACTTTGAGGTGAGCTTCTAGTGTGGTCTCCTTAGCTTCCTTCCTATAAGGCTAGTCCCACACAAGGGCTGAAATCAGCCAGATGAAATACGCAGAACAATCCCAGCCCCAACGCAGACAATTGGCTCTTCTTTATTTTGCATCGTTGTGTCAGCTCCGGTATGAGCACACTCAACTGAGTATGGGGCAAAAATGCAAAGTTGACACAGTTTCTAATGAGAAAAGAAGAGGTGGCTACTGCCCACATTTCAATTCCAATTTTCAAGAACAATTTGAAATATGGTTGACTCGTTGAAAATTATGGGTAGAATGGGATTTCACTGCAATCAAGTTTTGAAAGTATAGTTTTCAAGATAATTTTCAATAACTTGAATATTTCAATAGCCGTACACCATTTTTAACTGATTATGTTTAGAAAGTGTCTTATTTCAAAATGGTTGCCGTTGAATTTTAATTTTTACAATAGTTCTCCTTTAAAAAAAAAAATGTTCATCTTGAGTTCCTCCAGCTTTTGTTAAATAATAATTTGAGATGGTATGTAAAATCAGCTTTGTTAATGTTATAGATCACAAAATGAACTCCATTTAATTGTGATTTTGTTCACCTATCTGTTTTCATGGCTTGTATATTCTCTCTGATAGGTCAATTCCTGTGACAGTAATTTGAATGTGTGCTGTGAGCTTCTCGAGTTGAATTCCAAAGTTCAGGGTCAACTTTTTAAAATTCTCAGTGTTACAGCTCAGGAAGGTAAGACATCATTTGCAACTCAACTATCATCCACAAAGATACGTTTACAAATCAAGTAACCTTCTTTACTAAGAACACTACAGGGGCAGGTTTATCATGTTATTTATCCGGTCACTCCAGCCTTTATAGATGACATTTTTGGCTAACTAACTATATTAGAAACATTTTTTATTTTGCACAGCCTATATATTTACCCACTTTTTATTTTTACACTGAGCAATTCCTTTAAAGGGGATGTTCACCTTAAATTTTTATTCGACTGCCTAGTTCGCCAGATCAAAGCTACCGAATTGGGTTTAGTTATTTTTGATCGAATAAAAATATTCGATCGAATAGTTAAAATCGTTCGAATCTATCGATTCAAATGATTTTATCGATTGAATATTTGTTATTCGATCGTTCGACCAATTGAATTGCGGTAAAATCCTTCAATTTCGAAGGATTTTACTTCCCCAGCTATTCACATGGTTGATTTCGAACTCGACCAGTAGTAAGTCTGCCCCTTAGTTGATACATTTCACAGCAACATCTCTGGAGTATTAGCAACTCTTGTATCAATGCTAACAGCTGCCTGTAATGAAACCCAGAGATTCTTCTCAGCAGGGACAAAGATAAGAAATGTATGTTAGCGCCCGAGGGATTGAATTCCCCCCTTAAAGGAGAATTCAACCAACCCTTCCCCCCCTCGTGTTGGTCCCCCTCCCCCCCCCCCAGCCTACATTCCCCCCTGGGCAAACGCCCCTAACTTGTTACTTACCCCTCCCTCATTCTAGGTCCTCTTCAGTGGAGTTCACGGCAGCCATCTTCTCCTGAGCGATTTTCCTCCTGTAGTCATCAGCATTTGGGGCCACGTGTGCAGTAGGAGGCATTTGCCAGTTTGGCTCTACTGCGCATGTGACGAAAGTCACGAAGTTTCCAAAAAAAGAAATCGGAAATGTTGTGACTTTCTTGTTCATGCACAGTAGCTCTGTACCGGCAAATGCCTCCTACTTCGCATGCACCCCCAAACGCCAATGACTACAGGAAGAAGAGCACTCGGGAGAAGATGGCTATCATGAACTCCGCTGGAGAGGACCTAGAAGGAGGGGTAAGTAACAAGTTAGTGGCATTTGCCCAGGGGGGAAGGAGGGAGGGGGACCGACCCAGGGGGGAGGGTTTTTTCCTTTCAGTACTTGAAGAAAAAGTTGTTTTTAACAAATTTCCCTGATTTTACATATTCACAAATTGTACATAATGTTTCGTCCCCTAGGCAGCAGTTAAAGGTACGTGCCAGGTGCCCCCCAAGCCTTGCACCCTAGGCACGTGCCTACTCTGCCTGCCCCAGTCCTGGCCCTCATTGGTATACAATATCGTTTGCAGCTTTGGTTTGTGTTTGGCCGTGCAGCATATATAATACAATTACATTATTAATAACATTTCTGTTTCCTACTAGGTGGTCAGTATGCAGGTGTGGAAACTATCAAGAGCCGGTTCTTGCCATGGTTGGGAACCTGCTTTTCTACAGTTTCGCCAGGATCATTTTCTGAGAACAGTTTTGGCATTTTAAATGTATGTACAAAATTAAATGTCTTAAAAAATACAGTGGTGTGAACGTGGTGTGAGAATAGGGTTAGGCACTATATGGCCTCATTAAAAAGGATTCAAGCAAATATTTGACTTGTGACTAAAGTTAAATCCTACCTATTTGCCTTCGTGTTGAAAATTGCAGACTTAGATGTCTTTAGGGGGAGCAAACACGAACTATCCTTGGCAAAAACATGGATGACTACCTGAAGCAACAACAGTTTTGGGACTCTGCAGATTAGTAACTGCAAATATGCTAAGCTAATTAAGATTGTGAAGTTGGTTAATGATACCCTTCCAAATCAATAATTGGAGGGGTTGAACTTGATGGACTTTGTCTTTTTTCAACCCAATTTAACTATATAACTTTGCAACCTGACTGTCCTTTTTCAACCTGTCAGTTAGAATAACTAATTCTAATTAACAGACTACTGCAGCACAAATATGGCACATGCTATATGGACAGGGGAGCATATAAATAATGTAAATAATGTAATTTGATCCAATAGGTTGTGCATCAAGTACCACAGAATCGTAGGAATCTTATTCGATCAGGACTTAGTCTCAGAAGCCTATGGGAATGCTCCCATAGGCTTCTATTGCAATTCGGTAGGTCCAATCTGCCGAAGTAGGCAATCGAAGAAACTTAAAAAATTAAATCCTTTGCTGATCGAATGATTGAATATTCGTCCATTCGACTATATTCGAATGTATTCGGTCGTTCGACCATTCCCTATTCGATGATCGAATATGCCAAAATTCACATATTCGACCAAAAGAAGAAATCCTACGTTCGAACTTCAATCGAACTTCGAATCTTTCACGTGAATTTAGTAAATCGGCCCCATAGTGATAAGGCTAGTCCTTTTTTTTTGGTTTGCAAATAAATGTTCCTAGTGTATTTTTGTGAAGGACAGCTTGTTAGAAAAGAGGCATTTTAATCCCACATATTTACGTTCCAGGAATCAATGGAAAGAAAACTTTCCACAAGCCATGAAAGAGAACTGAATGAAGTAGAATCCAAGCTATCCTCAACACGTATTGAGCTAAACTCTGTCAGACAAGAGTAAGTACAGCATGGCAGAACTGAATCACAACCTATTCTATAAACAAGAATTTCATAACAGATGCAACAGTCTGTAGATAACTTGTTTTTTAATTCTTAATATTACCTGTGCTGCATTTACAAATGATTGAGAATATCTAAAAATTCAGTTTTTAGTCATGTTGCAAGATTTAATGACATTGTAATTAAAAAATTGCATTACCTATAATAAGATTTACTTTTATCCTGTTCATATTTAAAGGGAAACTAATGTGAAAATTAATATTTAATATTAGCTTTGGCATACTGAAATAAGAAACTTTCTAAATACCATCATATATGCCTAAATACCTTTTCAGAAATAATCAAGTTTATCTTCACTATTCCTATCTCAGCATCTGTTTCTCCTTATTCTGTCTTCATTCAGGAGTTGGGTGTCAGATGAATGATCCAATATATATTATAGGAGTGCTTATTTTGCCTAAAAGATGTATTAGAGCTCACTATATTAAAATCACCATAAATCCTGTCTATCCACATGCAGAATTTGTGCAAAAGGCAGTTATTTTGTTAGATTTGTGTACTGGAATCAGTTGAGTGAGCTCTAATACAGCTAGGAAACTAACCCACCTATAAGATATATTGGAAAGAATGAAGAGAAACATTTCTTACTTCAATATGAGGAAGCTTATGGATCTTGAAATAACTAATAATACTGAACTCATCTCTAGCATTTGTATGGGTGCGCATTTAGGGAATAGTGATCATAACATGGTCTTCTTCTTTGAGATTCTGTTGCAGAGGCAATTCTATAAGGGAGTAACTAAAACACAGAATTTCAGGTGTGCAAACTTTGACAGTATAAGGGCATCTCTGCAACATATTAAGTGAGAAATGCTTTTCACCAGGTTGAAGTGTTGGTGTTGAAGTGGCTAAGAAAAGACTTGCTTTAAGGCTTTCAAGTTAGTTGGGACAGCTGAATCATTTATAAGAAGGCCAATAAATCTTGAAAAAATCTATCAGGCAAGCTAAAATAGATATGGAAAAGGATATTGCAGTAAGCAGTAAAAAGAATCCAAAATATTTTTTTTAAATATGTTAGTAAAAAAATGAAGCAGGAAGGGGTGGGACCTTTATTATCAGAGGGGGGGTCATCTGGTTGATGGAAACAAGCGAAACGCTCAGATTCTGAATGCATACTTTTCGTCTACGCAAATGAGGAACCAGCTAATGAAGGTTTCCTTATTAATAATCCCAATTCTAGTAATACATCTAATGATGCATGGTTCACACATGGTGAAATTCAAAATAGACTAGTTAAGATAAACAAAGGTCCAGGGCCAGATGGTATTCATCCCAGGGTACTTAGCGAGCTTAGCTCTGTGATTGCCAAACCTCTACTTAATTTTTCAGGGTTCATTGAGGTCTGGCATGGTGCTGAGAGACTAGCGAATTGCTAATGTGGTGCTGCTATTCAAAAAGGGATCCAGTTCTCAGCCTCAAAACTATAGGCCAGTTAGTCTGATGTTAGTGGTAGGAAAACTTTTGAAGGATTAATAAAGGATAGTATACTAGACTTCATATGGTTTTATGCATAATAGATCTTGCCAGACTAACATAATTTATTTTTATAAGAGGGACCTCAATTCTGGGATGGCAGTGGATGTGATTTACTTAGCCTTTGCTAAAGCATTCGAGACAGTGCCACACAGAAGGTTACTGGTTAAATTAAAGAATGTTGGCCTGGAACAAAGTATTTGTACCTGGAGAGAGAACTGGCTAAAAGATAGACTACAAAGAGTGCTGGTAAATGGAACATTTTCTAATTGGACTAGTGTTGTTAGTGGGGTACCGCAGGGCTCTGTACTGGGTGCTTCGCTTTTCAACTTGAACGTAAGGTTTCTATTTTTGCAGATGATACTAAATTGTGCAGAACTATAGGTTCCATGCAGGATGCTGCCACTCTGCAGAGTGATCTGTCTAAGTTGGGAAACCAGGCAGCAAACTGGAAAATGAGGTTCAATGTTGTTAAATGCAAGGTTATGCACTTTCGTAAAAATAATATAAATGCAAGTTATACACTATATGGCAGTGTGTTGGGAGTTTCCTTAAATGAGAAGGATCTTGGGGTTTTTATAGATAACAAGTTGTTTAATTCTGGGCAGTATCATTCTGTAGCTACTAAAGCAAATAAATAAAGTAATCCTCTTTATAGATCCCTAGTAAGATGTTATCTGGAGTATGCAGTGCAGTTTTGGACGCCAGTCCTTAAGAGGGATATAAATGAGCTGGAGAGAGTGCAGAGACATGCAACTAAACTGGTTAGAGGGATGGAAAATTTAAATTATGAGGGTAGACTGTCCAGGTTGGGGTGGTTTTCTCTGGAAAAAAGGCGCTTGTGAGGGGACATGATTACACTTTGCAAGTACATTAGAGGACATTATAGACAAATATCAGGGGACCTTTTTACCCATAAAGAGGATCACCGCACCAGAAGCCACCCCTTCAGCCTGGAAGAAAAGGACTTTCATTTGAAGCAGTGTAGGTGGTTCTTCACAGTGAAGACAGTGAGGTTGTGGAATGCACTGCCGGGTGATGTGATGGCTGATTCTGTTGATGCTTTTAAGAGGGGCTTGGATGATTTTTTGGACAGACATAATATCAAAGGCTAATGTTAGTGTATCTATGGGCATATATGGTTTGTGTGAAAGTGTGGACGGGTGTGCGTATGCTGCGATACCGACACGTAGGTGTGACACAGGCATGACTTTCTGCCAGCCTATCCTCTTCATCCTTCACAACCCCAATTTCAGTTGGATAAAACTACTTGCTGATATAGAAATGTCAGAGATGAGTGGGCTGGCTGCAGATATATTTAATTAATAATTAATATTTGTGGTGGGTCTGGCTGGGTGAAGGTGATTTAGGGTTGGTGCAGGTTGGAATTTTTTTGACACACACAGCACTAATACATCATCACTTACACTTAGGCCCAGAAAGGGTCACTAGACGCAGGGCAATAATTACAAAGTATGAACCAAAACCAGCCTACAGTTTCTATTGACATCTTGTTAAGTGATACATATATAATTTGTATGAAGTATCCAGAACATTTGATTTGATCAATTATGATTTTTTTTTCTAACTCCAGATTATTAGAAGCACAAATGGATCTAGAAGACACCAAAACCAAATCTGCAAACACTTTATTGGCAAATGAGGAAGAGATATTACAACTACGAGCAGAGTAAGGAAACTAACACTTGTGTTATATTAAATTCTGTAATCCTTTGAGAGCTCAACATGCTGTACAGACAAAAAGGCAACCAGAAATTGGTAAAATGTAAGGTGTGGGCTTAATTGATTCTTTATTTTAGTGTCATGTGTACTGTGTTTGCCAGCTTGTAAAGGTGATCATGTTGGTCCTGAAATTAAGTAAATATTATTTATGTTTAATGAGCAGTAATTCTTAAATGTAAATTATGCTGTATTGTTGTTGTTTAATTATCTGTTCACAACATCTTGATAATAATGCAATATTGTGCTACAGTACTAGAAGGTATAAAGTATTCCACTTGTATAAGCACACCTACTCATAGCACAGAACACAGTGGTATAATGCCAATGCAAAGGTCTTCATATCTGCCTTGCCTCTGGATGGATGAAATGTCATGCATGGACCGTCATAACTATATATACGCCCTTTGAGTAGCCTTAAAGTTGTACCTGAAAGTGCTCTGATTGCCTTACAAAGAGTAGCACCTGATAACACTAGACAACAAATGGAGGCATGATGGATTGTGGGGAAAAATATATTGTAACGTCCTATAGAATTTGCTCTTTCATCCACTCTGATGCTGATGTTTTAAGTGTGGAGCTGGAGGGGGGGTGGCATCAGGGCTGCTGACTCAGGTGGCAGCAACTTCAAGATTGCCCCTGTGGCTACAAACACAAAACAATAAGTTGACAGCACCATAACCATAAATTTTTGTAAAGTACACATTTTGAAGAACCCAAAATGGGTAAATCATGCCTTTCTACTTCAAACTACTAGTAACAATGCTTTCCAAAAATTGCCGGTTTTGATAAAATACCTGAAAATCACCTCAAAACCTCCTTCTAGCATCTTATCTTGCACATAGCATTAGGTACCAAGAGAAAACATCCTAAAATGTTATGCCAGGGGGCCACTGAACAGTTTGATGCTCATTGTGCATAGGATTACCAAAGTACCTGGAGCTTAGAGACCCTGAAATTAAGTTAGTGCATTCAAATTGTCCCGTGTGTCACTTCAGCTACTGAATAATCAACTCATCCAATTTTTGCTGGGTAAAAACACAAAAGGATATGTTGACACCCCAAAACCAAATATTTTTGGAAAGTATACATTCAGCTGAATCTAATATGGGTAGCTATGCCTGTCTTCTCCAAACTATTGAGTCACAATGCTTTACCAAATTTTGTCAGTTTTTATTAAATACCTGAAAATTGCATCAAAGCTTCTGCTTTGTAGCATCTTATCTCCCACATAGCAAAGGGAAACATCCACTGTACAGTTTGATGCTCATTGTGCATAGGATTAGCATTTTTGTGGGGTAAAACAAAAAAATATGTTGACCTCCAAAAACTATAAATTTTTGGAAAGTTCACATTCAGCCAAATCCAGAATGGGTAACCATACATTTGTACTCCAAACTATTGAATCATAATGCGTTCTAAAAATTGTCAGTTTTTATTAAATACCTGAAAATCACCTAAAATCTTTCACTTTTTGGCATCTTATCTCCCATATAGCATTAGGTACCAAGAGAAAACATCCTAAATACAAACACCGTGGTTTTACTGTACAGTTTGATGTCTATTGTGCATAGGGTATTTGGCGCTTAGAGAACCCAAAATTAAGTTAGGGCTTACAAATTATCACTGATGTCACTTCAGCTTCTGAATAATCAACACATTCACTGCATTTTTTCAGAGTAAAACACAAAAAAGTTGACCCCTCCACAAAACCATATATTTTCTGAAAGAACACACATTCAGCCAAATCCAAACTGGGTAACCATGTCTTTCCACTCATCGCAATGCTTTCCCAAAATTGTTGGTTTTGATGAAATACCTGAAAATCACCTCAGAGTGAAAACAGCCTAAATAATAATGCCAGGGGTTCACTAAATAGTTTGAAATAATTTGATATGTGAATATACATTTTTACGGCTGACCCTCTTGCTGTGTGTGAATATATTGGATTAGCAAATGAAAACCAGAATCAAACAGCCAGAAACTATTGAGAATCATGATGGGGCCATCTGGTATTGACTTTTACACAATTTCAAAATGTTTTAGCTGAAGTACTTAATAAATCTCTAAAAATGCAGTTATTTTTTTCCTTTAAAAACTGACCAGAAAAATTTGAGGCTTCATAAATAGGCTCCTAATAGTAGAAGTAGTAGAGGATAGAGCCAAGTCTTTAAGTTTCTATGATACTTTTCATATAGATTAAAGTGATACTGACACTAAAAAATGAATTTTAACATATGAATGTACATTAAATGTTGCCTATAGGTCATGTTGATAATTTTTTGCTGAGAGGTTTGTTTTTGTATACATTTGTTAGTTGCAGTTCCTAAGTCCAGTGTCGGACTGGCCCACCCGAATACCAGCAAAACTCCTAGTGGGCCAAGGTGTCAGTGGGCCCTCTTGCTGCTAAACTTTTGGCCTATTTCATGGCCATTCCCTATTTATATAATAACAAAAATCTAAATAGATGGAATAATTGATTATAGTATGTAAAGAAAACAAACTAGGAGAATAGAGGTTGATTGAGGAGATGGAGAATATTAGTACTGAGAGTGGGCCCCTGGTCTAAAGTTTTATGGAGGGCCCCTGGTCTAAGGTTTTATGGTGGGCCCTTGGTCTAAGGTTTTATGGTGGGCCCCTGGTCTAAGGTTTTTGGATGGGCCCCTGGTGTCCCAGTCCGACACTGCCTAAGCCTGACACTGACACTCTGACTTTGCCAACCTGGCTGTCTCATCTCAGCCTGTTAGTTACAGTTTCTAATGCTAACGGACTCCTGCTGCACAAATATGGCAGCCCCCTCATACAGGAACATGGGGCAACAGACCGGTACTATAAAAGTATCATGCAAATACTTATGGCAAAGTTAGAAGTAGCTTTCAAAGTCAATACAGTATTATAATAGATGTAAAAAAGAGTTTAATTTCAGGTGTCAGTCACAAAAATGTTTTATTTAGCTTATCAAAATGTTCAGTTGAATGAACCAAATTCATAGAATGATATGACTTCCATTGACAGTATGACTGTCATGAATCCCATAATTTTAAAAATGTACACAGATACAAATACATTTTGTGTCATAAAATAGAGAGTATATTGTGTATTTTTTGCAATGTAGTCTTTTAACTTGGTTTTAGGTTGAGAGCTGCTAGAGAGAAGTTAGAGTTAAGATCTCTAGATTCCATTGATGAATATGAACGCCAAATACGTCTGCTGAAGGATGAGATCTCCATTTTGTCATCTGAGAGTAGTATAATAAAAAGCAGGTATGGTGGCACTTTTCTTTAAAAATATGTTTCTCTATAAAACAAAAAACTGCAGTAAAATAAATATTTCAAGTCTGTGAAAAGTACAAAATACACAAAAGCACATTTTGATCCCCCATGATACTGTTAATCAAAACAGTTTGTGGCTTTTGTCATTTGGAAACAAATACTTTAAAGGGATCCTGTCATGGGAAAAAAAAATTTTTTCAAAATGCATTAGTTAATAGCTAATAGATAATACCAAAATATCAGGCTATTTTTTTATCAAGTGAAATAATCCTCATTTTAAAGGGAAACTGTCATGGGAAAACATGTTTTTTTTTTTTTTTTTTTAAACGCATCAGTTAATAGTGCTGTTCCAGCAGAATTCTGCATTGAAATCCATTTCTCAAAAGAGCAAACAGATTTTTTTATATTTCATTTTGAAATCTGACATGGGGCTAGACATATTGTCAATTTCCCAGCTGCCCCAAGTCATGTGACTTGTGCTCTGATAAACCTCAATCACTCTTTACTGCTGTACTGTAAGTTGGAGTGATATCAATCCCTCCCTTTCCCCCACCCAGCAGCCTAACAAAAGAACAATGAGAAGGTAACCAGATAACAGCTCCCTAACACAAGATAACAGCTGCCTGGTAGATCTAAGAACAGCACTCAGCAGTAAAAACCCATGCCCCACTGCATACTATTCATTTACATTGAGAAAGAAAAACAACAGCCTGCCAGAAAGCAGTTCCCTCCTAAAGTGCTGGCACAAGTCACATGACTGGGGCAGCTGGGAAATTGACAAAATGTCTAGCCCCATGTCAGATTTCAAAACTGAATATAAAAAAATCTGTTTGCTCTTTTGAGAAATGGATTTCAGTGCAAAAGTTTGCTGGAGCAGCACTATGAACGAATGCACTTTGAAAAAAACATGTTTTCCCATGACAGTATCCCTTTAAGTCTTATTCACTGAGCTAAATAAAGGTGCTTTCTGTTCCTTTAACACCTTTTGTACTTCATACGATAAATGGACACCATTTAAACCATTAGTATTCATCTGACAATGTAATGACTCATTACAAACCAATAACTGATCAAAATTGCATTTAGCACTAATGCATTATCATAAAAGTCTAAAAAATATATAATTTTAAATACTATACAACTGTTTTTTTGTTGCTCTTCTATGATTTGATTTAGAATTCTTCTTATTTTAGACTTTCAAGAAGTCGATCTCCTAGCCCTATTCGACATTCCAGCAGATCATCTAGCCCATTTGCCAGGAGTGAGTCCCCTACCTCTGCCAAACTTACCAGTGCCTCTCGTCAAGCCCGCCTAATATCTAGATTTAATGATATGTTTGCTAATGATCGTCTGGATGCACAGACTCTTCTTAGACGCTACATTGAAGATCTGGAGATGGTTCAGAGGATCATATTTATTGCCACTGTGGTATGGAGCTATATCTTAACTTGCATATTTAGGGGTGCATTTGTTAAGATTTAAGGCACACCTCACCAGTGATGTTTGTCTCCAATGTTAATAATGCAATATGCCCCTTTGTACTGAAATGTAGACCAATCAGGTACCAGTGTGAAGGGCAATTTTAAGTTTGAGGTACTGTATGTGGTACAGCTAGATCATGTAGGGGACATTTCTGACCTCCTCATTCTGCACTCAGTACATTCACCTGCTGCTTGCCTGTTGATGAATACACCACTAGTTGTGTCTTTCTATTGTTATAGCACTGAACACATAAGACAAATATTTCTGACTAGTGGTGCCTGTTTCTTCTGTTTAATATTATTTACAAAGCAGATTATGATTAGTAAAATGGAAAGAAACTTGAACATGCTTAAATATCTGTATTTTGTGCAGGAATCCTTCCATGCTGCTAAGATGGCCTTTAGGCAGTTTAGACTCCGAGTACGTAAATCCCTATCTCCTTCTCACATGGGACCTGAATCATTGGAAGATGTTGTCATTGACTACATTGTTCGCAACCTAGATCTGTATGATGTCCAGTCAAGTGTTAATGTAAGTTTACATTTCACCTGTTGAAAATTAATTAAATAATCCTGCAAGTGGAAAAGTCTGGCAACTTAAAAAAATACTAAGATTGATTATGTTATTGGTCCTCAAACCGAGAGTGAGTTAATTTACTTGTGCAGGGTTTCTGTGAAGGTTGCTCATGTATGCACCTAAAATTGTGTTCATCCATTTTGATAATAAAACTTGGGTGTGGCATTCCTACATGTGAAATATGCATGTTTAGATGCAGATTTGATAGTGTCAGTGTTTAATTCTGTGATTTATTTTATGCTAGAAAAATAAATACTATGGTAGAGCTCAATCATAATAACTGGTATTTGTTCAGGTAAATACTTGATTAAAGGTACTGCTCTCATGAATGGATTTTATCTAAATGGACCTCAGAATGCTCCCTTATTATTTATTTATTTAACAAGCAGGTGCCAATCATTTTTATAATTGATGTGACATGCTAAATATGTTATAAACTGGTAACAAAGTTGGAGAGATTTCATAGACTAATCAGACATAGAGTTCATAGACTGATCAGACATAGAGTTCATAGACTGATCAGTAGATCTCAAGACACCCTCAACAATCAGCTTGTCTAAATCACCCTCCTGTTTCACGTTTTCATTCAGATATTTATTATGTTAAGGTTACATAAGAAATAGTGGTTTGTAATATAGCAATATACATTTCCTCATAAATCAGTATTTAAGTCATATTTTCCATGGAACAGAATGCTAACAATGTTTTATGAATGTAGATCATGATGGGACAACCTCACTTTAGTAAAGTAAGGGCACTCCTACCCTAGACTATTTATCTATAGGTTGAGAGCTTCTGGTCACTGCTGGTCTTAAATGTTTAATTAATATATCATCATAATGCCAGAGGATTATGCACTTTCTTCCACATTTCCTACTGGAGGTAGGGTTGCCACCTTTCTTAATGTAAAATACTGGCTGTGCTGTGGTTATCAGGTGGGGATGTGAAAAGGAGGGGGGCAGATCAAAAGCATAAATCATTTGTTTGATTAGGCTTGTGGTGCAGTAAATTCATGTTTATGTTTAGTATACAAAATACAGCATTTCTAGCCTTATTCAATGTTAGACTTTTCTTGTCCTTTAAAGATTTTATAAAACAAAGCTTGCAGATTGGCTAATCAGATTTCTTCATTAGAATGTATATTCACTGATTAAACGTAGGCTTTTATTCACTTTATTTTTATTTAGAAGAGGGAGTCTTATTTTATGTGGGTAGAGACAGTCATGATTTCTCTAATACTCTTCTCCTCCCCTTTGCTTCCCCTTGCTGTGTTTAAAACTTTTCTCAGTACTCCACCTAGTGCTAAGCTGCTAATGCATATTAAAATAAAAATTTTACATTCTTGCACAGATTGATAGATCAACAATACAGCATCCCACAGCCTTTTTTTCTGATTTACAGCAAATGCTCTGCTTATGTCTGTTACCTGAGCTTAGATACTTCATCAGGTAACCAGAATACACCGAGCATGCCGAGTGCAGTTACTAATACAACAATATCTGAAATCTGAAAATGAGCTCCAGTGCACACATTTGAAGACCTGGATCATTACTGCTATAGGAATGTTTCCACTTCTAATAATAAGAATGTGTGTATTACATGGAATCTTTTTGGCTAGATGACACTGAGAAAGTATAGTCAGAATGAATTACTGAACTAAGCAGACAGCAAAGCTCAATGATAACTTGAAAAGATAGATTCCAGGCATGCTGCCCAGACCTACACAATGTAGCAAGCTTAGTCAGCACGCCAGGTCATACACAAGAGAACAAGGCAACTAACCAATGAATTTGGCAGGAGCACAGTCAAAAACACAGGCTGTGTCATACACAGGAGATCACTAACACAGTAAGACGGTTAAACAAAGTCAGATAGGTCAAGATGTAGAAACTTAATGGATCTTAGGAATATCCTTTCTACCTCAATATAAATTGCAGGAACACCATTCATAACTTGTTTGCTCAGGCAATGAGGAACTTTAAAATGCCTCCTGTAGCCGCTGATTAGATGAGACATGAATGCCTTTAACCCCCTTTCCTGGATGGACAGATTCCCTAACAGTGTGTCTGCATACTTATAGTGTATTTAAGTCATATGTGTTGGCATACATACTTATTCAAAATATTCAACATTTCTTTAGACAAAACAGTAATTTGCTTAATCTTTGTTTGTTTTAGGAGGTTATTAGTGCCATGAATGTCAATCCTAAAATCTCCTTCCCTCCTGAAGTGGACTTTATTCTGATCAGTGGATTCATCCGGGAGGTGTGCCGAGTAGCTTTTACAATGCAGACCTTAGATCCACCACTGGATATAGCTTTTACAGTTGATGGAGAACTCTTTACTGACAGCAAGTAAGAATTTATTTTGCTTGATAAACAGTTATCAGTAAATGGTACTACTAACAGTTTAGGGGCAAATTCACTAAAGTTCGAAGCGTCTAACGCTATCGCTAATTCGCCAGTGTGACATAATTTTGCAACTTCGCAGATTTACTAACAGTGTCCCTGGTTAAAATTCATGCGAAGTTTCGCACTGACGAAGGGACGTAACTACGCTAATTCACTGAGAGGCCCATTTTACTGAACGTTACCTCTTGCGCTAGACTTTACTTCGCCAGGTCAGACCTGGTGAAATTTAATACAATAGATAGGAGTTTGGAAAAAAACTTGACAGTCCCAAAAAAAAACGCTGGCATCTTTTACTTTTTTTAGTGTGATATATCAGAAAAATAGCGTAATTTATTTGGGCGTTACCCTCCTTCCCCCTTACATTTCCTAACATATGGCAACTCAACTATACAGTGGGCACATGTTTAGGGCAATAGGACAACTTTATTTATTAAAGGTTTCCTGGGCTTGTGTAGTGGAATATAGTGGCTGTAACATATACTTCTATTATACTTTTAACCTTGCGCCATATTCAAATTAGGCATCGCTAGCATAAATGCAATTTGCCTGACGAAGTAACAATAGTGCAACTTAGTGAAGTAGCGGCGGACTGGCGAAAATTTGTCTGGCGAAGTGTGCTTAATTGCGGCGAAGGCGTTGCTAGCAAATTTCAGTACTTCAGTGAATTTGCCCCTTAGACCTCATGGAATTACAGTTTATGTATCAAAATAGGATACGCTGCAAATGCATATCCATATCATTTAAGGCATCTGCATGAGAACTGTTTTTTATTTGCTTATTTCTCACTTTGCTATTGGGAGGTATGCATACTGTATATACCAGTTGAGCTCACTGAAGTATTATTTCAAATACTTGGCCTGCAAGCCTATTTCTCTTGTTGTCTATCAGTTTGTTTCAGTTCCCAGACAGCTTAATCACAGCTTAACTTTCTAGGTATCGTCGTACATATGATTCAGAACACACAGCCCCTCTGGTATACTATCATGTATGGCCTGCCTTAATGGAAAACGACAATGTCATTGTTAAAGGAGAGGCAGTAACAAAAAGAGGAGCTCTGGTAAGATTATATGATTATCGATATATTTTAATCAATCTGTTGGCAACAAATATTATAGTAGAATATATGTATATTTGGGGAACTCACAAACTTGATATTGTATATATTTTCACCATGTCAGGATTTAAATATCATGGGAATACAAACAATTGTGAAAATGGTCTGATCTACTGTATTTTGCTGTATCCATACATAATAAAAGGCACAACAGGTTCAGTAACCCATAGCAACCAATAAGATAGTCACTAGTAAATTCTACCCACTGGTTGGTTCTCTGGGGAGTGCCAAATTATTAGGAACCCCCCCCCCC
>CM044436.1:63932103-63943696 GCA_024363595.1 Xenopus borealis
ACTTTCACATAGTGTTTTTACTTAGTAAATGATTTTAGTTATGATTGGTGCCCTTTAAGGTGGCCATACACTGGCAGTTAAAGCTGCCTATTTTGGTCGTTTAGACCAATTTGACAGTTTATCTGGGGGCTTTCGACGGGTCTTTGATTTTCTTCCGACCAACCCGTCTGAGCCCCATGGCGTCATCATAATCTGATCGTTCAGATTACCACCGATATAGCAGAGAAAGATCCGCTCGTTTGGTGATGTCTTTGCGTCTATTAAACCCAGAAAAAGTTTCTTTTACACCTAAACTGAATCCTGGTGAAATTATATGATATAGTACTAGATGACAAAATAGTTGTGCTACATGGCATCAAATGTTTGCATTAGAATGGTCTACCCGGATAAGAAAGGTGTGCAAAATGCAGCATCTAAGCAACGGTTAATAATATATAGTGAGAGAAATCATCTTTTTGATCATTCTAAAAGCTGTTGCTGGAAAACTGGAAGAGGGATAGGTTTCATTAGCTTTCTTCATGTTACAAGTACACTGTGTTTCTACAGAAATAACTGTTTTTGTCACAGTTAATTTGCACCCAAAGTATATTAGCAAGCGTATTTGCAGGGGGTATAGTTTGAACATTGCACACATGGCAACAAATCCACAGTCAAGTGATTTCAAGGAAACAGCTTAAAGGAGACATAAATGAAAAAAGTCCAAAAGGGTTCCAGACGGCACTCTGGATCAGTATAAAGAGGTATCTTTTATTAAGGGAGCAATAGAGTGGAACCTCGCACACCCTAATCAGTGATAATGAAGAGCTGCCTGGTGCACACAGGTGGAAGCTCGGCCAGCCTCCAACAATTGTCCGAACAACAAAATCCAGTGGCACACAGGACTGCAGTAACACTTCAAGTGTTTAATGTGGCAGAGTGCAATGCAAAGTTTCGGGGCACAAACCCCTTTGTCAATCAACATTAAACACTTGAAGAGTTACTACAGTCCTGTGTGCCACTGGATCTTTTATTAAGGCACAATGGGTAACAGCATCGCCTTACGCGCTATGGGAAAGCATTCCCTTAATCATAGGCATACAGGTTCACATTCATCATTTCCTTAAATACCTGATGTCTACAGCCCACTAGAGGTCACTGTAACATCAGGTATTTAAAGGCAAACAGTCATGGGAAAACATGTTTTTTTTTTTAAATGCATCCGTTAAAGGGCACCTATGGGGCTCAAAAGATTCCCCAAACCGAAGGTGCGGGCTGATAGAGCCTGCATTCCCGTTTTGGGGTTCTATTAGTTAAAAAAAAAAAATCCCCCTGCCTACGCTGGCTTGCTCGCCCCGGGAGGGAGCTCCCATTGCGAGCCGCCATGACACCCCATGCGCAGAATGAAAAGCTGCCTGAACTTGCGGCAGCTTTTCATTCAGCTTATGCCCATGACGTCACATGCGCATGGGGTGTCATGGAGGCTCGCACTAGGAGGTCCCTCCCAGCGTGAGCAAGCCAGCGCAGGCAGGGGGAATTTTTTTTTTCTAACTTATAGAACCCCAAACCGGAAATGCGGGCTCTATCAGCCCGCACCATCAGTTTGGAGAATCTTTTGAACCCCATAGCTGCCCTTTAAGAGTGCTGCTCCAGTAGACTTGTGCATTGAAATCCATTTTCTAAAACAGATTTTTTTTTTTATATTCAGTTTTGAAATCTGGCATGGGGCTAGACATTTTGTCAATTTCCCAGCTGCCCCTGGTCATGTGACTTGTGCCAGCACTTTAGGAGGAAACTGCTTTCTGGCAGGCTGTTTTTCCTTCTCAATGTAACTGAATAGTACACAGTGGGACATGGATTTTTACTATTGAGTGCTGTTCTTAGATCTACCAGGCAGCTGTTATCTTGTGTTAGGGAGCCGTTATCTGGTTACCTTCTCATGGTTCTTTTGTTAGGCTTGAAGAGTGATTGAAGTTTATCAGCAAACAAGTCACATGACTTGGGGCAGCTGGGAAATTGACAAAATGTCTAGCCCCATGTCAGATTTCAAAATGAAATTTAAAAAAATGTTTGCTCTTTTGAGAAATGGATTTCAGTGAAGAATTCTTCTTTCCTATAAATGAAAAAAACTCTAATTTTGTAGGCAGTTATAAGTAATATATGGTGTTGCTTTTACATGGTGCAAAAAATTATCTTTAAAAATATCCCCTTTATTGGAGCTCTCTATAGATGTTATCTGGTCCCTGTCTGTGTTTCAAATGAGGGGTGGGTGTGAACGGTCCTGGTCCTGGCACAGTAGGAGGGGTCAGCCAATCACAGCCGTGCAGTCACACAAGCACAGACAGGCTTCACTTCCCTATCAGGTTCTGCTAGCTGCTGATTGGTTCCTGTCCTACAGTGCAGTGAGCTGAGTGCCACTGGCTTCCCTGCACAGCCTGGGAATTCAGGGAGCAGGAATTTGAGGAGGAAGGAGGGATTATTCGTTTTTTTGCAGAAATATTCAATAAATCAGCCTTAGGCACTACATTTTTAAGTACAATTCTTCTATATCTAAATAAGTATATTGCACTGGTACCTTCTTATTTTTTTACACAATATGTCTCTTTTAACGTGTGTTTGTGCTATTTACTGCTTGTTGCTACATTTATATCCAACATTTACAGAAATAGATCTATTAGCACTCATTCTGCCTTTGTATGTGTAACAGGACAAAGAACCTTCGATTCAATGCCAAATGGGAATCCATAACAGTCCGTACTCGGCAGCTGGCTTACAGCAAGTCCCTGTATGAACCCGAGAGCGGGACGGAGGACACAGCTAAAAAGTCCCTTTCCCTGGGAAACTCTAAGTAAAGCACCGAGTAGAAACAAATGTGAGAGAATGGCCTCCAATGTATACTACCTGCACACAGGCCTCTGGTGACGAAGGTGCATTGCTCTGCCTGCGCCTCTATTAGCATTATACCGGGATCAGCGAGCACCGAGCCACTGAGCGCAGATCCTCTGTAGCTTCTCCCGGCACTGGCTGACGAACCCGCATGGAGACATCAAAACCACTTCCGGGTCAATGCAGCGTGACTCCATCCAATCCCACCCCCGTGTGTTTGCTTGACTTGGATTTTCTATAACTGGTTAACTAACATCGTTACATCACTTCCATTTCTTGTAGGTTTTTTTTTTTGTTTATGCGATCTTAAAAAGTGTTCTTTTATATTTTTGTTACATTTGAGGTACAGGGTTTTTCGGTCTCCAGAGACTCCAGTAGATCTGTTTGCATTGTCTCAGGCAGGCTTCTTTATCTCTCTCATTTTTAGGAGCTTTTTTTTTTGCTAAAGAGTGAATGAGTGAAATTTGTAGTACTTCATACCTCCCAACTGCCCTTTTTATAGAGGGACAGTTCCTCTTTTGACAGCTCAACCTGCGGTCCCTCATTTGAAAGTCCCTCTTTATTCTGCATTGAACAGCCAGAAAAAGAAACAAAGTTTCTAACCAAATTGGCTTTTGGCAGAGAGACTCGAACAGGTAACAGATGCAAATAAGATACTTTGTAACAATTTTGAGATAAGAAAATAAGTAATCGTAACAGTTTAGATAAGGAGAAATATTTTCAAACTTTAATAACCTGCCAAATTTTGTAAAATAAGCATGGTAATTAGGGGGTGTGGCCACAAAAAAAATGGGCATGGTCAAAAAAATTGCCGCGCTACGTGCACCAAATTTTTTTGTCCCTCCTTTTAATTCCAAAATGTTGGGAGGTATGCTTTTCACAAAACATGATCGTATGCCAGAATAATGGCAATTCAGTAACAAGTAATTACATACAGTTTGGCGAATTCATTTAAAATTGGAAACACTGACATAGTTTCTCCAGTGCGTCACAACACATTTTCACCAAGAGTAATGTTGAAAGGTCCAGGCTGGCAAACTACCATTATAATATTAAAACAGTCACTTTTGCATCTCATTACACATTTACAAATGTATTGTTATTGCCAGTGGCTCAACTACTGGGGGGAGCAGGGGCTAGGGTTGCCACCTTTTCTTAATACCGGTCTTCCTATATATTTAACTTTTTTTCCTATTAATAACATTGGTATCAACCTACAAAAATACCGGCCAGGTGGCAACCCTAGCCCTGCCAGTGGTTCCCGTGTCCACGTAGCTGCCAAAAACATAACTTCCAGAGGGGTAGGCGGCTGCACAGCCCGCACCCAGGCCTGACATCGCTTAGTTATGTTCAGGGTCGGACTGGGCCAGCGGGAAAAAACCTGGTGGGCCCCTGCTGGCCCAGATCCAGAACCCGGATTGCCTCACGGTCCCCCTCTGGACCCTAAGGGCTTCTGCCTCAAGGCCCCCCTCCAGAACCTGAGTGATACTGCCTCAGGGCCTCCTGTCCAGCAACTGCGCCACCACGTGTGCTCAATCACACATGCTCGTCAGAGCACACAGCTTTTTATCGAGACAAAACTGAGCACGTGTGCGGGGGAAGGGGGGGTTGCCAACGGGAGGCCCTGAGACAGTAGCCCTCAGGGTCCAGAGGGGGAGCCTTGAGTCAAAAGTCCCACTGGTTACGACCCTGGTTACGGTACTGGTTATTGCTTCTTTCTATTACTCACCTCTTATTAAGGTCCTATCCTATTCATATTCCAGCCTCTTAGTCAAAGCAATGCATGGTTGCTATGATAATGTGTACCCTAACAATCAGACGTCAAAATTGCAATCTGCAGAGCTGCTGAATAAAAGCTAAATAACTCAAAAATCACAAATAATAATAAATGAAAACCAATTCCAAATACAACCAGTGGCTCGTGAACAAAATGTTGCTCACCAAACCCTTAGATGTTGCTGCAACTGGCCTCAAAACAGGTGCTTATTTTTTAATTCCTGGTTTGGAGGCACCTTACAATATGTACTACCAAATAGAGCCTCCTGTAGGCTGCCAGTTCAATAGCCAATCACAGCCCTTATTTGGCACCCCAAGGAACTTTTTCATGCAAGACCAAGCCCCCCCCCCATTCATTTTAGGGTGAAACGCATTGGGATGTTATAGTAAATATTATTATTTTTTTTGTAACTTATAATTTTTTATTGGTAAAAGTAGGAAAAAAGTACAACATAGCCAGTTAATGAGTCATTGTGAGATACAGTTGTCTGCTTGTGATAAGGTTTACATTCTTCTTGGTGGAGAATTAAACATTTATATGGTTCCACTGACTCATAGTAAATATTATTTTAGTATGATGTAGATAATGATATTCTGATATACCCATGAGCAACATTCAGATGTTAAGAGTAGGGGAGCAATACAAGCATAAAAAGTTCCTTGGGGTGCCAAATAAGGGCTTTAATTGGCTATTAGTTAGGCCCTATGCGAACTTTTTTATGCTAGCATTGCTCCCCATCTCTTTTAACTTCTGAATGTTGCTCACAGATATATCAGAATATCATTATCTACATAATTCGTAAAGTAAAATGTCAAAGGTAAACAACCCCCTTTAATATGACATCCCAATGTGGTTTGACCCCTATAACAAAAGGTGGGTGGAAGTCTTCATTAGAGTCATGTTTTCCAATAGCATATTTACATTATTGTTGGTGACAAAGCAGAAGATAAGTCACCTGTGGTAGAGCAGATTTATAGTAGGCGACTAAAATCAATGTGTGCAGTCACAATGTGGCCTTTGTAAAATGTATAATGAAGCAATTGAATTCTTAATGGATCAGATTAAAGTTGAGTGTAGTATTGGCCATATCGGGGATGACTTTGATGTAGCTGGCCAGCTTAATATTGCAATATATGGACAAACAATCCCTGTTTTGTTTAAGAGGAAGGCATTTTTAGTAGCTGTATGCACAAAATGTCTTGAATATATTGATAATGGGTTGAGTTGTATGGGTTGTATTTTTCTATGTGAATTTTGTGGTCACAACCTCATTGCACCCCTGCTTAATGTTTTTAAAAATTATTGGTGGGCACAACTTTTCCTTGGTTGTTACACCGTTAGGGGCCTATTTATCATGCTTTGTAAAAAGTGGAGTAAAACCATAGCAACCAATCAGCAATTAGATGCCAACGGTTGTCAAACAAACTCAAAGATCTGGTTGGTTGCTGTGAGAAACAGCACCAGTAATGTTTTATTTCACTTTCAACACAGCATAAACCCCATTGTGTATTGGCCACTTTAGTATTTGATCCTGTGTTGTCTTGTAGGACAGGAGAAATAGTGAAATAAAACTTTTGTTTCCAAACCCCAATACTTTACAGAAGCCAACACATTAGTTTTAGGTAAAGGAGAATACTGCATTCTTTATCTGTATGTCAGTAACACTTTAAACACAAATGTACCATAGATGCATAATTATCATGATATGCAAACAGTGCCAGTTGCCACTATCCAATTTTCCACATTTTCTGAATCATACTTTATTTGACTTGGTTTTGATGCTCATACATTTCATGGTCTGTAAAAAGCAAATAATGACTCATTTATATGGTCTTTCAGCTTATCTCCCTAATGGGGAAAGCTCAGATCTGATTGTTTGATGTGGAGAGAAAGGGGCAATTAATAATAATAATGTTGACAATTCCTTTTTCCAGTGCAAAAACTTGTAGAAAAAAAAATGATATATATATATATATAGTCCACGATGAAGCCAGCACTCACGAATAAGGGTTTTGTATGCCTGGGTGCAGTATCAAAAATTCAAAATGCAACCAAAAAAAGGGATCCGCACTCTCAGGTCTTAAATATAACTTAAAACATGTATTTTATTTTAGATACTGGACTAACATTTCAGCCTCCTCCTCTTGAGAAAGGGAGGAGGCCGAAACGTTAGTCCCGTATCTAAAATAAAATACATGTTTTAAGTTATATTTAAGACCTGAGAGTGCGGATCCCTTTTTTTTGGTTATATAGATATATATATATATATATAGATATATGAAATACATAACCATGAATATCCTGTAACTTATATCTTTATAAACGGCTCTTAGTGATGTCATCAGTTATAAAAGGCTCTTAGTGATGTCATCAGTTATAAATGGAGCTTAGTGAAGTCATTTTTGTCACGACTCATTAAAACTTGTTTAATATAATACGTAAAGTATCCCTTTTTGAAAAATATGAGGATATCAGAAGTAATCTCTGAGTTCCATGACCTGTATAAATGCACTCTGCCTTTGACCTTGTGCTTTTATTTGGTCATGGAACTCATCTATGACTTATAATATACTTATATTTTACAACAGGGGGTACTTTACTAATGAAATTCACGTTGTGTATGTTGCAGTTGTTATAGTTTAAATCCTTTGTTGTTTAACACAGAGACCTGGCCGTGTAATTAGTTAATTAGTATTATGTATTTAAGACCATTGTGGAACTCCCCTCAGTTGTTTTTAATAGTACAATGAAAGTGTAAATAAACATGGGGAATGAATTTATAGTATGGGGGGAATGAACTGGTGAATTAATGAAATTGTGAAATAAAATGTATTTAGTTATTTGAGCCGTGTGTGGACAGCAGGTAATTAATTGTGGATAAAAACGTAGAGTGCTAGCTAAGCGGCAATTTTAAGACAACTTTCTATCCAAATTACCCTAACATCCAGAAAAGTTTTAAGACATATAGGACACGGCCTAAACGGAAAAAAGTAACAAAGTAAATAGTAACAATACAATTGTAGCCTCACAGGGTTGCAAGTTGGAAAAAAGGAGACCATTTAAAGGGCACCTATGGTTCTAAAAAAATTCCCCAAACCGAAGGTGTGAGCTGATAGAGCCCGCATTCCAGTTTGGGGTTCTAGTAGTTAAAAAAAAAATTCCCCTTGCCTGCGCTGGCTTACTCGCACCGAGAGGGAGCTCCCAGTGCGAGCCGCCATGACAGCCCATGCGCATGCTCATGCGGTGCGAGTAAGCCAGTGCAGGCAGGGGGAATTTTTTTTTTAACTACTAGAACTTTTTTAGCCCCATAGGTGCCCTTTAAACATTTAAAGGTGAACAACCCTTTTAAAGCAGATAAGTGAATAATAGTAGTAAGTAAAATCTCTTCACATGCCCTCTGTGTGCACTGGCTGCATACCTCCCAACATTTTGGAAGTAAAAAGAGGGACAAAAACAATTTTTGCACGTAGGGTGGCAAAATTGTTTGACCATGCCCCATTTCTTGACCACACCCCCTAATAACCATGTTCATTTTACAAAATTTGGCAGGTAATGAAAGTTTTTAAAATATTTCTCCTTATCAAAACTGTTACAATTACTTATCTTCTTATGTCAGAATGGTTACAATGTATCTTATTTGCACCTGTTAGCTTTTCTGTGCTCTCTGCTAAAGCCAATTAAGTTAGAAACTTTGTATCTTTTTCTGGCTGTTCAGTACAAAGAAAAGAGGGACTTTCCAGTACAAATAAGGGACCATCCCTCCAAAAAAAGGGACAGTTGGGAGGTTTGTGGCTGCCATAATAAGTGTCCAAAATAGCACTCTTCTCTTCTTCTTTACGACTTTCCTATCCATAGGGTAATTTTCTTCAGCTGGCAGATTCACGTGCTATACCCCAGAGTTGCATAACTCTTAGAAAGCCACATTTTACTGTTCTAGCTCATTAAGGTGAGCGACCCCCTTTAAAAATAATAATAATCGTTCAGTCTATTTCAACTAATTGATTGATAAACTAATTGAGACGTTTATGTGAACAATTCTTACTGCAGATCAAGATCAACATATTCTGCCGTGAAATACATGCCACCAAGCAGTGGGGTATCGTGAAAGAAATGTGTCGTTTAAAATTGAGCCAAGTGTTCAGTAACCAAAAAAATGGCAGGTACACCATGTTCCGGCGACTAGTATATTTAGAGCTACTACTCCAAGGTCTGGAACTGAAAGCAGTTCCGGGGACACTTGCGCATCACTAATGACGTAACTCCGGTTCCTGTTCTCGCCGGAAGTACTGGGTTCTTGCTGTGTAATTCCCGGCAGGTTCGGCATTGTTTTTGTGTGACCGTTCTTGAGCTTTGTGGATAAACACCATGCCTGACTATCTGGGAGCGGACCAGCGGAAGACCAAAGAAGAGGAAAATGTGGACAAACCTATCCGATGTTAGTGAAAGTGTAATGAGAAATCATAGACTAAATGTATAAGCATCACGTAATATAGCTGAAATGTTTTCTCATTAGATCATGTATAGATGCAGTTTAGACATCCGATGTGGGTTGTCAGAGCTTTTATTTATTCTAATTATAATGAAAGATCTTCTGCAGCCAAACGCTGTTGTCAGAGATTATAAAGTTAAAATTACACGACAGTGTGCTGCTGTATTGTTCATCAGGGAGAACTCTGTAGGGAAGCAATCATGTCCTCTGCTAATGTATCATATTCCACAACTGTTTGAGATGCCGTGTTGGGACTATATGACCCTGTGCAATAGAGATCTACTTTCTTTACTCTTTTTGTAGTGGGCTGTTCCACACAGCTTGCTGATTGGTTGCTATGGGTTACTGCACTTGCATTTGTCATGGCTGAAAGGAGTTTATTGGATTGATTAACCCCACCTTCACAGAGTCTTTATTCCTCTGCATATCAGGTTATGGAGCAGATCTGACAGTGTTGTTGAAAAGGGCAACCGGTACCTTTTAAGATATCATCAACAGACAGGATGTTAAAGCATAGTACCTGTGCTAAAGGAGAACTAAAGTCAAACTAAAGAAGTCGCTAGAAATGTTGTACGTTATGTTTTGGGCCTCTGTGCCAGCCCAATGCAACCACAACTCTGGGCAGTTATACTGACTCATCAATGGGAGGACAAGGACAGCTTCAGGGGTCCCTGTATTTCATACAATATTTGCCAAAAGCAGTGTTGGTAGCAAGAGCTGTACAAGCAGGCAGGTCTCTTTTGTCAACCCGGGAATCTGCTTCCTTCCTCCCCCAATTTCCCAACACTCAGTCCATTTCATGTCTTGTAACTTTGTGTGAGTACTTAGTGTCTCCCAGCAACTGCGATAAATCTTTTCACATCCTGGTCCTTGTACATCCCATTGCAGCGGTAAATAGCGGTCTTATCACATTGTTACTTTATCCGTTATTAGTGTCCGAGTGTGCATTGTCCCCTCAATTACTAGGAAAGTGGAAGAATAACACTTGGATGGCAGGTGCCCTAACAAAGTATAGTAAAGCCCAACGTGGAATGGTCATCCCATAGTTACACACAAGCGGAAAAGAGAACAAATGTAGACTGCAGGGGTGACAGTCCAGGCAGTGTCCTGTAAAGTGCTAATGATCCTATAGGAGTCTGCGCTGCTCTGTAGGATTCCTGGCTTCAGATTGCGCTCTGCAGACTGCTGAACTCTCCAGGCTCCCAGAGAAACAACAATTCCAGGCAGGGAGGGCTCCATCCACTCATCTTCCCCTTAAAGTCACAGTGACATATTGACGCAATCAGTCAAGTGGTGCCCCCCCATTTGCGGACACCCATACTTGTAGCTTATTTTCCAGACAAACTTCATTTTCTGCTTGTAAATTTGTGACACCCTCTCTATGTAAGCTTCTCAACAGTTGCACAGAGCTGACTCTGCATACAATTATATTTATTGTAAAGCGGTTTCCATTCAGCAATAGAAAGCAGCTCATAAATTCTGTCTTTATACCCTCCGTAGAACTTCACATGCATACTACAGTAAAAACACACATATGTACTGTTTGTTTACAATAAAAAAAGTGACTGCGATCTCAAGAACTTCTAATGTGTGACATTGATATTAATCAACATATGTTCTTTTGTTTTTTCATTTCAGCTCTCGATGAAGGAGATATTGCATTGCTGAAAACCTATGTAAGTTAAAAAAAACTCGTCTTGTATTTCAGATCACTCACCAAAGTCAAGTTCCTGTTGTCTATTCATTTCTAGGTGACTTCTAGGGGCATATTTATTAGTTAGTGAAAAATGAGTGTTCTCTAAATAATCAAATACAAATGAATAGAGAGTGGTAGTACCTGTGGAGGGCTGTGGTGAGATCCAATTTGACTCTCTGATAAATATACCTCAATGTTTGTGGTTTATGCAGAATTGATTTGCTGATATAGGAGCGGAAGAACTTGGCAGCATGGTCAGAGCACTCAACTCCGTGCAGTTACGTATTGTGGGTTGAATTGTTCAACCCTTAGCCAGGCCTAATAGCTCAATGTGAGTTCCAACCTCCATCATTTTCCAGTGGCCTGTGGCTCGGATTTAGCCGAGTTGATTTATAAAGCCTACATTACATTATTCTTTTTTAGCTTTACTCAAACACGCATTGTAAAAGCTTATGCTTTTCAGAGAACGTTAAGTTCCTGGTGAAGACTACAAACCAAGAAAGAAAAAATGAAATTAGCCAATTCTTCATACTTTTATGGTCACAGAAATACATTCATCTAAGGCTGGTGTTGTGCTAGTTTGAAGGTCACCACTTTGAAGGTCCACCATTAGTACACATGAACTATAGTAGTGTTTCTGAAGCAAACAGATCAGTTTTACCAGCGTAAAGCAACAGTACATGATATTTTCATTACTTTACTTTATGACTTTCATTTTTTGGTGTTACTGTTCCTTTAAGTAAGTCAGTTAAAGGAACAGTAACACCAA
>CM044436.1:63991539-64008687 GCA_024363595.1 Xenopus borealis
TTGTCAAGTGAATAGTGTTAGGGAATAATTGCAAAGGTGGCTTTGTTATTACACTTGGTGCATGGTCACACTATTTTCTAAACTATGCAGCTTCTCCCAATAGGGGCACATAAGCAGTAGATGGGAAATGGCAAGTCCAATTAGGGTTTGTGGTTGACTGTTTATTTATTTTCTTGAATAACCTTGTGAATATAGTAGTGTAACTGTTAGAGATATATTTTCATATATTGCATGTTTGTTATGAGCTAAGGCAGCTTGGCTATAAGACGCTGTTACAAATTGGAGGGGAGCCAACAAATAAACACGTAAATTAAATTGTGAAAACTTCTGCTAGAGACCCTTACTATTGCCCCACTCAAGACTGTATTAAGTCTACTCAGCCAACAGGGATGATACAGAGAATAAAATGTACAGACAGATATTTAGATTTCATAAATGGTCAATACAATGAACAAATAAGGTTCTTTGCAAGGAATCAGACAACTATAGACAGCTGTTCCAAGTAATAATCTGCAGTGGTATTCCCTGGTCAGCAGAATACTTACAACAATAATTTCCATGGGAATAGGAACTGGCAGTTTCTTCTTGAAGCGATCATTAATTTCTTTGGCTCCCAGCAGTAATACGATACATGATATACCCAAAATCAAGGTGGCAATATTCAATGTCATGATATTTGATAGCACAGCAGTGAGGCTCTGGTCAGACAATAAGCAGATGAGATAAACTTACATGACAGTTAGATAAATAGGAAAACTTAATTTACATTGACCCCCCCCTAAGCTTTTTTTTAAAGGAGACCCATCACCCAAAAGAAATATTCAAAATCCTATTTTATCACATTAGTCAAGCAAAAGGAACTTTATTTACACTATATAAATTATTTGATTCTTGTTTCCTTCAGTCTGGGAATTCAAAATTATAGCAAGCAGGCAGGAGCCATTTTGTGGACAGGCACGCATTGTATCATTTTAGAATCTTGTTTGTGCACCAGAATGTGGGACCCAATGTCCATCCCCATGCCCTGTCTACACAATTAAACAGTGAATAAAATGGGGGAATGTGTGGGGAGCAGTGACATCTAGGAAGTGCTTAATGGAAAGTGAAAGTAATTGTCAGCCCCGCCTCTATGCCATTGGCATAGAGGAGGGGCAGACAATATTTGACTGACAGCTGATATTTTTAAATGAGCTTACAACAGCTATGAATGCTTTAATAAAAAATAGAAATTGGATTTCATGTTTAATTTGAAAAGGAATTTTACTATACAGATTTTTGTGTCTGGGTGACAGGTCCACTTTAAGCTTTTATTCTTGCTTTTTTATGAAACAAGTATCACAAACCACATAACAAAATCATATAAACAAAAAGAGTAAGAACGTAAATAAATAAATAAATATGGAAAGATCCCCCTCTATCTTACAACTATATAATGAGAAATCCTAACCGGTCTTCAATAACTTAACCTTCAAACAATTAGTTATGTCCCACTTACCATGCAAGCATTAAAATCAGCGGGAAGTCCGATTTTAATGCAACACTGTGCATGGTATATTATTCCTACCAGTGTAGGAATGTTCCAAATGAAATATTCAAAGAACATTATAGCTAGCTTTGCCTTATTGTACTATACAGATATTATTGGTTAGAATGAAATCTTTGTGCATCTAATACTAACAATAAACACTTCCAAGTGCTGCCTTCCCATCACACTTTTTAAATATATTTAAATATAATTATGCCAATAATTCCAGAACAAATATCACCAAGAAAATGGTTAAACATGCTTGACAAAATGGGTTACTTACATATATTACTGCCAGAGGCTCTTTGTATCTTTTAGTTTTAACCCCTAAGAGATATTTTAGCTGAGATGTAAAGACATGTACCGCAGCTGCAGTTGTGAAGCCTCGTACCAAAGGCTCAGTCAGGTAGATGGCAACAAAGCCAAATCGAAGGATACCTAGACACAGCTTAAAACACACGCATATTTCAGCAATAATCATTTAACCAGAAAATGAAACAATACTTTTTTTAAAGTAGCTATGTGTTGACTCAAAAGCATACAATGCAACAGAATTTAGAACTCACCAGAGGAAAAACACACTCACTTTCTATTTATTCCTATGGGCTTTTTAGAATCATATTTATCAGTGGAGTTCACCATTTGACAAATATGTTTTTAGAAATCCCATAGGAATAAATAGAAAGTGGGTGTGTTTTTCTCTGGTGAGTTCTAAATTCACAAAAAAATCAGCACCCTGCAGATTTGCCAGCATGTCTGGCCAAATCATCTACAAATCCCATCAGACTACAGTCCGTCTATGAGGATTGAAAATCTACTCCAGGCGTGTGAAAAGGGGTATAAAAAAACAGCGAAGTAATGATAGCTATATTTCCCTGCACTTATCTGCTGACCCTGAGGAAGCTGTGGCACCAGTGAAATGTGTAGGGCATAGGTGGACAGTGAGTAGATGTTGGGAATTGTGGAAGGGAGGGTTCTGGGAATTTAGCGATACGGACCTCTTTACCGATTAATAATGTGCATAGGCAGGTAACTAAGTTTTCTTAAATATGTGAACACTGACCACAGATCCACCTTTTTGGAGGTTTTAATATATATGTTTATTTTAAGGATAGTATCCTGCACTGCTTTCAAGCAGTGAGTCTGTCTTTGATTTTGGCCAGGTGTTTTATTGCAACTATGAATAAAGGTTAAGTTTTAGAGACTTTGTAACAGTCAGCATCTGAATGGGTTGTCTGGCAACAATTAGGGGAAATGAATATATTTACATTTCCCCCTCAATTGTTGCAATTGTCTAAGTAACTGATTATATGGAAATTGCTGACCTAAGGATGGTGTACTGGTGTGTCAAACAGCTTGTTTAAATTCTTTATAGACCATTTATTAAACAAGGGGACCAGTGGTGAAGGTGGAGAATAATAAAAATTTAAGGTAAGGCCACATGGGGTCTTACTTTAAGCAAGACAACAGATGGATAATAATGAATATTTAGGGTAAAGCCATATAAGAGTTTCTCCCTCATATTTCATCAGCCAATCTGTGGGCATCTGCTTAGTTGTGTGTGCAAGTATTCATTTTGGCAATGACATCTGATATCTGCATAAATTCTATTTATCAAACAAGTTTTTGTGCTTTAAATAAATCTCTGTGTGTTTTGAATAAATACCTGAATGATCCCTGAAAGCAAAGTAAGAGCAACGGCTACTTTGACCCTCATTGCGTCTCTTGCATCAATCTTCTCTTGATTCTCGGTTCTGTTTGTAGCATTTGCTGTCTTTATATCAAACATTTCATCAGGTGCGATTCTTACAGCGACACCCCCAATCATTAAACTTATCACTGCAAAGGTACCTGCAAGTTAAATAATTAAATAATAACTGCACCCACAAGAGCATAAAAATGGCCTTCTGGTCAACAGCTATTTCAATTTTTCACTAGTTAATTATCTAGATTAATTCCCCTTCAGTCTAGGGCCACATGGGTGCTGAAATACGTTGGCAGATTTCAGCCCTATCGTGGGAAGCAGCTTCCTCATTCTTGCTCTTTGTTGAATTTAGAGGTGGTGCGCACAGACAATGAATTTCGGCTCAAAATGCAGAGACTCTCAGTTCTTTCCCATAATTCACCAAGAGTCTATTAGTGCTGCTTCCATTTTAATACTTCAGAATGAGGAAGAGAGAACTATTTTCTTAGACAGCCTGCATTCACACTTTTACATTATGATATGCTGTTAATGGTATCAGGTGTGTTCTGGATGAAAAATGTCAATGGCCTTTAGCCACGGCCACACAGGTGACACATCAATAACTAAATCTTTATTAAAGTAATTAAAATATAATAATACAAAGTGTTTTGAAAATGACAGTCTAATATAAGAATAACTAAAATAAGTTTACCACAGAAATACAATTGCTCAGTGACCAAACGCAAACTAATTAAAGGCAAGGCTGCACCAGCTATGGAACATAAGGGTCATTGTACCTCCCAATTTAGAAATATGGAAAATGGCTTCTCTATGGTATTATGCTCTATGACATTAGGGCTAATTTACAATCATGTACAAAGTGCAAAAAATGGGTGCAATATGACATTATTCTGCAATTTGCAACCTGCATAAATGAATTAAAGGGGTGGTTCACCTTCAAGTTAACTTTTAGTAAATTGTAGAAGGGCCAATTCTAAGAAACTTTTCAATTGGTCTTCATTATTTATTTTTCATAGTTTTTTAATGATTTGCAACCTTCTTCTGTTTCTTTGCAGCTTTCAAATGGGGGTCACTGACACCATCTAAAGACAAATGCTCTGTAAGGCTACAAATGTATTGATATTGCCACTTTTTATTAATTCTCATTCTATTCAGTCCCTCTCCTATTCATATTCCAGTCTCTTTTTCAAATCAATGCAGGATTGCTAGGGTAATTTGTACCCTAGAAACCAAATTGCTGACACTGCAAACTAGAGATCTGCTGGATAAAAAGCCAAATAACTATAAAACCACAAACAATAAAACATGAAAACCAATTGCAAATTGTCTCAGAATATCCCTCTCTACATTATACTAAAAGTTAACTCAAAGGTGAACAACCCCTTTAATGCAGGTCTCTTTAAGCCTTATTTATCAAAATTTGGATTTGTGAAGTTTGAGAGGTATTTTGAGAGGTATTTTCTAATTTGAATAAACTGACATAAAATCTAAAATGAACAAAACTGTTGAAAAAAAGTTCAAATAATCAAACTTCCCAAATGTTGTGTGCCATTTAGCAGTCATTTCCTGGGTCAATACATAGAAGTGGATGTTGGCAGAATATCCCTGAATTTTCTGCAGTGCCCAAAGGCTCAGGTGATATCTGGGCAACTTGTCTAAGCATACTGCTCTGTGAATGTCAAGCCCTGAGGTCTCACAAACCCAGTTGATTCATCTGTGCGGATTCCACCCTGTTCTGCTGCAGTTTATTACTTCTGTATAAGTCAGATCTGTACTGATACCAAACACATTAATATAACAGCAATTAACTCAAGTCTGTGTATCATACCTTTTACAACCCTGAAATGAGTTGTTCTTATCTTCTACATCCTGTTAAGCACAATGGGAGCAGCTGTCACACCTACTGTTATCTAACGGAACTTGCTGGTTACATATTGTATCCGTGTCTGTACATGCAAAACACTGAATGAC
The DNA here is from genome assembly GCA_024363595.1 of Xenopus borealis. Lineage (NCBI taxonomy): Eukaryota > Metazoa > Chordata > Amphibia > Anura > Pipidae > Xenopus > Xenopus borealis. Next base: position 63,996,741 of record CM044436.1, read on the forward strand.
AATGACTCTACCTACTGTATCTGTTGTTATCTACTACTTGTTACAATCAGTCTCTGAAAATAGTAATTACTCACACTCATTACACTGAATAAATATTTATCATACTCTAGTAATAGCAGATTCTTGTGACATGTGTTCTGCCACATCAGTCATTCCTTTATTCAACCATTATAACGTGCAAGTAATGTAATGTAATGTTACATTTATTTAGCTTTTTATTCAGCAGTTTTCCAGATTGCAGTTTCAATATTCTGGTTGCTAGGGTACAAATTACCCCAGTAATCATGCATTGATTTGAATAAGTGACTGGAATATGAACATGAGAGACCCTGAATAAGGAGGAGAAATAAAAGGTAGCAATAACAAAAACAAATAGCCTTACATAGTACTGGTTGTTTAGATGGGTCAGTGACCCCCATTTGAGATCTGGAAAGAGTCAGAAGGCAAATAATTCAAAAACTATAAAAAAAGGAAAAATGAAGGCCAACTGAAAAGGTGCTTAGAATGAGCCATTCTATAACATACTAAAAGTTAATATAAAGGTGAACTACCCCTTTAATAAAATGTACTGCTTTATATGTAATTTTCTTATCTGTGCTAAACTCCTTAAAATGTGGTCTGATTAGACAGCATTATATGATTCTGTGTTTTAGCAATATTGAGTCATTATATATGGTACAATATAAAATATAAAATAGTTATATGTTTGACAGCTACCCAAAAACGTATTTTAAAAAATTGTCACATTCTGCTGAGTTGTGTCTATGGTGTGAGATCCAAGCTACATCACTCACAAAGACTGATACAAATAATATTACGTCCAACACAACATATCATTTGTGTACCTATTGAGATGTGCCGTGATGATCCAAAGAATGTGTATAGGAAAACTGGATAAAATGAAGAATACAGTCCATAGACTGGTGGAACAGCAGCCAGCAAAGCATAAGCCAAACCTAAAATGAGAGATACAAACCAGTGTTCAGTGCCTTAGAGGTATCCAAACCCACCACAAGGTGGCTTCTAGGAGGATAGACTGACAGCAGTTATGGATAATATAGTGCAAAGTAAAAAGTCAACCTGCACCTGACCCAAACCCTACCGACACTTTGAAACCATCTAATTAACTGTAGTTTTTACTATTAGATTGCTAGTGGCTCTGGCACTGTACAATGTATCATAATGCTAGGATAATTAGACAATGTAACTATAGAACATTACATGACATACATTTCCCCCATACTGTGAATCCCCTAACACTTGCCAAGATACAATGTGTCAAAGAACGTGTCATTAAAGGAACAGTAGCATCAAAAAATTAAGTAATAAAAATATAATGCAGTGTTTATATAAATAAGTTGCTGAGTAGCAATGGGGCAGCCATTCAAATGAGAAAATGCAGATAGCAGATAAGCTCTGAAGAACATAATGGTATTATCTGTTGTCTACTATTTAACCTGTTAAAATATAGCCTTTTTTCAATTTCCACCATTGCTACACAGCAGCTTGTTTATATGAACTATAGTAGTGTTTCTGAAGCAAACAGATCAGTTTTATCAGTGAAGGCCAACAGTACATGATATTTTCATTACTTTAAAACACTTGAATTTTTTGGTGTTACTGTTCCTTAAAAACAAAGTATGGTTACATGGGTTATCAAATGGTCATTAAAAAGTGACTGTCTACAGTGGAGTAACATACATGCGTTTAGCATCTGCTTGTCAATTCTTTTGTGGCCCACTGCCATGCATGGTAAAAAGATTGTTGCCTTAAACTACAAACTGGTACACAAAAAACCTGACCTGCATTTAGGGCAACAAAGTCCCGGTAATAAAAAGCATTGCCAGGTTAACCAACCAAATTTAATGTATTCATTAAAGAATTCAATTTACATGCTATTGCTTGAACAAATGTCTATATCTCCAACCTTTTGGAAATCCAGTCTAGTTTGTTGCTTTCAAAAGCAGTTGGCCATCCAGCTAATGCTATGCATATATTACTATGTATATATTTGCTTTGTTCATGTGCTAATAGATGAGTTTGTTATAGGGCCCATTAACATTTTGTTATGGCACTCTGCAAGCAGTTTACTACCAACCTTGTGGAAGCTGCATCACACCAGTGCTCAACCCTGATATCAGGTCTCCAAAGATATACTCCTTCACAGGATATCGTGGCAACCATTTTAGTATTGGTAGGAAACTGTAAAGTTGTGATTTTGCCTTTTTGGAAGTGCATCTGCAAAACGAAGAACAATGTTAAAGAATGAAATGTCTGGATGATAATAATATTAACCACTTTGTTGACTGGCAAAAGATATTGACATGTAAAGAATAAACATGTAAACTTCTGCTTTATTTAGAATATTATAGACACCTTTCAGTGTTAAATATAATTCACAAATATTACAATGTTTATCTGCTGTAATACATATTTCAGAATAATAGTAAAGGTCTCTGTAAATGATATCAATTTTGCATTGATATCATTTACAGAGACCTTTACCATACAAAACGAATCAACTTCCCCTGGGTGCCACTCCTAGCCATGTTAAAACAGTAAAGGAACAGCTGCATATTGTTTTACCACCCGATAACAATGGCTGGTCTGTTAGTTCTGCTAGGCTTAGGGTAAGGTCACATGGGCAGATTCTAATCTTCTTCTGGGCGACAATCTCCCGAACTGCCTTCCCCCTTCTATAATGAGAAAACGCCAGTGCAATGGCACCTGCGGTGCTTCTATTTCCAAAGGTACCTGATATTTCATTTTAGCAGGTGGAAGGTAGTGGGAAGGCAGTTCAGGAAGATCATCGCCTCAAAGAAGAGGTGATTAGTCGCCAGGCAACTAAATCTCCCCGAATCTGCCTGTGTGCCCCTGCCCTTATTGACAGATAAAATGTGATTTACCAATACATGCTAAATTCTGATTATTTTCATCTACAGCTCAAGCAACTGGATCACCAGAAAAGATTGTATGTACAAGTGTGCATACTACATGTGGAGTTAGGGTAATTTGGACCCTAGCAACCACATTTCTGAAACTGCAGTCTGGAGAGCTGCTGAATAAAAAGCTATATAACTCAAAAAACACACATAATAAAAAATTTAAACCAGCTACATATTGTCTCAGACTATCACTCTCTACATCTTACTAAAAGTTAATTTAAAGGTGAACAACCCCTTTTTGTACCTTCTTGTTTCCATGGCTCTGCTCTTGTCAAAGATTAATGCTTGCAGCTTTCCAAGAACAGTAAATCACAGCATAAAGAATTAGTGAAGATTATCTCAAATCAAAAATGAGATGCTGGGTACATCTGGTTCCTCTTACGTAATATATTATGTATTAGAGACTAAAACACATAGGCATGAATAATATGAATTAAAAAAATTCCTTTTGATTTGGATTTCAGTGCAGAATTTTGCTGGAGCGGCATTATTAACTGATGTTTAAATTAACTTGTTTTCCCATGACAGTATCCCTTTAAAATAAAAGTGAGACATGGATATGTGTCCATTACTGCAGTCTCCACAACAAATCCACTATAAATTGAAACGGAGTGCTGTTTGTATTGTAGTATGGAGAACAGATAATGGAAGCAAAGTCTGGCATAGAGCTATTTTGTTACAGTGTTTGTTACTGGTGTGGGAATTTAAACTTATACGTTCTTAGTTTTTAAACATCCAGCTTTAATACTCAGTAGAATTTGTATTTTAATAACATGATAAATATAATGCTGCATGACAGTTCTAAATGTGACATGTGCCAATATACTCACCGACACGATTGTTTAATTTTATGGGCAAGTGATTTTGGTTCATCTTTCCGCAGATGCAACTGGTCCTCTAGATATTCCTGGGTGTATACTGGCCGCTCCACACAGTACATCTGTCCCTGATAAAGACAATCATCTTCCCCCGAAATTAATTCCATAGCACATTTCAATACTTTCTTGGTCGCTGATGTCCGTAAATGGCACTGGAATAAAAGAAAGACATTTAGGGAGTTATTTACTTAGAGGGAAACTGTCATGGGAAAACATGTTTTTTTTTTAAGCACATCAGTTAATAGTGCTTCTCCAGTAGACTCCTGCACTGAAAAACATTTCTCAAAAGAGCAAACAGATTTTTTATATTTCATTTTTGAAATCTGACATGGGGCTAGCCATTTTTCAATTTCCCAGCTGCCCTGGTCATGTGACTTGTGTCAGCACTTTAGGGGGGAACTGCTTTCTGGCAGGCTGTTGTTTTTCCTTCTCAATGTAACTGAATAGTACGCAGTGGGACATGGGTTTTACTATTGAGTGCTGTTCTTAGATCTACCAGGCAGCTGTTATCTTGTGTTAGGGAGCTGTTATCTGGTTACTGTCTCATTGTTCTGTTGTTAGGCTGCTGGGTGGGGGATAGGGAGGGGGTGATATCACACCAACTTGGAGTACAGCAGTGAAGAGTGATTGAAGTTTATCAGAGCACAAGTAACAGTACTTGGGGCAGCTGGGAAATTGACAATATGTCTAGCCCCATGTAAGTTTTCCAAATGAAATATAAAAAAATCTGTTTGCTCTTTTGAAAAATGGATTTCAATGCAGAATTCTTCTGGAAAAGCACTGTTAACTGATGCATTTTGAAAAAAAAAAAAAATAGATAAAATCGTGAAAAAATCTGAATCATACAAATAAGATGCCCTGAAAGGTTGTAACCCTACATTGGAGTAAAACCCAAATTTGAATGAATTTCTAGAGAAACAGATTTTTTACACTGTTTCATATTGATGTAGACCAAAATAAAGTATCTGAAATAATATTTATGGCAACAGGTTATGGATTCCAGACCCATGAAGCAAAAACATTTTAATACATTGTAATGGGTTGTAAAATGTACAGGCTTGCAGGGCTCATGTTAGCTATTTTAATAGGGCTACCATCTCAGCTTGCAGAATCTTCCTTGCTCTAATGTGCCATTGTTCTATGGCTTGTTCTTATAATCATCATTTTCTTATCCCCTAATCTTTTTGTAAATCTACCATGATCTTCCAGGCCCCTCAGAAGTGCTTGAATTATGACTATGCAGGTTACAGTACAAGCTATTTTATATGTGCTGCAAATGTATTTTCCTATACAGGGTACTAAAATAAAAAAAGGTACCAACAATATCAATACAGCACCCATATAGCAGTCATGTCTGATAGGGTGTCTACCTCAACTGTGGCCAATTCAATAACATAGATGCAAGATCACAAAACAATTGTGCCAAATATTTTCAAAGCCTGTGCTGATGCTACTTTTGAAGTAACTATAATGAAATTTACCTGTATTGGAAAGTTGTTTAGAACTACTTTCTTTCATTATACTAGAAAAAAATGGACACCTCTTTTAACCTACTTCTTGTCACGTTATTATTGCGTAGAATGCCTATGAGATTGAATCACTACATGCTGTATCACAAGTTACATCCACAATTCACAAGATGTTTAACTATTAAAAAGATATTTTGTTATGCAGTCAAGAGCCAGTTCCTAACTTCGCTGCTTAAATGTTGAAACTGGATAATTAGAGATTGCTCATCCCTATTATAACAAACTATATGAAAGCTAATTAATGCATTATTATGGGACCTGATATCAGGATATTCATAACGAATGCACTTTACCAGGTTATATATTATACACTAACTCCCTATATACACTGTTGATATGGGCATCTCCAAAGTTGTATCACTTTAGAAGCGCACACTGTCAGTTCACCCTTCTCCATTTCGATGGGTTCAGTTCTAACAATTCACAGTGACCAGCTCAGCTGGTAGACTTAAAGGAACAGGAACACCAAAAAATTAAAGCGTTTTATAGTAATTAAAATAAAATGCACCCTAGGGTAGACACCTGTCCGTGTCAGACTACCTGCATGGTTTTCCAAATTAAGTAGAAAGGACAGGATTCCCTTTGACATGGCAATCAGCCAATCACTGATTGCATGGCCATATCCCTGCCCCTGAAATCATGACATTGTCTCAGCCATGCCCCCTGCCCAATGTTAAACAGGCCTGTACTGGTAAATGTTCTGTGTTTGCTGAAGAAACTATAATTTAGTTTATATAAACAAGCTGCTAGGTAGCTGTGTAACCTGTGCTTGAATGGCTGCCCCCATGGCTACACAGTATATAAACTATAAACTTCTGAAGCAACCCCCTCCACCCCCCCCCAGTTTTACTAGTGCAGAGCAACACTTCTTAATTTATTCATTACTTGAAAACACTTTAATATTTTGCTGTTACTGTTCCTTTAACTGAGCTGTTGAAAAGACCAAAGTCTGGATGAATGACAAAATCTGTTAGCCTCTCACAGTTCAGCTCACCCTTGCCTGCCCTATTAGCTAGAATAAAAAAAAACTATTGTAAAAGCATAAGTTTCTGATCAGGCATTACCGTTAATTAAAGTAAATACAAATAAACCGCCTGATCAGAGAATCTGCCTTAAAAACACGAAGCATTTACGTGTAGAAGCTATGTGGTGCAACAGCCTGGATCACTGCCAGACCAGACAAGACAGGGGTAAATGTCAGCACATCCAACATAAGCAGCAGAATTTAAACTAAGATAAACATTTTGTAGGGTTATTCAACTCTCTAATACTAATATTATGATTAATTATTCTCTCGAAGTTCAACTGTGCCAAAGGTACAATAAGATCAGCTTATTGTGATTCCTTTCCAAAGTGCAGGAGAGCTGAAGGCCAAAGGTTTGAGCCAAATGGTAAATTACTCCAAATCCTGTTTTTCCTTATTTCTCTCTATTAAGAAACAGTAAAAAAATTAAAGTGGACCAGTCACCACAAAAAAATATTCAAAATCATATGTTATCACATTAGTCAAGCACAATCAACATTAATTACACTATATAAATTATTTTAATCTTGTTTTCTTCAGTCTGGGAATTCATAATTCTAGCAAGCAGGCAGGAGCCATTTTGTGGACACCGTTATTAAGGCAAGCATTATATCATCTCAGAATCTTGTTTGTGCACCAGAATGGGGGACCCGATGTCTATCCCCATGTCCTGGCTACACAATTAAATGGTTAAGAGAACTGGGGGAATGTGTGGGGAGCAGTGGCATCTAGGAAGTGCTGAATGGAAAATGAAAGAAATTATCTGCCCCGCCTCTATGCCTAAGGCATAGAGGAGTGGCAGACAATATTTGATTGACAGCTGAGATTTTTAAATGAGCTTAAAACAGCTATGAATGGTTTAATAAAAATTTGAAATTGGATTTCATGTTTAATTTGAAAAGGACTTTTATTATATAGATTTTTGTGTCTGGGTGACGGGTCCACTTTAAGCAAGCACTTTGCCACAAATCAAACACGACATCGCACCATTTGAGACCACAATGTTGTTAGAATCCTTGGTTGAAAACAATGCAATGTGTGAAAAAACAAGAGGATTGCTCTCAATATTGCACTTTGCACGTGCATACATTGATGTGTCCTTATAGCTCAGGTATAAACATACCTGGAATGACCATAGTATAGGTATTGGACAGGTAATCCAGAATGTTCTGGACCTTGAGTTTTCCAGATAACAGATCTTTCTTTTTTCATTTGGATCTTTATACCTTAAGTCTACTAGAAGATAATATAAACATTAAATAAACCCAATAGGCTTGTCCTGATTCTAATAAGGATTAATTTCATCTTAGCTCGGCTCAAGTACAAGGTACCATTTTATTATTACATAGAAAAAGAAAATAATTTTATTAACATTTGGACTGTTGGATAAAATGGACTTTATGGGAGATGGCCTTTCTGTAATTTGGAGCTTTCTGGATAACGGATCCCATTAGGGTTGCCACCTGGCTGGTATTTTTTTTACTGGCTTGGCCAGTATTTTTGATGGTTGATCCCAATGTTATTTATATAAAAAAAAGGTAATTATATAGGTAGGCCGGTATTTTTTTGAAGAAAAGGTGGCAACCCTAGATACCATACATGTTATCAATAAATGGCATATGGTGTCTAAGGATGGGGTTTTATATCTCTATCTAAGCAGCAGGGCACCAAGAGACAATTCAGCATGGCATAAATTTTGATATCCCACAGAACATAAAAAGCATTGGCTGTTGTGCTGTTATTATCAACATCAAGCAGACATCTCACACTTACGATATAGCTTCTTGGCAAATACTCCTTGTAACAATAAAACAAAAAAGAGTACGGTATTTATAAATATAACACACTTTCTTGTACAGGCCAATCTAAGTGGTTTATTTATTCAAGCCCAAGTTTCTGAACAGAGAAAAACATTTTGTTCTGATGACTGTACCTCTTCACACAATTATGCAAATATAATTTGTAAGAAGAAGAAGTTTGTTCAATAGGTATGTTATGAAGAATTCTCAAATGTAAGTCTGTAATGAAAAGGTTAGAGCAGATTAATTTTCCTGGCCAGGAGGAGCATACAGTCTACTTTTAGTATCACGTTAACATATACTAGGGGCATCATCAGGAGCAAAATAACCTGCTTGTATTAGTGTGAGTGTGGAAGGAAGACAAATTAACCAGAGAAAAGTCACTTTAACTTTTTCAGATGGGTTGGAAAAGTATCCAATATCTACAACTTAACTACCAGCAAATTTGTAAGTTGGGAGGGTTGAATTTTGTTTGTGTTTGTTAGGTTAAAATATACATTTAGTTGTTCCGATTAGCAAAACTATTGTACAATGGCCAAGTGCTTTGTATTTAAACATCACAGTCGTCAGCCTTGAGAGAGGAGATAGAGGTTTCAGTTGTGCCTTTTTGTGATAAAAAGGCAACTGTGGTTATTTCAAAAGCCAATTAAAAAATGGCCTGTAACAAGAAAGGTTGATTAACTATTCAGAAATGCTGGTATATACAGTACAGCAGACTATTCCTAATTTAAAATATGTTTTCATAAAGTGTGCGTGTATATAAATATATGGTATAACTGTTACTAGTACCGATCGACTAGTAAAATTCAAGGGCGATGTTGCTAAATGTATCTAACTTTATAATAGATGGGATTGAGCTGAGTTTTCCTTCTTTTTCAAGTTGCCTGTTGAATGTAACAGAAAGGAAAAAGTTGTGCAGTGCCAACATAGAAAACGTTTTACCTATTTGGATTTAAGCACTTGCAGGTACAGCAAGCAAACAAATGACATTTTAGGACAGCTGCCATGGATTGCCTCACACTGATATAAAATAGAAGATAATCAAATGTCCTAAATGGTCAAATAGTGATGAAATTGCAGCAAATAATTACCTGCAATGTCAACCCACTACATTTCCATTTATGTCAAATCACAAAAATCTTTAATACCAAACTTCACCAAGTAAAAAATACAGAATGGGTGCATATTGTATGGCAATGGGAATAAATCCAGGTTTTTGGATTTCTCTCACTAATAACTGTGCTTTCAATGTATTTGTATCCTTTAGTGCATCATTCAGCGTTTCTTTTGTCTTCACTTTTTACATTCAGATCTTTTAATAAATTTGATGACATTCATGGTTTCAGAGCTTGTGAGTTTAGTCGTGGTTTCCAAAACCTCTAAAATCTTTCACATTTGACCTTCAATAAATAAGCCTCCATGTGTACTCTAGGCCCACGTGCAAAGAGGACATCATGGGTTCTGGGAATTATGCCTGCCCCCGAGGGAGCTACAGTATACAGGCAGACAAAGTGATTGGGAAAAACAACAGAAAAATAAGAAGTAACACAGTAGAAATGGGGAAAAGATTGCTCTAGACAAATGCTCAGTTCTGCTAGGTGTGATAATCTTTTAACACAAAGAAAACAAAGTAAACTTAACATCTGTAGAAAGATTATTGTGTAACAAAACTGCACATGACAATTAAGGAAGCATTAAGGGAGTCAGAGGAAGCAGTGTTACTAAAGTGAGATTTTGAGTGAATTACACAACTGTGTAGCTAAGTCTTGCAGTAGTATGGGATTTTCATATGTTGCCAGATAAATATACATGTTATTAATAAAGAATAATATGTACATCCGTAGAATTAAAGTAATTAATATCTTAATATACTCTCAGGCTATTGCAATGATGAGATCTAAAATGTGGTTAAGGTGTAAGCACGAGTTCTGAGGTCCATGATTCAATCATGAAGGGGTTACTACCTGCAAGAGGTTTGTATGTTCATTCTTGTTTCTTCTGTTTCCTCTCACACACAAGAACATAACACAATTGTCCACAATATATAAGTTTGTTGTATAAGTATGATGAGACCTTAACTATTAACTTCAACTAGGGCAGGGATATGTTTAGCATAAATGATGTCTGTAAAAAGGAATAATAATAATGTATGCACTAGTCACAACCTTCCTCACTAAGTTCTGAAATAATGAAATTGCAGTGATGCCAGGTGCTGCCTGTGCTGATATAAACTTACATAGCAGACAAACAGCAATTAAACAGACAAAGTTTTTGTGTGACATTTTGTGAGTCTGTAGTCTGTCAGTAAATAGTTGGAGCACTGGTAGATTGGATGCATTGAAACACAATATAGGTACTGAAACATGCAAAGTCTAGTTACAATTTTAAAAGAAAAGAAATAATTTTTTATATACTTATTAAAAGGAACTGCACTTCCTAGAAGGAGGGAGTAATAAATAACTTAACAATTCTGTTAATACTAAGGGCCCTTACAAACAAGCGTTTGTTACCTGCGCTCCCCTGCGTTCAGTTTGGATGCATTCAGCTGCAGAGGAGCACAGGTCTAGACGCACTCCATGCTTGTCAATGACGTTGTACCCACGAGACGCGTGTAAGCGCCGAACGCAGGTTCAGACGCAGATAAAAGAGAAAGAAGTAAAAAAAAACCTCTATATAATCACCCACCAATTCCTTGTTACCCACTAATTAACAAGCACCATCAATATGTATACAATTTACCACGCTTTGTACTTCCAATGAATTGTAAATAAACACAATAAAAAATAAACTCAATAACTAATAATTGTATAACAATTATTAGATATTGAGTTTATTTACAATTCATTGGAAGTACAAATCGTGGTTAATTGCATACGTATTAAGTCTAGTTACAAGTCACATAATTTCTATACCAATTGTAAAAGGAATATTTTAAAATGTTATACCCTGTGGCTGTTGCACCCAGCACTTCCTAGTAGAGCAGAGAATAGTCAGTCGGCATACATAATATGACTAATGCATCTTTCCTACAAAAAAGTGACGTCTAAGCATGTCAGTCAGATAAAGCAAAGGGAGTTACTGGGAAGCAGGTCTCTGTTGTGTGAGCCCACCAAAAAACTCTCAATACTGCTTTTGTATATGTGTGCGTGGGGGGTGGCAGTAATGGCTAAACTACAGTAAAGCACAACAAATAAGAAATATATATCCCTCAGGCCTCTAAAATACAGCAGAACCCCCATTTGACATCCCCTTATTTGAAGTTTTCCCTCATTTTATATTGTTGTTTTGTGGTCCCACGTATATATTATGCATAATATATTTCCCGGATTTTAAATTTTCCTGGATTTTACACCATTTATTTCTTGTCCCCTGAGAAATTTAAAATGGGGGTTCTACTGTAGTCCCAAATAGTCATGTCCCAAATAGTCACCAGTCTTTGACAGTAAGATTAGCCATGGTTAATCATTAACAGGTGTCAATGTAAAGACACAGAACATACTCATGCTAAATAAAGTTGTGCAAATACATTTGAGATATAAAGTACAGTGGTTGGAGCCCAGGGACAGTGGCAGACAGAACGCTCCTGCAAAAAGTGCTGCAATGAAAGCACATACATTGGAGTAAATTGGACCTTGGCAGGAAAATGCTTGAGTTTATTATTATTATTATTATTAACATGTATTTCTATAGGGCCAACATATTGCATGGTGCATTAAAGTAAATATGATTATACAACTAAATCACATGAATTACATACATATGGAGTTACATT
>CM044436.1:64050253-64062237 GCA_024363595.1 Xenopus borealis
TGAACAACCCCTTTAAGCAGCTTCATTTATTTAACTCATGTTTAACAGAGATAGTTACCTTCAATGCTCATATCCAGAAACTGTTCATTTAAGCCAACCCCCCCTCCAAAAAAGGCAACAATTCACTACTGAATAGAAAATAGTGAACAGGGGAAGAGGGTATGGTGGTTTTTTGGAAAAAAATGTTTTAGGTAATGCCGCATTCGCCAACACATACTTTGCTGTAGTCATTTGAAAATATCAATAACCAGTCTCAAAACATTTACAGCATACATATATGTCACATTAGGAAAGACTGCAGCATATAGCCAATTGCACATAGACCAGATCATTTTTGTTCATAACACTACAGATGCAGTGCACCTTCATAAGACTAATGGGTGGGGCCCAACTAGTATACAAATCCATTTTATTAACAATGTGTATAGTTATTACCCACACTTAACATAGTTATGCACATAGCCCTGGACTACCTCTCAGCCACAATATATTCATTGCATTTCCACCCAACCTTTCTGGTTCCTTTCAGTTTATCAAGCCACTGATAACGGCAGTAGTTTTTAGAGAGCAGGTCTTGAAGGCAAGGGTCAGTACACAATAGATTTAAATGTCAGTAGCAAGGCGCTGTGAAATCCAATGTTTAGCCAAGTCTAACCTCCCCCATCAAGCGCTGGGATTTCATCCCCCTTTCCACATCCGTCTGCAAATTTGGCGGACAGCCAAACACATTGCTATGCAACAGAGTCATATGACTCTCAGAGGACGTGCATATTAACCAACCTCTCAGCGCCATATTGAGGTGACGCACTCAATTTAAAGCTTTTCATTCACAGTCTGTAATAGATCACCACCACGTCCTAAAAATTCGCAAAGCCTTCAAAAGAAAACAGATAAGACCTAGTCTCTATTTCGGGGAAATTAAAAGCGAGTAAGCAGCTATCCTCCCAACGATTTTACTGTGGTATACATTGACATAATGGCGCCGACTTCTCCCTCCGCACCCGCATCCCCAGAACCACCCACCAGCTGCAGCATGATGTCACGAGCAGCCAATCAGAACACAAATGGGAATCTTTAGTCGCGCAACTATTGGCTTACATACACAACCCGCCCCTTAACAAGAGTTAACGAACTATTATGACAGGAAGCTGAAGGGCGTCCGACGCCATTACTAACTTTCAATACAAAGACAGTAAAATCAACTTACATTTCTAGGTGACATGTTAATTATTTTTTTACATGTAAATGTGCGAATTAAACAGTCAAATAAAAATACTTAAAGCTTCATTTGTCCATTCACCATCGTTTTCTCAAAGACTCCTGGCTGTAGTACTGTTTTTGTAAAAAGAGTACGGAGCACACGCAATTTCTAAGTGGAGTACCTCAGCTTCTCCTCCAGTCACTCTGTTCTCCTTCCATGGAAACGAGGTGGGAGTAGTCAGTCACCTTTTATGAGCAGATACGAGCTTGCGCAGGATGTAACAGCCCCTACAACCACTGCTTAGGAAACCCCGCAACAGACAAGCCAGTAACTGCTACGTACAATAAGAGCAGACCTCAGCAAGGAAACGCCTCCATTTTACCAACAACATTTTAGCGAGTTTTTTTTTTAACCAGAGCCTTCCCCCTTCTCCATTTTTCTTTTCTACCAGAAGAAAAAGAGACGGGAATATATTCGTGCGAAACAAGTTTTTATCGTAGTGTTACGACTCTCTATTTGTGAATACATATACCTTTACTTGCTCATGGCAGCCTTGTTAAGCTTTAAGTGTGTTGCACGCAACACCTTAGTTAAACTAGGCAAATCCATTGAATAGGACTCAAAAACGCCAGCTTTCTAAAGACAACCAAACATCTTGGACGGCTTGAGGGCACCAACTTGTACTTTAAGACTTCCGATAGTACCGACGCAGTCAGGCTATCTTGCCCTGCTTCGGGGTGACATACTGTACGTTTCACACAGCTCGACATTGACACCTTCTCCTTTTCGCATGCTAACAGTTAACCGCAAGTTCACAATGCACTTTGCAAGCTTTCGCCATCACACAAAATGGCAACCTCAGGACCTCCCTTTACAATGTAAAAGAAGGGTAGGCGTGGAAATAGCGGTGCACGTTTTTTGCCCACATGCAAAATGGCGACTCCGACTGTGGACATTACACCATATTTATTATGGGCTACTACTTTTTTCATGCCCGCAGTGGCTCTGTTTTCAGCCCCTGACAGTTAGGCTATGGAGCCCTGTATGTGTAGCGGACGCCATCTTCCAGAGAGAGGCAGTGACATAGAGCGTAGGCTGAAACACGGCAGGAGCGGGGTTTGTACACACAGGGACTCTACTCACCACGGGCGCAACGAACAACGTTTGTTTCCTACTCCAATCCGCAAACCATACTTGCACACCGAAATGATCGCTTTCCTTTCTGGAAGCCTCTGCGTTTTATTTATATCAATACTTTACTGATCATTCGCCCTCAACATTTGGTTAACGGTATCAGGTACCGATGCTGATTTCCCAGTCACCAAAGTAGTTGTCAGTGGGAGCGCTTTATGTAATTGGTGTTTTATTAAGTCCGGCCAAACCAAACCTGTTCCATTAGGGGGTGTGTTCGTGGTGTAACGGGGTCCTCTTGTCTGGCGTTTGATTACAGTAGGTAAGTCTCACTCCCGCATTTGTATTGTTATTATTGTATTCATATCTGCATTTCGCGATCACTCTTCAGCTGTATCATTATATCTTGCTGTGAATGTTTCATTAAGGTGTCCGATTTTATTGCGTCGATATGCTGTAATGTACGTACAAGATTCAAACACGCTGTGTGTATGTGGGATGGATTTGTGTACGTCTGCATTGCTTTATAATATATATATATACACAATCATTGACTTGTTTCTATTTGCAGCTGTCTCTGTGAAATAGGCGGTTTCTAATGGGGTTAGTATTTTACTGATAAATATGGCGGGGTTATGTTAAACCTAGCTACTTCTGAGATATATATATATATATATATATATATATATATATATATATAAATATACGCTCACACACACGGTATTGGCCTAAAATATTCTAGTCTTCCAGCTGCTGTCATGCAACTCCCATTACTTTCTGTATTTTAATGTCTGGCAAAGGGCTAAAAGGATGACGTCTTAGACGACTGCACTTTTAACTTCTGGATCATTTGGAATTAAGCCTGGAAAGAAATAAGTGGAGTCCCCGGCTCCCCGCACTTTTCTTTATATATAAATGAACTGTACACACACCCCATCCTGGTCCCCTCCTCTAAGGTTTGTTTATCTTGTGTTTCTGAGGCCTCCTCCATTTCCTCTTTTCAAAAGCCTTTTATGTTTTGTAGGCATGGATTCCTAAGAACTGTGGTACTGCAGTCCAGAAAAAGAGTCAAATAAGAGCATAAAGTATGAATCTTTTCTGTGAAGATTATTTTCATATGTGCAGTTTTATAATGTTGTTTTGTCACATTTGATTAGAGTTGGAAATTGTGATCAGCGTGTTTGTATGTGCTCCTTTACCCACCCTCTTAAAAGCCTGTATAGGTCTGCCTTTTCAGGGCTTTCTGCTCATAAGCTGCAGACATAGAAGGGGGGTGGAGAGAAACAAACGGTCCACTGTGTGTGTTACCCAGGCCAGCACAACAGACACAACACTTTCACAAAGAATAGATGAGGAACCATGCACTCTTCTGTTCCTTTATAAAATCACTCTTCAGTAAACCATTTATCTGAATTAACTTAGAACATTTTCAAATAGGCCTGAGTGCATGTATTTTTCAAAGGTGTAATGCCAGGTTTTTCTTCTGTATTTAAACATTTTCTCCTGTTCATCATGGCTATTATGAGGCTTTAGAATGTTGCTGGCATAAAATAAAAATGTTTTATTGGGCAGAAATCGTTTGTGTGTTTATGGATTTGTTTGTTTGTTGTTTTAGAGTGTAGTAGAGCTGCTGTACTACAATTGCCTTATCTTGCCTGCTTACTTTATGTTAATTAGCTCTTAATGTACAGTGGGAGACAACTTTTTTTATATTAAATCTATGTAGACATGCTTGGCATAAGAAATATTTTTCTACTTGCTAAGAATGTGTACATTTTGATGGTATTTCCCTCTTTTGTCCTTTTGGAAAGGCTAAAAATGGCGGCCCCTGGCTGATGTTGTGGTAATCTAATCAGCATGGGTTCTCCACACCCCATGCAGCACATTTGTCTGCAGCACACACGCTGGTGTTTAAAGCCAAATAATAATCCCCCAACTTCAGTACTGGAGTCTTAGCTATTGTATATTTAATTAAAAAAAGGTGCAAGTAATTTAGTAGGAATATTGCAAATTTATTATAGTATATAGCTTTCACAAATGATTAAGCACTTTACTTTGAGAAATGTTGATGGACCTAACAGCACCATTTTGCACTTTATTTTATGTAGCTTTCCTTCTCGGGATAGCTATATTGCCAAAACTCTCATTACAGACTGGCACATTATTTATTGCTCATCTCCTGTTGCTGTCATTACTTAGCTACCACCTACTAAAACCATTTTATTTACCTTTCTTTAAACTGCAATGTTTTTAGGATTATTTTCCTTTTGTATAAAATGTCTGTATAACAAATTATTTTGCCGTAAAAATTAATGTGAACATTTCCATTGCTAAAATAATGAACACAATTTAATTTATCCATTTGATCTTCATATGTTGCCTGTAGTATGATGTGATTATTATTGGAAACGTGGGGTTACATTGATCAGATTGCACTCAAATTTATTGATATCCTGTGAAATGCATAGAGTCTGTTATATGTTAAAAAGTTGCAGTATGCTACAACTTTGGTGTTCCAGATGTGTCTTATGGGGTATAGCTGGATTCAAGGGAGACCTAAATCATAAACCTCATACATTCATAATGATCGTGTGTCTCTGTAAATGTAAATCTGTAGTGAGTAATTTTCACTAGCCTATTATTATAATTAATTTGCTTTGACCATTATCTATGTTGGTTCATATACATGCAAACATTTTCAAAGGAACCATGCTTCTGCAGATAAAATCACTTTGTTTGTATCAGCACATGGGATTGTTAGGGACATCTTGGTTTCCTTTGCTAGAGAATGAAATGCTGAAGACAAAGCTGAAATTGGCTGAAAGGTCTGTGAAACTAGCAATGGGCATTGGCAGTGTAGGCCATTATTGGCCACTTCAGTCCAATTTGGCAACTTATCGTCTCATTTAGGGGTCCCTCCTATGGGCCTGCATGATTTTCAGCCAGATTTTGATTTGACAGGTTTGATTTTCCTGTTGGATCAAGGTCTGCAATTGCTCATTGATGCGTTACTTGATCTGGCTGCTGTCATAGGAGCAGATAGGATCTGATCATTGGACCAAGGCCCGACTGATCATATTTTCCTTATGCTATCATATGTAAACCCCTACCCTGCAGAAAATGTCACCTTGTCATAATGCCAAAATATGCCTTGTATACCATAAACCTTGTTCGTAACGGACACAGAACCACTGATTGATGTGTTTCAGGCTAGCATTATAGTGGATGCTCCAAAATAGGTTCCAGAAATGGAGCAGTGGTTTAACGCTTTTTAAAAGTGTGTGAATTTTTATTAACAATTGGGGCTCTGTATATAAGCATACATTTGCAAATGCAGACACATGACCTATTTTAATGAAGATCCTATCCAGGTGTGTTCCGCCAGTGAGGTGAGTTGAGAAACTCACCTCAGGCGGCAGCGCTCCACTATGTACCAGGGTTGGCAAAAATGGCCCTCCTGGTACTTTAAGAGCTGAATTTCCGTTTTCAAACCAGAAATTCGGCTCTTCTAGCGCAGAGCATAATTATGCGCTCTGTGCTGGCGTCCTGGCCCTTTCTGCCACCCTCGTGGACCCCCCTCTAGCGCAAATAGGTAAGCGCATGGGGGAGGGGGGCAGCAGCAACGGCAAGCAGCCTTAGGCGGCAGAGGGGCCAGGATCACCCTTGATCCTATCAATTATATTACTTGTATGTAAACAATGCAGCTAATGTAGCAAACACAGAATGATATTGACTATTAGGTATACCCAAGATCATTTGGTTCAAGCTACAAATACCTGCAGTACTGGACCTACATACTTAGATGGGTTTGGATAACTATTTTTTATGGCCACTTACACAGGAACGTTTTTAAAAACACATTTACAGAGTTTAAAAAGTGAATAATCCTTCTAATTGTTACTTCTTCTATCTGAAACCTTGGGGCAGGAAAAAGACTCAAATGGGTGAAACCATTTCTGTAATGTAATTTTATATACGCATTGATGAGCCTGTTAAAGTTGTCCAGTCCAGCCTGTGCCACACCCACAAGCTTGCTGGGAGAAGAGTTTGAGTATGGGACAGGTAATTAACTGGGGTTGGGTGTACCTGAGGAGGCACGGTTGTACACATTGGAATAGCTACAGGAAGGATTTTAAAGCAATACTAACATGTTTCAAGTTAAGTGTGTCAGTATCATTTTTTTAAAAGAAGATCAAATGCCATTTTTACACCGTGGAATGCCTGCACAGATACCACCTCCCCAACCGACTTCCAAAAATAGTCACTGTTCTTCTGTGCCTATTGCAAAGCAGGCTTGGTTTCCTGCACTTGTCTGTGTCACGTCCTGGTAGAAGTTTTAAGGCAGTTATTCCCAAGCTGGAATATGTACATCATGAACAGCCAGCCTGATACCAGTGTGCATACTGGGGTACTGTACAGTGTAGCAGGCAGCTTTTGGCTTCAGTTGAATAGACTGATTATCTTCCCATGTATGAGGCACTGTCATTGGCCTAGTTGACTATTTGGCCAGATGTATGGCCAGTTTTACAGGAACCATTACTTTGATGAGAACATCAAATTAACATTATCCATATATGTGGGTAGGTGGCATCAGAAGTGTGCAAAGGAGGCCCATGTTTGATTACATTGTTAAAATACTTTTGTGTGTGTCCTGTTATTCTTGAATGAGTACACACAATTTCACCACTTTCTCTTTTACATGTATAGACCTGAGTTGGGTTGTCTTCCTTCTGACTAAAATGTACAGAAGCTGTAGATTCTGATTATTTTCATAACAAGTGAATTAGGGGTGGTGGGTTCCTTCTCTTGTAAAACTATGATAGAGGCACTTAGATTATCCAGGTTTCATCAGAATCTGCAAACTAAGCAGTTTTTTTTACGTAAAAGAAAACAAAATGTATCAACTAGGTGCCAATTGGACTCCGTTTACCACCCTGTACCCTGCTAGAAACCTATCCATCACTACTAATATTTTGTGAATTCAAGTTTTTTTTTTAATTCCTTCTAATTGGATATGAACACAGAAACATCTACAACTGTCTGCTTCTTGTGTGTTCATCACAGAAGGGCTGTGAGTGGATTGTCAAAAAAAGTTGTGTTAAAAAAAAAGTGACTTTTTTTCTGTAGAGGAAGGTGCCTTTTATCTTTTTGGAAAGCATTATAGGCCACTGTAAAAGACCTGCATGTAACATAAATTATTGTGTTGTGTAACATAAATGGTTATAAGGAAATGGCTGGAGGAGATTTCTCTGCTTAGGAAGTAGGTGGCAAGGAGTTGTCTGGGTAATTAAAACTGAAAGTCCTGTGAAGAGCTAAGCAACATTTCATTTTTTAAACTGCTTTAATAGTGCCTAGAACTTTACTGAAGAGCAATACTGCCAAGGACCAGGCTCTTCTAGTTAAAGGAACAGCAACCCCAAAAAAGTGTTTTAAAGTAATAAAAATATAATGTCCTGTCTCCACATGTTGAAATCTGTATGTTTGCTTCTGAAACTCTACTATAGTTTATATTCTCATGCCATGGGGGCAGCCATTAAAGCTGAGAAAGGAGAAAAGGCACACTATATGCAGTCGATAACGGATAAGCTCTGTAGTTTGCAATTGGATTCTTCAGAACTTTTCTGTTATCTGGTGTGCAAATAGGGTTGCCACCTTTTCCTGAAAAAAATACCGGCCTTCCTATATATTTGCCTTCTTTCCTATGAATAACAGTGGGATCAACCATCAAAAATACCAGCCAGGTGGCAACCCTAGCTGCAAAGCATCTCCTTTATATGAACTTCCTACTTCTGAACCAAACACACCAATTTTACTTGTGCAGGGAAACCTTAGATTAGTGTCATTCCTTTAAAATACTTGAAATTATGCATTGCTAAATGTTTATTTTTGTAAAAAAAAAAAACTTTATGTAAAACACACTTCCTGTTTGATGTTACTGGGTGCTACTGTCTTTTACTTTAGAAAAGGTGTGGCCAAGACTGCCATTCCACATATGGTATATTGAATTTGGGCATGTACTTAAAGAGACAGTGTTAAATAAATATACAACTGTGTAATAGGTACCTGTTTATAAACAGCAGTCATGGGATAATTAATAAAACAGCTAGATCAGGCCAATATGATATAGAAATGAAGGCTTGAGGAAACAAACTACACAAGAAGCACATACAAGAAAATCCATGAGGAAACAATGGTTATCCAATAGCAAAAAACAACAAGAAGCAAATTACTATTAATGACTCAAATCAACGCACAGAGAAAGGCCAGTAAGGCTACCTTGGAGCAGCAACATTAGGCAAACTGTATTTTATAGCAAGGGATACAAATTAATCTGTGGCAGAACAGAGTTGTGCTGCCCTGGGCCAGGCACCAATAATTGCCTCCGAAGCTGCCCAGTATCCTTTACAGAAGATAACCTCTGCAGCTGACCTAGAGGCCTATTTAATGGTATGAACGAATTACAGCAAGAGAGAGGTTAGCATGTACAATGTACGTGGAACACCTGCAAAATTTTAGAAAACACAAGAACCATGGTTGGATGCCAACCCCAGGTATCTCTACCAGATGACTAAACGTTGTATAACGTGGTATATAGACTATTTGGATGCTCTGTGCCTCCCTCTGCCTTGTGACAATTACTATTGTATAGCAACTGTTGTTAGTTCTTCTGTAAGTGCCAAGCGTTTGTTTATTTTTCTTCATTTAAATTTTTTGTTTTCCCTTTTGGTTGTAAAAATGTAAAATAAAAACTGCTGAGATCAGCGGAGCATACAGCTCCATGTGTGGTTACCATTAGGCTGTTTTTGCCAGGCATTTCTGCTCTTAGATGTTGATACTGTAGCCCATAGGACTGTGCAGTGAAGCGCCCAATCCTATGGTTTACTGTAAAAAAAAAAAGAAAAGTGTTGGCCCAGGGAGAACACTGGGCCCAGTCAGAGCACAGTCCTGTGTAAAGGAATGTAAAGGAAATCCCCTTTCCATCAGCCTGAGGGTTGAACACTGCAAAGAGGAGCAAGCTAAAATTATATCTGTAATGCATTTCAAGAAACCCAAACAGACTTACTTCACTGCAGTAATCTGTAAGGATGAGTAGATGTATATATGGGTGGTGTTTATATAATGTGTGCTTATGTTTTCATTTTACAGAATAACAATTTTTACACTGATGTTGTTCTTAGATATATATTTATTTCAATTGACTGAAAAGTCAAGTTTTTTTATTGTTTGTTATACAGTTAAAAGCATCTTAAGTATTAAATGACATTGTTTATAGTGCAGTGACTGTTACCCTTCAATGAAATTGTGTTATAAGACAATTTTCTATAAGTGATCACTTCTGACTAGCCAGTTCTTTCAAAATGTATTTGTGTTTAACCTTTACTTTGTAAAGCATCTTTAAAAAAAAAAACTTTATGTAAGATTTATTTGAAATCTGCCCAAACAGATTTGACTTGAAGTATTGGATTCTTCAAAGTAGTAATTGAAGGAAAAGGTGGGATCAGTTAAACTTTGGCCGATCCTGGAAATCACCGTGCTGCGTGTGGATTAGCGCTGGCGCCTTTTCATTTTAACAGGCGGCGGACAGGGAGAAGGCAGTTCAGGGAGATTGTCGCCAGTGATTAATCGCCAGGCGACAGAATCTCCCCGAATTTCTCTGTCTGCCCCAGCCCTAAAGCTTCACTCCTTATGCATGACAAGGGAGTACAAATACAATTATTTTTGTGGAAATGATCTGATTAGATTCCTTCCCGAGTTTTTCTTCTCTGCTTTCATTATAAGCGTGTTACTTAAATTAGTGGAAGGTACCCATGTTTGAAGCCTGCCTTATGTACAAAGATTTTGTTTTGCCTTTATAATGTATCTCCTATTTAATATTGTCTGTAAAAAGTTTTGTTGTTGGAGGAAGTTTTTACTGCATTAAAGGAGAAGGAAAGTGTTTTTAAACTTGGGGGTACCAAAAGTTATTTGTTTGTATATATTTACCTGACACTCGGGGGCCAGTGCTCCTATCAGCCAGACTTTAATGATAAAGCTGGCTATTTCGTTCTGTGCATGTGTCTGCCCTGGGATATTTGAGAATCTAAGAAGAGGATCGCTTTGTGGTGCTCGCTGGCAGATCCTGAGCTGTTGCAGCCAAGTAAATATAACCACTTGGGGTTGCCTAACTTTTGGCACACCAAAGTATAAATTACTATCCTCCTTTAAAGCAAGTGCATCCTGTTGCAAATATGCCAAGACTGCAAGGCTCTGCTCAGTGTTACCCAAACTAGAAAACTGGCCCTCATAATTCTGCTCTGCTTGAAGGCTATTTAGCGTCAAAAATGCTTTTTTTGAAGTCCAGGTATAAGGTCAATATGGGTGATACTTGGCAGTGAATACTTATTTTCCATTCCATATCTTGGGTTGTGCGTTGTTTAAAGGGGTAGTATACTCCCTTGTTTAACATGAGTCAGTAAGTAGAACTTGTGCTGAATATATGTTTACCCTATTGATTTGATTAAAGGGGAACTATCACGGAAATGTAATATAAGCTTCCTCATACGGAAATAAAAAACTTTCTTAATATAATCAAATTCTGCGTTGTTTCTTAAATAATCAAGTTTATCTTCTCTATTCCTCTCTCAGCATCTGTTTCTCTTCATTCTGTCTTCATGCAGCAGTTGGGTGTCAGATGAATGATCCAATATATCTTATAGGGGGGGGGGGCTCCCTTTCCTAGCATATGCATTAGAGATCACTCATTACAGTACAAACAAAATGTAATAAAATAACTGCCTTTTGCTCAAATTCTGCATGTAGAGAGACAGGATATCTGGTGATTTTAATAGTGAGCTGTAAAATACATCTTCTAGGCAAAAGGAGCCCCCCCCAATTAGATATATTGGATCATTCATCTGACACCCAGCTCCTGAATGAAGAGAGAACGAGGAGAAACAGATGCTGAGAGAGAATTTTTGATTATATTTAGAAAGTTTCTTCAGTATTCTGAAACTTATATAAAATTTTCATCAAAATCATGTTTTGTTGAAGATATAGCAAACATGCAAATTGGCGCTAATCCATGTTTGGTTCTAAAGGTGGGGTGCACATTGTCTAAAAGAAGCAATAATTTATTGCAACAGGCTGTTAGACAACTTGGCCTAGATGTCTAACAGTCTGTTGCAATAAATTATTGCAGTGTGCTGCCTGGTCTGTGTTTGGTTGAGTACAGCTGGAATGCTGGCGGCTGAGCACCCATTAACCCTGTGGCTGCACAGATAGGAGCTGCACTAGGGAGTACCAGACAGAGATTGGGTCAGTCATTTCTACTAACTGTGCGTGTTGAGATAATTGATATTGCACAATTCCCTCTCTTCCCATATGTTGTGACTGTTTTGTTAGTAGAAGTCCATTATGTAGCAAGATTATCTGTGAATAGGTAATTTGGTAATCTAATTGTCTTCCTCACAAGGACTAAAGGTGGCCATACATGTGGAGATCCACTTGTTTGGTGATATCGGTTCTCTCCCTGATTGCCCAACGATAGGATCATGAAGGAAGCAATATGAGTGGTCGAATTGCAGGACCGCATCAGGGAACAGTTGTACTCTGCAATCCCACAGGATTTTTACCCCTGCCCGACCGACTTCTATCTGACTCTTGTCCGAAACGT
>CM044436.1:64075967-64098255 GCA_024363595.1 Xenopus borealis
TGTAACGAGTGCTTGCTCTTGAATAACATAAATTGCCCCATATATACCCAGATTTAGGCAAATTGTATGCTGCTTCTTGTTGCTACAGTTACCAAAGTTACCAGTTAATAGCTTGATGTTTTTATTTCATTTTTGTCTCTTTCAGGCTTTTCGTGAAGGGTCAAGGAAATCATCACGTGTTAAGGTACAGTTTTGTGTAATTTCCATGTTTATCTTTAAAGTGGTAGTGTAACCATAGCAAACTTTTACTTTGGTGCTGTTGCAGTCAAAGCTATGAGTCTCTCATTCATTGCATCTCTTCTCAAAGTATAAGGTGCGCTTCAAAATTTAGTTAAGGCACATGTAATATGTACCCCTCATGTGCAACAGTAGAATCTGCTACTACCATAGTCTGTTGTGCTAAACTCAACTTCAACTTAATCATACTTTCTAGACTAGCTGACAACCTAAAAACCACGTCTCCAATGCACTTAGGTCAGTAGTTTTTTTTAACTTAACTGCCATAATCTGTATAAAGTGGTGAGCTCTCGCAACATTGTAGTATTTATGACATGTAATTCAATAGAACTGCTACAATATACATTCATATATAGAGTAGCTTTTGATAATAATAGCTTGCTATGCAGTCTTGAGCATTCATGTTTGGATTCAAGAGTAAGCTAACAACTTTTTGTCAATCGGCTTACAGTTTAGAATGTTAAGTGATTTAAACATAAACATTGAGGCCTTGCTTCTATCATAAGTCATAAAAGTAGTTCTGCGCTTTATAGTTAAGCTGAAAGAGAATGTCCCCTTATTCCACAGTAGTTCATGGCCAGAACATCTCTCCATTGACCCCCCCCCCTCACTTCCTGCCCTAATTGCTTTTAGGCTGTGTGCACAGAAATCATCTATTACCTTTTTTTTTGTGTTCACTGAGAGCTGTGTTTGTACCAAATTATGTGTTATGAGTGCAAAACATTCACTCTGCATGCCACAATATGATGGCTTAATGATGTACACATGTGTGCACATAGGTTTGAGGGAATCTATACTCTTTCCAAGCATTAGCATTCCGAGCCTCTGGCTAAATATATGGTAAGAACTAGAAAGTACTTTAACTTTATACCTTTTAAGGGTAAGTTGTTATTTAGGCCTGAAATGGATCTGATTATTGATCTAACTGATTGCTCGTCTCCCTTGGAATAAGAAAACACATGCTACAGCCTTTGAGAAAAGTTGTTTTCCTTTTGTGCCATAGGCTTACAGTTTTTCAGGATATCTACTCTACTCTGATCTGCATATCATGGTCACACATGACTAGGGAAATTTAATTTGTATTACTTGTTCATATTTTTAGGGCTCTGCTCCAGAAATTGAACCCTTAGACAATTATGCTTTTGGATGGGAGAATAAAATCAAGATATGGATGGACCACTATGAAGAAGCACGCAACAACCAATACAGTGAAGGTGTTCAAAAAGAGGCACAAAGGATTGCTTTGAAATTCAGTAATGAAAATGATAAAAAAGAACAGATTAAGTCCAACTTTAACACCAGCAACCTAATTTTCAAACCACCGGTAGAGGTGAGTTCTTTATTTTTTACAGGGTAGTTTGTTCAATTTACAATATAAATAAAAATTGTCTTTATCTACAAAACACAATAATCTAAAGGAAAACTCCTATAGTATCTTGTGTTTTGTGGGTAAAGACAATTTTTGTGGATCTAGCACAAAAATTGTATAATATAGACTTCATCTCTTGGAAGTAAGACACTTTCTAAGTATAACATATTAAAATTTGATTTATCTGTCTCCCATTCTCTATTCATGCAGTAGTCAGATTTTGAGTGACGGATAACTGGAAGACAGATGACTGTGAATAATACATTATCTAGGCAAGGGGAATGAACACGTATAAAAACTGTCCGTTAAAATCGGACTCCTGCATGGAGAGGGGAGTACTGAAGAGTTTTGTAATTGATTATATTTAGAATGTTTTTTTTTTTGTTTGTTTTTTTTATCTCAAGTTCCTCCATAGACATTTTATTGTCTTTACCCCTT
Organism: Xenopus borealis; assembly: GCA_024363595.1. Lineage (NCBI taxonomy): Eukaryota > Metazoa > Chordata > Amphibia > Anura > Pipidae > Xenopus > Xenopus borealis. Next base: position 64,078,012 of record CM044436.1, read on the forward strand.
TCTACCTATTACTTTACAGTGTACACAGAAGCATTTAATGCCCTAATTAAACTTCGATATAGCATACTAACCCAAACTAAGGCACATGAAGCCATATAACACTCTTGATTTTGATGCAACAGCAATATGTCATCTGAAAGCTAAGTAGTAAAATAGATTTCTTGTCCCTACAGAGCTATCTACAAAAGAACAAAAAGATTTTAAAGGCTGCCAAAGACTTGCTTCCCGAAACACTAATTATAGAATACAGAGGGAAATATATGCTTCGGGAGCAGTTTGAAGCAAATGGGTATTTCTTCAAAAGGTATGTGTTTTATATGTTTGAATTATTGAGCTTTATGAAACCTATGCAAAAAGAATACACCTACAGTGCCTTGCAAAAGTATTCACACTCCCTTGGCTTTTTACCTGTTTTGTTACATTCCAACCTATAATTTTAAATGTTTCTTATTTTATGTGATCAATCTGTTAAAAATCAAATTCTAAGTTGGTGAAGTGAAATCAGAAAATATGTATAAAAAAGAAGTTGAAAATTGGCATGTGCATGTGTTTTTAAACCACTTTGCCATGAAGCCCCTAACAAATCCTGGTGCAACCAATTACTTTCAAAAGCCACATAATTCATGAAGTCAAGTTCACCTGTGTGCAATCTAAGTGCTTTCTGAAAGGCTGCAACACAATTAAGCAAGAGGCATCACACCATGAAGACTAAGAAGCTTTCCAAACAAGTCAGGGACAAAGTTGTTGAGAAGCTTTCCAGAGTAGTCAGGGCTGTGTTATAAAAAAAAATATCCAAATCTTTGATGATTCCCAGGAGCAGGTCAAATCCATAATCTACAAATGGAAAGAACATGGTACAACAACAAATCTGCAAAGAGAGGGCCGCCCACCAAAACTCGCACACCTAGCAAGGAGGGCGTTAATCAGAGAGGCAGCACAGTTGCAAAGTTCTGTAGCAGAGACTGAAGTAAACCGTACACTCCATAGAGCTGGGTTTTATGGAAGAGTGGCCAGAAAAAAGTCATTACTGAAGTTAAAAATAAGAAGGCACAAAAGGCATGTGGGTAACTCCCCAAATGTATGGAGGAAGGTGCTCTGGTCAGATGAGACTAAAATTTAACTTTCTGGCCACCAAGGAAAATGCTATGCCTGTCACAAACCAAGCCCATCCAATCACCCCAAGAACACGGTTGCCACAGTGAAACATGGTGGTGGCAACATCATGCTGTGGGGATGTTTTTCAGAAGCAGGGACTGGGAAACTGGTCCGAGTCAAGGGAAAGATGGATAGTGCTACATACAGGGATATTTTTGAGCAAAACCTGTGTTAGTGTTAGTCTGATTTGAGACTGGGACAGAGGTTCACCTTCCAGCAGGACAATGACCTCGGTCTAGAATCTATGGTCTGACTTGAAGATTGTTGTTCACAAATGAAAATCATCCAACATGAAGGAGCTGGAAAAGTTTTGCCTTGAGGAATTGGCAAAAATCCAAATGGCAAGCTCATAGAGACCTATCCAAAGCTACTTCAGCTGTAATTGTCGTAAAAAGCGGCTCTACAAAGCACTGACTTTAGGGGGGTGAAAGGTTATGCATGAAAATTTCTGTTTATTTTGTCCTATTTTTCATTTGCTTCACAATAAAACAATAGCTTCAAAGTTGTAGGCATGTTCTGTAAATGAAATGGCGCAAACTCTCAAACAATCCATTTTAGTTCCAGGTTGTGATTAAACAACACATGAAAAATGCCAAGGGGGCGAATAATTTTGCAAGGCTCTGTAAATCAAAATAGCAACCAATATAATTTGCAGCTTTCATGGTTGCATAAGTTGCACAGATAAAATAATTAGAAATTCATCCATTGAAAAAGAGATGGCTAATCAACTGCAGGTACACCTGTGTGATTTGAATTCCCATGCTTGTACTGTGCAGGAACCAATTTATGCTTCAACAAAATGAGGGTACTATACAGGCATCAGTAAACAGTTCATGTATACATCTAAATTTCCTCAGTGAATTAATAGATGTGCTTGTTTAGCAGCCGTATTGTTATGTTATTGTTTATTTATATAGCACTGACTGATTCTGCAGCTCTGTACAGAGATTCAGCCATGACAATCAAGTACTGCTCTTCATAATATAGGATCCTTTAAATTATGATATGTTTTTTAAACTGGAAATTTGGCTCTGCTCGTGCATGGAGAGCAATGGCACTCCTGGGGTTTTTTTTTTTTTTTGGAAATATTGTTAAACAGTGGTGTGTATTGCCCCTTTAACTGTAAATAAATTGCCTGAGTGCTCAAACCTAGTTAGAGATGACTGCACTAGTTTCATTTACCTCATGTTATCCCTCACATAAAGGGGTAGCTCACCTTTTAACCATTAATAAGCTGGTTGAACCTGAGCTGATTGTTAGAGTCCAATTTACATTTGCAACAAGGTTTAAATGACAGACCTATATGAATAAGAGAAGAGCTTATTAGATCACAGATTTGTGTATGTAGACAAAAGCATTTGCTTACTAGAGCTTGAAGCGAAAATATATCTGCAATATAAAACAAAGTAGAAAGGAATTCAAAAGAGAATTGATTTGGGATAATGGATTCTTTTGATTTGGTATTAAAACAGTAAAACAAAAGTTAACTTACATTTAAAACGCTTATTTCATGTGATCTTTTTTTTCTTTATGCTTTCCTTAGGCCATACCCTTTTATTTTGTTTTATTCTAAATTTCATGGATTAGAAATGTGTGTTGATGCAAGGACATTTGGAAATGAGGCTCGGTTTATACGACGTTCCTGTAGCCCTAATGCTGAGGTATGTTTAACTTATTCAATACTGTATACATTTAAACATTTATGTTTTAAAACTGTTTCTTCTTTTAAAAAAAAATCCTCTTGGTATAGTTGGCAGAGATTACCCAAGCAATCAGGCAATGGGTTTGAATGAGAAATTGGAATATGAATAGGAAAGGGCCTGAATAGAATAAACATAAAAGTAACATTGTTTTTGAGATAGTTGTTTGGCTACTGGTCAGCAAAACCACATTTTACTGCTGTAAAGAGACAGTTTTTTAAGCCATATATAGAAATTGTTTCTAGGAATAGAACTATAAGATGCCCTACCCTTTATTATGCAAAAGAGCAGTAATCAACCATTACACCCAATCTGTATCTATTCCACTGTTCTTTAATGCTAAAATGTGAACATAAATCATTATATTAAGTTCACTATGGTATCAAATCCCTTTAGCATAGAATATGGTTACAAATAGAAAACAAAACATTGCTGTAATATACTTGGTGCAGTTCCACAGATACTTTAAAAAAGAAGTAAACACTTCCTTAAACCCCCCCTCCAGCTTACTTGCTTGCAGATTCAGGCGTTGGCCCTACCTTTGTGCAAAGTGACGTAAGTTACACTACAAGAAAAAAATAAACTTAGAACAGGTTGTCTTCAATGGAACACATGCACTACTATTATGCAAGCTACATGAGCAATTTCATGATCAGACGGGATCTGTTCTTGTTTACCGACATGGTCTGCTGTCACTTTATTGCTGAATGAAGGTGGGATGGCAGATTCCATATACATTTGTTACCAGAATGTGTTGATGGTCCCTCAAAGGTCTTAATGCAGCAGAAGGGGATGGCAACCACAAAGGGAATTAGGGGAAATTCCTTAGTTAATGTTTCTGATATGCATGAAATTGTACCAGACATGTTTTCATGCTTAAGGGTTTCATGACCATTTGGTCTACAGATATGTGACTGGACTACATGTCTTAAATCTGCTATAATGCACAATGTTTATGTTTTAGGATTAAAGAAACGTCTACATTCATCTTAAATAGCTATGGATGTTAAGTCAAATAGCATTGATTCAAGAACCCAGATCTGAAATGATCTTGGCTTTGCCTGCCTAAGCCTTGGCCTCTAACCCATACATACTGCTCAACTGCTTTTGAGATTTTTGGATGACTTTTAATGCATTTCAATGTAGCAGTTAAAGGATTTGGGTGCAAATTACTAAAATAGATCAGGGACTTGATGTTGTGGGTGAAAAGTTAACGTGGTTAAATTATGGGAGAAAATGCAGGTGAGATGAAGTGTCTAGATTACTTTGTACACTGAGTTTATCTGCAAATCAGAAACCAGTTACACTAATAAACTTTGATGGCCAATCTGTGATCAATCTTGCTTTGGAGGTTTTAAACAAATCCATTCTGAACATTTCCATTCTTTAATAGTTTCAATTACACAGGCATTTATTGGTTAAAAATAAATACAGATTGGGATTGTTTAAAATCCATAAATACCAAATGACAAGTGCATCCTAAACCTTCATATTCTTAAAACAAAATCCTAAAAAAGAGTCCTACCATGTTTTTTTTTCTTTTTATTATAGGTGCGGCATGTTCTTGAAGAAGGAACAATTCGCCTATATGTATACTCAATTTCAAGCATTCCAAAAGGGGAAGAAATCACTATTGATTTTGATTTTGATTATGCAAATTGGTGAGTAAGATATATGGGAGGATGTATCGTAAAGACATTGTTTTGTGACAGTCTGTATGATGTTCTCAGAGATCACCTGGCAGGAAGTAATGCAGGGTCTAATTCAAGCAGGAAGTTGTTTGGCGGTATAAGACAATTATATGTCCATTAGTGAATATAACGTAGCATGTATGTGTAAGTGCAATGTAAGTAAAATGGCAGATTTTCAATATGGGATTTGCCAATGGTACATGCTGCTACTAATATTTTTCCATGAAAAGTCATATAATAAAGTTTTACATTATATATATTTTTTATAGAGATTTGTTGTGTTCAGGGTATAGTTTCACTTTAATCATACAGTGTGCTTTCCATCACATTAAAGCCCCTTTTGTTTTGTTTTTTTCCCAATGCACTCACCCATCCCTACTATTAATTTGAACGCCAATGTGGGTGTGATTTGGGCACATAAATCAGAATGTCTAGGCAACACAGTCTACTGACACATACATCTGCGATCGATTAGTTTTCCCAATTAAATGAAGAGAAATCAGCAGCCAGATATTTTTATGTGGTTTGAATGCACATCCATACCTTAATTTCTACAATCCATGGTTACATAGTTAAATCTGGTTGGAGAAAGACAGTCCAAGTTCATCCCCTGGAAATGAAACCCAGCATCCATGCATACACCACTCCATACACCCGCATACATTATATATGCCCATAGCTATACTAACTATAGAGTTTATTATCACAATAGCCTTTCCTATAATGTCTGTCCAAGAAATCATCCAAGTCACTCTTAACTAACAGACTCAACCATCACATCATCACCCGGCAGTGCATTCCACAACCTCACTGTCCTTACTGTGAAAAACCACCTACGCTGCTTCAAATGAAAGTCCTTTTCATTTAGTCTGAAGGGGTGGCCTCTGGTGCGGTGATCCTCTTTATGGGTAAAAAGGTCCCCTGCAATTTGTCTATAATGTCCTCTAATATACTTGTAAAGTGTAATCATGTTTCCTCTCAAGTGTCTTTTTTTTCCAGAGAAAAGGCCCCAACCTCAAAATTTAAATATTCCATCCCTATAACCAGTTTAGTTGCACGTCTATGAACTAATTCCAGCTCATTTATATCCCTCTTAAGGACTGGAGTCCAAAACTGAACCACATTCTCTAGGTGAGGCCTTACCAGGGACTTATAAAGAGGCAAAATTATGTTTTCATCCCTTGCGTTTTATGCAAGACAGAACTTTATTTGCTTTAGTGGCCACAGAATGACACTGCCTGGAATTAGAACACTTGTTATCCACAAAAAACCCTAGACCCTTCTCCGTTAAGGAAACACCCAACACACTGTCATTTAGTGTATAACTTACATTTTATATTCTTTGTGCCGAAAGTGCATAACCTTGCATGCAGTTCTTAACAATGAACCTCATTTTCCAGATTACTGCCCAGTTTTCTAACTTCCTAAAGTAATGTCTAAAGTCACGTAATATTTGGGTGCCTTGTGTAATATTGGGGCTTCCCTAGCAGACAATAGACCTTGCTTTTGTTTTAAAAACACCAAAAGCTGCCAGTACTTTTAATAATATCAGAAATGTCAAGGATTTGTTTTGATGTTGACCCTTTTTTTTTTCTTTTAACACAGTAAATATAAGGTGGATTGTGCATGCTTGAAAGATAATCCAGATTGCCCAGTTCTCCGATGCAGTACAGAGTCTATAGAAAATAACAGTGGTTATGAAACTAGACGAAAAAAGGGGAAAAAAGAAAAAGAACTTTCAAAAGAAAGAGACACTCAAAACCAGAACATTGTAATAGATTCAGACGGCGCAATTAACAAATTTAAAGCATCCGATAATATACAAAGGAAGCTCTCCCCTCTTAGACTGTCCATATCAAACAACCAGGTAAGACTTTACATGTATGTAATTATTACAAGACATTTTTTTCTGAAATATTCAGAAAAATTATTATTAATCTCCCATTTAGTTCAGTTATATATTTATAACTTTCCATCTGGCTGTGAAAATTGTTAGAATTCAAAGACCGTTTCTGCTTGTGTTGTCTTTATAGCTTTATACTGTGAAAGTATTTTTATTGGTACTACCCTATGTACAAAAGTAGGCAATTTTCCTGTAATAAATATTAAAAGGTGTGCTGCCTAAAAGCCAACTTTTTTTTGCTGAATATGAAATTAATGTGTGTGTAACATCAGCCTTTTTTTAGCTTGGGGGTGAAAAAGACTACTTATTAGATTCAAAAGTTAACATTAAATAATAAAGGATTCACGTTGCCATGTTTAAAAAAATTAAATTGTAGAATACAATTGTGAGATTTATATCCTCAAACAGCTCTGAAAAGGTTTCAGCAGTTGACAATAGGAACTCTTAGGGGAAGATTTACTATTGGTCGAATTTCAAATAAAAAAAAATTCGAAATTCGACCATGTGAAGTAAAATCCTTCGAATTTGAAGGATTTTACCGCAATTCGAACATAAAAAATTCGATCGATCAAATTTTTTATATTCGATCAAAAGTGATGCTTCCCAATTCGGTAGCTTGATTCTGGCAAAGTAGGTGGTCGAATAGAATTTTAAAGTTTTTCGACCATAGAATATTCAAATAAAATTTTATTCAATTTTGAATATTCGATGGTCGATTTTGCCTAATTTGCATATTCGAAGATTCTAATTTTATGCATATTCGATTGAACTTTGAATTCTAAACGTGAATTTAATAAATCCGCCCCGTAATGGGGCTCTGTCACCATAAGAAATTGTTCCAAATCCTATTTTATGATGTTAGTCAAGCAAAATAAGCTTGACTTACACTATATCAATTATTTAAATCTAATTTTTGTTAGCCTTGGAATTCATGATCACAAGAAGTAGGCAGTGGCCATTTTTTTAGACCCAGTTAATTGAGCCAAAATTTTGTTTATATGCCAGAATTGGGTGCCTGATGGCCATGTCCATGCACTTGCTTAACAATTATATGTTGAGTAGGGAGGCAGAATGTGGGGAGTGCAGTGACGTCTGGGAAGTGTAAAATATAGAAAATTAAGTATGTTATAGAATGGCCAGTTCTAAGCAACTTTTCAGTTGGTCTTCCTCATTTAGTTTACTTTAATTATTTGTCACCTTCTGACTCTTCCCAGTTTTCAAATGGGGGTCACTGACTCCATCTAAAAAACAAATGCTCAGTAGGGCTACTCATTTTTGTTATTGCTACTTTTTATTTTTCATCTTTCTATTCATGCCTCTCCTATTCATATTCCAGTCTGTTCAAATCTGTTCATGGTTGCTAGGGTAATTTGGACCCTGCAAACTGGAGAGTTGCTGCAATAGAATTATTCATTTTTGTTTTTACAATTGTATGGTTTGATTGGCTGTGTTATGTGCATGTTGTGGTTCATCACTAAAATGCCATGTTATCTACTCCTTTTCCCAGAAGAATACTGTGATATTGATATCCATAGTCTTTGGAACATTTGTATACTGCACAAAATAGTGCTTGATTATTTCTATCATGAGTCCTACTGTGATACCCTTTCCGTTTTAGCGTGGGAGCCATTTGAAAACATTATTTTGCAAGATACATGATCAGTTAAATACCAGTTGATCCTCTGTTGTACAGCTGCACCTCTGTTCAGGGATCTAATTTGTCTTTGGTAGGGATTTTGTAGCTTTAGTGTCCCTAGAGAAGGTAGTGCAGTGGAGCTTCTGTAAAGCAGTCATTTCCATCCCATCTTTCAGGAGCCAGATAATAATGATGATATAGAAGAAAAAACTCCTCTTAGCAATGAAGTAGAAATGGAAACAGAGGAGCAGATTGCAGAAAGGAAAAGGAATATGGTAAGTCGGGAAGATAGTTGCTAGTTAAAGCGATCACTTGGCCTTGGTGACAACTGCTCTTCCCATGCTTACTGTTGCTTCCTCCTACGATTTAGACCAAGATTTAGTAATTGCTTCCTGTTTGCATTGTTCTCTAATATAAGGCTTGCTAAGTTCATTCATTTCACTTGGCTCTCTAAATGCCTCTTTGTTCAATGGCTCTGTGGCTATGGTACATACTTTTCTGCATATTTGTACTGCTTTAAAGGCCTCCCTCTGCTCCATTTTTATCATAAAACTTGTTTAATATGCTTGATATTTTACAGTATATAATGCAAAACATTTTACTTATGTTTGAAAGTGAATGATCTTGCACATTCTGCAGTAAACATGGGTACAATTAGAAAATATACTGCAGTTTCCAGTTGATAATCAAATCAACTTGTATCATTGTTGAAGCTTTGATCCATACTGCCAGTCTCCAGAAGCAGTCAGTGAGTAATACCACCAGGATGAGGACAAAAATTAACAATGGGTGTTATGTTTTTTGTTTTTTTTAAAAAGCACATCAAATATTTCATAGTACAGATTTGGCACTGTTATACAGATTGCTTGGTGCCTGGTGTTTTCTGGGCAATGGATCTTTCTGTAATTTGTATCTTCATACCTTAAGTTTGCTAAAAAAAAAAAAAAAAAAAACATGTAAACATTAAACAAACCCAATAGGCTGGTTTTGATTCAATTATATCTTAGTTTGGGTTGAGCTCAAGGTACTGTTTTATTATTACAGTGAAAAAAGCAAAACATTAAAATTTAGATTATTAGGATAAAATTGAGTTTATGGGAGACTGTTTCCAGATAAGGGGTCCCATACATGTACTGAAATATTTTGTGCAGTACATTCTATTAATTGGTCACTCACATAAGTTTATCCTGTTCATGCAGGTCACAATAGGGTCAGTTTCAGTGAGAGCTGTCAAAACAGGAGTACCTGTAAAGGAAACCCACACAGACAGGAGGAGAACATACAAAATCCTTGCAGATTATGGTTAACAGAACACTTGTAAATTCAGGGACATGACTAGATAATCCACCTAGAAGGGCTACAGTTGTGCCTTATGAGCTCCCCCACACTATGCTGCATGCAGAGGTCTGTGTGACATGCAGCTACACCTTTTTAAGTAGTGGGCTATGCTGGGAGGAAGTAGGGATGGGGCTGGTGGATGGGAATTTCTTTTAGGAGGGGAGTTTAGTTATCCTTCAAGCTATCCTACAGTGACCGTATAGCAACTTGTTTCATAACAACTGCTTAAGTGAGCAAAGAAAAAAGTGCTGTCTAAAATTTAATTCAGTACATAACCCATTCTGAAAATATCCACATGTTCTACGTGATAAAAAAAAACCCCATATCCTGACCACATCAGAGGCCAGCAGCATATACCCTGTTTTTAACACACGCTCAATATAGTGTTGGGAAGGAATGGTCTTTTTATTTCAGTTGGAGTTAATTACCCTATTAAAGGGGGGAGGTTTCAGGAAAATCCATTAGTGTATTTAAAGGAACAGTTCAGTGTACAATAAAAATTGGATAAATAGCCTGTGCAAAATAAAAATTGTTTCTAATATAGTTAGTTAGCCAAAAATGTAATGCATAAAGGCTGGAGTGACTGGATGTGGAACAGAACAGAACACAACTTCCTGCTTTTCAGTTCTCTAACTCTGAGTCAGTCAGCGTCTTGAAGGGGGGCCACATGGGACATAACTGTTCAGTGAGTTTGCAATTGATCCTCAGCAGTCCGCTCAGATTCAAAAGCAGCAGTTTTGACCCCTTTTCTCAGATCATCCCTAGGCAGCACAGGGACAAATGGGTTAATGCACCCTTCTGCATTCAGCTTTGATCTTCCCCCTCGGCCTTGGACCTTCGTTCATCAGCCTTATCATTAGCCAGGGTCCAGGGGATATTGCATTCCATGTGCTTAGGAGATCACACAGGCAAAGCACATCTCCTGCATGGCGTGTGTTCACATTACAATGTCAGTGCACACTCAATGTCTGCTTCTTCCTATGTATAATTGTGGGCAGTGTTGGCAGCTCGCTGAGGATAATTTTAAATATGGAGCCTGTCGCCAGAAAGCCCAGAAGTGCGGTCCCTAGACAGACTTGAAGATAGCACTTATTACGTTTTAGAGGAGAATTCAACCCCTGCGTGCAAAAATCCCTCCTGGCGTACCTGCCCCCCCGGACAAAACCCCTAACTTGCCTCCTTCCAGGTCCTCTCCAGTAGAGTTTATGGCAGCCATCTTCTCCCAAGCACTCTTCTTCCTGGAAAGAAAGATTGGAAAGTTTGTGACTTAAGGGGGCATGTGCAGTTGGGAGGCATTTGCCGGTACGGTGCTTCTGTGCATGTGTCCAAAAGTTTCCAATATCTTTTCTCGGAAACTTTGTGACGTTCAGCGTATGTGCAGTAGATCCGCACTGGCAAATGCCTCCCTCTGCGCATGCCCCAGAAAACACTGATGAATCCAGGAAGAAGAGAGTTCGGGAGAAGATGATTGCTGTGAACTCCACTGGAGAGGACCTGGTAGGAGATGTAAGTAACGAGTTAGGGGCATTTGCCCGCGGGGCAGGAGCCTACACAGTGGAGGGATTTTTGCACGTAGGGGTTGATTTTTCCTTTAAGCAACTGAATGTTTCAGAAAGGGAGGCACTAATATCATATATATGATATTTTGAATTAAACCTTTACATCTCTAGGGATACCTATCTCCACATCCCCATCCACAGGGCAGAAGACGATACTGCCATTTGGCCTTGCCACAGCTCTTCGCATATTCACTAAGGTCATGGCTGCCCTGGTGGGCTATATGTAAATAAAACCTGTTCTGCCATACTTTTACTCTAGAGAGCGCCATCTCTGGGCACAGCTCAAGCCAACACAAACATATTCATCCAGATCCTGACCAAACTTGGTGAAACATCAATAACACCAAGAGTACTCTCAGTCTGACTGAAAACATGGTCTTTCTATGAGTTCTTTTTGATTCTTCGGTCCCCAAGGCGTTTCTCACACCGGAAAAATGTGCCACATAAGCAACAGCAGCAAGACAAGCAGCTGCTCAACAAGTCATCTGCGCATGAAAATGTATGCGACTGTTGGGGCTTATGAACTCTTCCATCGAGGTCGTCCCTTATTCCACATGCAACTGCTACAGCTGGACTTCCTCAGAAAATGGGACAAGACCCCAACTGGTGCTCTCTAAAATGGCAAAAGCCTCCCTGCGATATTGGTGGCAAGACACCAATCTTTCAGCTGGAAAACTTTTCAGTGACCCAGTGGGCCCTCGTCCCCAACGACGCCAGTCTTCGCCAACGGAGCAGTTCAAGGCAAATGGTCACCCACAGAAGCTCACCTACATTTACACATAAATGTTCTCGAACTCGGGGCCATTTATCTGACACTGTCTCACTCGACACAACTTCTAGCAATGAGGCTGGTACAACACCACAGCAGTGGCATACATGGGGTCGGGGGGCAATCTAGTGGTCAGAAACAAAGCACATTCTTCAGTGGATGGAGCAACGCTCCTGTCAACTAGCAGCAGTCTACATCCAGGGCCAACTCCAGTGCGAAGCGGAATTTTTCAGCTAACGCTTTCTCGATCCAGGAAAGTGGGCACTTGACAGAGAGGTGTTTCTCCAAATAACCACCCGCTGGGGTACACTACAGATCGAAATGATGGCCTCCAAATTTAATACCGAAGTATTGCTCCAGGTTCTAGGACCCCCTGAACTTTACTATGGACACCATGACAACCCCCATAGAACTTTCTTCTAATCTACATCTTCCAGTCAATAACAATGATACTCCCAGTACTTCATAAACTAACCCTGTTCCGAAACCACTGCAATACTGGTAGCCCTAAATTGGTCTAGGTGAGCATGGTTTCCTAACCTACAAAGATTGTCAATAGCGACACCCTGGGAACTTCCACTTTGCAAGGATCTCCTCACCAATGGACATTGCAGACACCCGACTTAAAAAGGTTATCACTCATGGCATGGCAATAAAAGCACCATCTGGAGACTCAAAGACTTCTCTGACCGGGTAACATAGACTATTCTATGACCTCACAAACCAACCATGACCAACTTTTATCACCCCATTTGGCACACATTCAACATCTGGTGTCATTGTAAGGTTCTCAACCACTATTCCTGCCCTATCCCTACCCTGCCTGAGTTCCTCCAAGACAGCCTACAGCAAGGGCTTGTATTCGGCTCTCTGAAGTATAGGTGGTGGCACGGTCGGTGCTCTTTTAAACACAGTTAACACTGCACCTAGATGTCAGGACCTTTTTACAGGCGGCGACCCACATCAAACCAGTTTGCCACAACCTGTTCCCACTATGGGACCTCAGTCTAGTTTTGTGAGTGCTCCAGCTGCCACCATTCGAACCACTAGCAACAATTGATGTCAAACTACTGTTGTGGAAGCTGGCATTCTTTTTTTCTTTTCTATTGTCCTCCTGTCTCCTGAAAGGAAGGGTGCATTAACCCACTTGTCCCTGTGCTGCCATGACGGAGCTCAGAGAAAGGGATTTATCGGTGAGTATTACAAATCTCACTTTCCAACACCAACTAAACATTTTACGGTATTTAGGTATAAGATTTTTTTCTGTATTGTTATAGTATCTATTTTAAAAGGTTCAGCTTCTGTGTTAGATGAAATCAAAATAATAAAAAAAAGATTTTACATATCTTTAAGCTTATTTGAGAAGTATTGAGTTTTCCCCCCAAAGGCCTACATGCTGCTGTACAGATAAATAAATATCTGTATTGTTTTCTTAGACAAGAGAAGAAAGGAAAATGGAAGCTATTCTGCAAGCTTTTGCAAGACTGGAAAAAAGAGAAAAAAGAAGAGAACAAGCTTTAGAAAGAATCGGCACATGCAAAACAGATGTAAAAACAGAGACCCAGGACTTACAGATTATCAGTGAATCAGAGCTCCCACAGGTATTTTGTTTTGAGTAAATATGACTTTGTGTCAAGACATCTTAGTGACATTCTTAATAAACCTATGAAATTTTAGGCACCATTGCACTTCTATGGTCTTGCATGACTGATGTCTGCACTTGTTACTGATCTGTTTATATAGAATGGGGAGCTAAGCTGTACTTGCAACAGAAGAGAGGAAACCGTCTGCCCACTTTGGCCCTTCAGTTCCTCTCAAGTTAGATTTTTCTTGCTTATAATGCCAATGACTGGTTGTTCCCTGTCCTGTGATAGATAAATATATATATTAATGCATAGATCTAGAAATCTATATAGAAAAGCTTATCTACTGTTTAAGTTCCTCTCCGCTTAAGATCAACCGCACTTCTCAAATATATTGATTAAAACATTTCCATCTTTATTCCATCCATTAAAAATAGCGATCAGCAAGATTTAGTGCAAATTATTTCCAACTACTAAAACCGATCTACTGCCATGGAATCAGCCTGTAAGAAAACAGAGTGGCATGAGTGGCATTTTGGCATGAACGTAACATACTGTGATTCCACTGTGAAGTCTGCTCAGTGTGTGGTGGTGGGCTGATTCCATGCCAGTTGGTTCACATAAATAGAGGGCTGGCAGTGGATCATTAAGAAAGAAAATAACCTGTTACATTATCATTAAGGAAATTGAACGAAGTTCCCCCTTATTTCCCCTTATTTTGATGTCTTGTAAAGGTTTGCTGGCTGGGAACAAGTGTTAAAGGACATGTAACCCCACACACACACACAAATTTAATCAATGAAGAGTTTCTTTGAAATCTCTAAATACCTGCCACTCTAGTTGTTAAAAGGTTAATAGTAAGGCTGCAGCATCCTTGTAAAGGAATTGTTCTGTGTAAAAATAAAAAACTAGATAAATAGGCTGTGCAAAATTAAAAATGTTTCTAATGTATTTAGCCAAAACTGCTATATTTAAAGGCTTGAGTGACTGTATGTCTTAACAGAACACATTTCCTGCTTTTCATCTGTTGTGGTTTCCACTTGGTTACTGTTTGCTTTTGAATCTGAGCTGAATGTTAATGATCAATTGCAATCTCACTGAGTTATACTCCCCCCCCTTAAAGTTACTGACTAACTCCGAGTTAGAGAGCTGAAAAGCAGGAAGTAGTGTTCTGGCTATTCTGTTAGACTTCCAATCACTCCAGCCTTTATGCATTACATTTTTGTCTAACTATATTAGAAAATGTTTTTAATTTGGCATATCTATTTACCCAATTCTTATTTGTAAACTGAACTGTTCCTTCAATCATTTAGTATTCCTTCTGCTCCTCTAACCCACTCAGCCCCCTCCCTCAGGAATTTCCTTTGGCTGTTTGCTCACGGGCATGCTCAGTTCTTCTCAACTAAGATTAATAAGCACAGCCTCTTGTCTAGCAGCCAATGAAGAGATGCCATTGCTGGGTCCCAGAGAAACACTGATCTATCTGCCTGCTCCTATTTTTAAATCTAACTCCTCTCCTGAGCTCAAAGTTATCATTACAGGGCTCAATCCAACAGGATTTGTCATCATAGTAAATTCTGCATGGTTTAGCCTGCAGTCTTTAATTGCATGAGCTTTACATCACATATGTCCTGTTTGCAGATATTAATGCACTGAAGATGTGTCAGAGGGAAAATGGTCCCCAGGTGAAAGCTGCTATTTGTTTTAGGGGAATTTAATGATGCTGGCAAACCGAGGGGATGTATGCAGTTCACATAATTCCGTTTGGGTGGAGGACATGTGCCCAACTTATATACATGGTGGGGAAATGGAGGCTTTACATGTCCTTAAAGTAGGGCCAAGGCAGACAACTTTTTTCCAGTTCCCCCTTCAGGCAGATGGCTTGCAGCAGGAGAGAAGCTGTGCCCTTAACGTAAAGGTGAACAACACCTTTAAAAGTAACTTTTAGTATGTCACGCAATGGTCAATTCTAAGCAACTTTTCAATTGTTCATCATTATTTTATATCATTTGCCCTTTTCTTCAAATTCTCTTCAGCTTTCAAATGGTGTCACAGACCCCATCTAAAAACAAATGCCGTGTAATACAGGTGTGGGATCAGTTATCTCGAAACCCATTATCCAGAAAGCTCCAAATTATGCAGACGGCCATCTCCCATAGACTCCAAAATAATCCAATTTTTTAAAAATTATTTCCTTTTGTTCTGTAGTAATAAAACAGGGCCTTGTACTTGATCCAAGCTAAGATATAATTTATCCTTATTGGAAGCAAAACTAGCTTATTTGGTTTATATATTGTTTACATGATTTTATAGTAGACTTGAGGTACAAGTTCCAAATTACTGAAAGATCCATTATCAGAAAAACCCCGAGCATTATGGATAGAAGGTCGCATACCTGTACCACAAATTTATTGTTTTATTACTCCTCTTTCTATTCGGTCCTTCTCTTATTTGTACTCCAGTTTCTTGTTTAAATAAGTGCATGGTTGCTAATCTTACTAAAAGTTAATATAAACAAATTGTAGTTTAGCTTGCTACTGTTTTTTAACTCCACTCGTAGTAGAAGTATACAACAGTTGCACATCTATTTGGTGGAGGAGAGGTAAACATAGTGACACATTGAAAAGCCATCAGGAGATTATCATAATGCTTTTACTTTTTTCCTGGTCAGTTGCAGTGCATAGAACACAATACTCCAAACAAGCACTTTATGTGCACCCAGGTAGCAGCCCAGGGTGATGAGCTGACAGAGGAGATACTTTTTCTGATCTCCTTCTGTTTACTTGCTTTCTTTGGCAACTGGTGCAATGTAGAGTAAAAGTTGCCTAGCTGCAGGCTCCATGCCTCTCACCTACCCCTGTAATGCCAAAAGACTGTAGTAAGAGACTCTTGTTTATACATTTATTGATTTTTGGGGGGTACTTGAGAGGTATAGCTTAAGTTGGCAAAAGTGATTCTGCTACTGTGTTCCATAAAGTCATAATGCATAATTTATTAATGCTGCGCCTGCAGAATTTTGAAATCCATTTTCAAAAGACCATACAATTTTTTTTTAGATTTAATTTTGAAATCTGACACAGGGTTAGACATGCCTGCTTTCCCAGGTGCCCCAGTCACGTGACTTGTGCTCTAATAAACTTCAGTCACTCTTTACTGCTGTACTTCAAGTTGGAGTGTTATCACCCCCCCCACCAGCAGCCCACTAGCAGAACAATGGGAAGGTAACCAAATAACAGCTCCATGGTAGATATAAGCACTCAATAGTAGAAATCCATGTCCCGCTGCGACTGAAAGCAGTTCAGTCTGGCTGCTGGCTCTTTCTGAAAGCACATGACCAGGTAAAACTACCAGAGATGGCTACCTACACATCATTACCCTACATAATGGATTCTGTTTTATCTGTGCATTTAATAATTTTATTATCTAGCTTGCAAGGACCAAACATGGAGTAGCTTGAATTGGTCTGTTTGCCCTGTTTAACTTAAGAAAGCACAACATTCATAGGTTTTTAGTTTGATAAAAGCAATACAAAGAAATTATGGGGCATGTTTACTAACATTGGAGATAAATATCTAGAGAAATTTCTGGAGATGTTACCCATAGCAACCAATCAGATCTTTGCTTTTTTTTCCAACTTATAGGTGGCTGTTTAAATCTAATTGCTGATTGATTGCTATGGGTAACATCTACAAAAATCTCTCCAGATATTTATCTCCAATCTTGGTAAACATGCCCCTTTGTTTGATACCATTTTGGGTATAGGAGCACGAACAGTTAGTATAAAATAGTAATGTTCTTTAGTGTTGTGAAGAATTCGTAATTCTGTTTATCAAAAGAAAATCTAAACAGAAAAGTAATATACAGCGGTTAACCGCCACGATGCCTGACCATTTTTTCTTAAAATGTCATGGACATCTCACCATATTCTGTCCTGCATTTTCTGAACTAGGAACCAGTTAAGGAAGAACCTGCCAGCAAACCTATTCCTGCCAAAATCAACCGCACAAAGCAGCGAAAGAGTTTTACAAGAAGTAGAACTCATATCGGACAGCAGCGTCGCCGACACCGGACTATAAGTACCTGCTCAGATATCCAGCCATCCTCTCCAGATATTGAGGTTGTACCAGAGCAGAGTGAAACAGAAAATAATGCTGTAACTGAAGAGCCTCCCAATGAAAGCAGTGCTGATAATGCAGAAGAAGTTATAGAGACAGAATGTTTTGCTCAGAGCAAATGCTCTATAAAATACCCAAAAACAAAAAAGGTAGGTTTTCATGAAAAGACCATCCTCCCCAAAGGCACCAACCAAAGCCAAATAAACATAATTTATTATATTTCAAATCCGGAAGACCTGTCTTCTTGCATAAAAAAAAGGTTTAAAAAAAAAATTAAGAATTTTAGTGTTGGGTTTGTATAGTTTAAGGGCATCGGCACATGCTGTGTAATTGTGTTTTGCCAGCTGCATCCTTCTATTGGTCTCCAATTGGCAAACTTTTCCTCAATTGCCCAAAGTGAAGATTTGGCTTTGACTTCTTGCATTAAATCACTGTTTAAAGCATTTTGTTCTGGCATATTTTATGCACATACATTTATATTTATACATGTATGATATATTTATGGGATGGTTATTCACGATCATCATGCAGAAAGCTTTACTATTTAATATGGAGTCCCCAAATATGTAGATATATTTTTATTTAAAGTAAAGTTAAAGGGAAGATATACTATTGACTAGCCACATAGAAACATATATATATATATATATATTTAATACTATATCAAAAACAGGGGGGTTGTGGGAGCACTCTAAAGGCTTTAAAGTATATATAAGTATTATAAATGCTAATGCATATACTCCCAAAACAGGGGTTATTTTGTTACAAAGTTATGATCATAAAATTGATAAGCCACCATACCACGTCGAGGTAAACCCCGAATGGCGGTCCCTAACTTGTTTTATTTATTACGTGCATTCTAGCATTACCTGTATTCAGTGTCCATTGAACGCTGTTTTTTCACTGAAGGCTAAATCCTCCCCAGCCAGCAATCAGGCTTTTAAAGGAGAGATATTCCCAAAACAAACGCCCAATTTTAAAAGCATAGGATCACCATTAGTTTAAAGGGGGGGGCATGGGGTGCTACAACCACTGGCTATACATACAATATCAAAAACAGGGGGATTGTGGGAGCACTCTATTTAATACTACATGTATAACAATAGATAGAACAGAGGTCGGTCATTTCATATCACAAACTGGACTGTTCTTTCATTCTGGAAACCATTCAAATGGCACACAGCTTTTTATAATGTTTTATTGATTTGAAATGTAAAGTCTTGCATGTTGGTTTCAATGAGCCAGTGGCTACATTCACTGCTAGAAGATGGGGAGGTGGTTAACAGAGCTATATTTAAATGTGTTCTGAATACTTTGAGCAAAGCTTTAATCATGTACATTATATTTCTATACACAACAGAACATTTTCAACCATGCTTCACTCTAGTCCATGGAGGGGAAAAATGTGTGTGCATATTCATATTTGCAAATATATATTTACAAGTATTAACCATTTTTTCCCAGTTCATTGAATTTTAAAAACCAGTTTAGAGTATAAATGAATGTAATGCAATTGTATTTCTTTTTCCTTTAGCATTTGGTCAATGAGTGGTTAAATGAAAAGCATGACAAAACTGGCAAGCCTGGGGAGCCCATGTTGGAAAAGCCTTTAAGAATAACCACAGATCCTGAAGTCCTTGCAACTCAGCTGAATTCCTTACCAGGACTAATCTATAGTCCTCATGTGTACACCACTCCTAAGCATTATATTCGATTTACATCGCCATTCCTTTCTGAGAAAAAGAAGAAGAAAAATGAAGAAAATGTTTCCAGTTGTTGCAAAAAGGTATTCAAATACAAACGTTCTGCTTTTTCTGAACCAAATATTTTATGTTTCCGGCTGTTTACATTAATGAGAATCAAAGCTTAAAAATGAAGTAGGCAAGAAATGCTGCACATTAAGCTTTGTGCTTCTGTACCAGCCCAGAACATCACATACCTTTGGCTGTAAAGACCTGTGCCTCCAAAGATGCCCCAGTAACTCCCCATCTTGTCTGCTGACCGCACATGATCTGCTGTCAGTTGCTGAGCTTAGGGCCCAACGCACAATATACTGTATATATTAATGTTGCTTTGTGTAATGGCAAACAATTCAAATGTATCCCCCAGGCCCTGTTACAGTTGGGTATTTTCCTAGACACATGTCCGCTGTATTTTTTTAATTTTAATCTCCTTTAAAGCAGCAAAATATCATTTTCAAAACTTCCTTTGTATTATCTAGCTTTTTATATGTTGTTACTGAATCAGATTGCAGTTTTGTCATGTTCTCTGACTAATGGGTATATCCTGTAGTGCTTGTGCAGCTGTTAGAAGTAGGCATACCCCATGTCCATTAATGAAAAGTTTGACATGGTTAAATAAGACCTTGATATCCAACTGAATGCATCATTGAGTTGCATAGTCTTAAAGGTCTGATGGGTGCTATAATCTAGTGAGTATCTGCTAGAATGTTGACATTGGGACAGACTCTTACAAATATGTTGGATGGAGTTACGTGGCGGCATATATTTGTATAGAGGGCTGCTATAATGATGGAACACTACAATGCAAAGTTCCCAGCAACAAAGTTACCTGGTATTTTCAAGCTGAGACTGGTCATTTTTGAGAAACCACAGAAAAGAGAATAGAAAAGTCTTTCCTTTTCCTTTAGGTCTAGTTAAAATGACAAGGAAAGGTGAAGATCTGGGGGTGGAGGGCTACTAATTTGTTACGGCTTTTTTTGCCTTTTAACATTAATAGGAATTCAATCTGGTTCTTTTAAAGAGATACTGACACCTGAAATTAAACTATTTTTT
>CM044436.1:64099838-64121088 GCA_024363595.1 Xenopus borealis
TTTTTTTTTTTATAATTATTCCAGCGTTGGTTGAAGAAAGCTCTGGAAGAAGAAAATGCTTCATCGTTTGATGCACTTGATTCTCCTGCTCAGGACCGATCTCAAAGTCCAGTTACAATAAATGAAAGTAAATGCCATCTGATAATGAATGGCAGCTCTCCACTCACAGGTGAGCTCAAAACCGCTATTGTGGGAGAAGAAATAGTTTGCACATTGTATTTTTTACTGCATTGCCTTTTTAGGATATGAATACTTTGATGCTACTGGATGGCTATTGTAAAATAAAGGTTAATTTAACATTTAGTTGTTCATAGTACAATGTATTTTAAGGAGGTCTCTGCAGATGTATGATTTCATTGGTAACCCTTGATAAGTCCTATTTGTTGTATCCATTCTTGTTAAAATTCAACTTGTGTATTCTTTACATTTTTCTATTTTGTTTTTTTAAATCCGCGGTTTCCAACATTTTTGTTTCCATTACAAAGCACTTTTTTCAACTGCATTTTTTCACTGCCCAGTAAAACTGGTTTCTTGTTTAGTCCCAGATATAACTAAAACCATAGATATCAATTTAAAACAGGCAAAAATGTTTTTTATTATTTAACATGACATTTTGGGCCTTCTGTATTACAGCACTTTTATGCCCTCTAGTGATCCCACCTATTCTCTTCCCAGTTCAGCTGTTCTCAAGGTAAGCTCAGGGCAGTACAGGTATGGGACCTGTTATCCAGAATGCAAGGGACCCGACGCTTTCCGGATAATAGATCTTTCAGTAATTTGGATCTTCATGACTTAAGTCTACTGGAAAATCATGTAAACATTAAAATAAGCCAAATCGGCTGCTTTTGCTTCCAATAAGGATTAATTATATCTTCGTTGGAATCGGGTACACTGTACTGTTTATTATTACAGAGAAAAAGAAAATCAATTTTACAAATTTTAATAAAATGGAGTCTACGAGAGATGGCCTTTCTGTAATTCGTATTTTTCTGGATAACTGGTTTCCAGGTTAATAGATCCCATACCTGTATCAGCTTTTCTGCCTTTTGATCCAGAAGCACCTCCTTTGTTTGGGTGGGATAAAACTGTTTTGTCTGTGCTTCTGCCTTGACCCCATCGACCAAATATAGCAAGGAAACATGACCATTCTAAAATGTTTCGATTTGGATTTATAAGTGTGTTGTCTTACTTTCCAGTAATTTTTATTTATACAATATGCCGGTTAGGGTCCATGTGCACAAGTGGGGATGAAGATAGTAACGTTTATGTTCCGTTAATTGTTTTTAATTGCGTTGTTTTACTTCTTTAGAATTTACAACTCCATTGAAGAAACGAAGGTTGTTTAATTTTTTGGATTGCAGTTATTCCGAAACTTCAACACCAGTTGCATCTCCTTATGCTACTCCTACACATACTGATATTGCTTCCACAGATGCATTTACTACTCCACCCAGAGTAAAAGCAGAAGAGGAGATTTGTCAAAACAGTTGCAAGCAAATATATTCACCAGTTCCATCCTACCTATGTGGAAACAATATGCATTTTGAGGTAATGCATTGATCTTACTGGCAATGACCATTGTCACAAAACTTCTACGTTTATAAGCATTGCCCACATCCTAAAAATTGTATTTGTGTAATTTAAACAGTTGTAGTCTACAATTCTTTACTTACTAAAGCTGTAGCTGCAAGTGCAAACCAAAGGGCATTTTTAATTGAATCTTTTCTTTACAGAGTATTTCTTCACCTGATAGTTCACCAGAAGTGAATCGAAGATCTTTTTGTCAGGAAGTAAGTGTGTTTTACATTTTTTAAAAGGGAATTCAACCCCCCCAGGAGCTTCCCCCTCCCCTAACCCCTGTAGGCCCCCGGCCTACCTCTCCCCCCGGGCTATTGCCTCTAAGTTGCTACTTACCCCTCTGTGTTCGTCCCCTCCAGCCAAGTTCACAGGGGCCATCTTCTCTTCCAACCGCTTCTTCCTGGGCCCTCTTCTGGCTTCTTCCTACATGCTGCTCCGTCGGCAGAGCATGCACAGTAGGATGCACAAAGTTCAATCGGCGAAATTCGTGAACTTTGTGCGCATGCTCAGTATTACCAGCATCCTACTGCACATGCGCCACCAAGCACTGACGGATCCAGGAAGAAGCGGTTGGAAGAGAAGATGGCCCCTGTGAACTTCGCTGGAGGGGACTTACACAGAAGGGTAAGTAGAGGTAGGCCGGAGGGAGGGGGGGGGTTGTTGAATTCCCCAATAGCAAAGCCATGCTAAGTGGGTTGGTACATAAACGTTGAACTATTTGAATTTTATTTTTAATTTCAGGGGAACGACCAGGTATCTGCAGCTCTGAATTCTTCTTTCAGAAATCCCAGTTTGTCTG
The DNA here is from genome assembly GCA_024363595.1 of Xenopus borealis. Taxonomy (NCBI): domain Eukaryota; kingdom Metazoa; phylum Chordata; class Amphibia; order Anura; family Pipidae; genus Xenopus; species Xenopus borealis. Next base: position 64,102,216 of record CM044436.1, read on the forward strand.
AAGTGGGGCTGCAAGAAGTAAAGACTTTTGGCTACTGTAGCCCTAGGAATAGGACAGATGTTTCTGGTCTGTGTCCTGTTGACACTGATGCTGGACCAGAGGTCCATTTTGAAGTAGACCTAAATGAACATAGCTCTCTGCAAAAGTTCATGGAGCCTCCACAGGATAGGACTGAGTTAAATAGCCTGCAGGAAACTGCTCACAGTGGACAAGGCACCATGCATCCAACTTGGATTAAAAGTCCAAACAGAACTGGGGTGAACTTCTTATCTGTCAATTCAAATTTAAGAGATTTAACCCCTTCACATCAGCTGGAAGTTGGGGGTGGATTCAGAATGAATGAATCCAAATGCCTGATCCCAGAAGATACTCGGGGTGTTTTTATAGATGGGCCTATCTTCTGTTCTGTAGAAGACGGAATTGTGGCTGGATTTGGAAGATCTCTTGTTGGTGATGGGATATTAGATGGAAGTGGGACATCACTTATTCCTCCTCAAAAGAAAAAGGTTAGTGATTGTTATATTGTTGTTTTTCTTTAAACCCTGCAACAATTCTTCTTTCCAGAAAACATCCTTAAATGATACTTCTAAAAATCCTCTACTGCAGCAGCAGTAATCTTGTAAATTTATTGTCCTGTTTTTATTTAACCATAAAGTAAAATCAAATGTTAAGGGGGACAGGTCACCTTCAGAAAAACTCCAAATCCTTTTTTGTAATGTTGGTCTAGCAAAATAAACCTCACTTACACTATAATAATTATTTTAAAAAAAAAATTTTTGTTTAGTCTAAGAAGGCACAATTACAAGCATACCAAAATCTTATTTATTTGCACATGGTCATGTCAATACATTGACTACACAATTAGATGATGAGAAGGGAGGGGGGATGTGAGGAGGATGTGACATCTTGGCAATACAGAATACCTAGAGATAGAGGAGGGGAAGGTAATATAGGATTAAACAAGTTTATGATGGGTATAAATGTTTTAATAAAATTAGAATTTGGGGTTTCATGTTTATTATGAAAAGGTCTTTTTCAGCTTCAGCTTTTTATGTCTGGGTGAAAGGTGCCATTAAAATGGGTTGTTCACCTTCAAATAACTAGTTGTTTTCAGAAATAAGTTTTTCTAATCATTTTCTATTTGTGACCGTTTTTCTAATATTGAAGTGTAGTGTCATTTTTCACCCAAAAGGGCCGGTGACCCTGTTCTAAATTGATACATGTAGTTGATCCATTTGTTATCTTTGTCCCTGCTGAGCAGAATCCCCCCAGTTTCATTACAGGCAGCTGTTAGAACTGATACAATAGTTGCCAATACTCCAGAGATGCTGCTGAGAAATGTATCAACTAAGTGTAGCAAACTGTTAGAGCAGAGGTGTCCAACCCAGGATGGATATGAATGTTGCCCAGCTTGAAATGCTGGGTTCCCGAGGAAATGTCAAAATAGTGTAATAACCTGTCTATTTACTGTAATATCCATGTGTCCCATATTTTAGTGTATAACTGATTATCCAACTGGTAGTGTACTTGTTTTGTTTGTGTGTCTCGTGTGGCCCCAGACAATTTTCCTTTTACCAATGTGGCCCAGGGAAGCCAAAAGTTTGGACACCCCTGGTTTGGAGTCTGCACCTGAATTACTGAGCTGCCAGACTCAAACATATAACGTTAAACTTAGATTTTGGAAAGACCGTAAAAAAAATAAACAATGCAAAGTAATTGAAAATCTGAAAACAACTGAACTGAAAAGTGAACAGCCCCTTTGTCATTCTTAACATTAACACCAGTGAGACAGCATGTTAAATCTTAGTGACTGAGATGACCTATCAGATGTGTAGAAGCTTTCTGTTCTGCTGAATGGCAAAACTCTTTGCTTACATGTAAACCCTACTACCATAATCAGGTACTTTGTCTAATTTCTATATTATCTAGCTCTTCTCTCCCAATAGTTCAGTTGAACAATCAATTTTATATGGATCAGTAACACCATAAAGGAAATGAAAGGACTATACGAAGAGTCACAATCTATCACTGTATGACACAATAAATACTACAAGTTTTTGGTCACCTTTATTAGAACCAAAGAGCAAAAGCACTGTAGGACTAAGTGGCCATTGAGTGACTGATAACTGCAGATGTTCATTAGGAGTCTCACACGTGACAGACTGTACAAAGGGACTTGGACAGTAATTGTACGTGTACATCATTTGTTCTTGTACTGGCACAGATGCATCTAGAAAATTACTCTCGCTAGTTCTTATGTGGGGTTCTTCAGGTATTCATTCTGGATGCTATGTGAGTATGGCCTCACTGGTAATTCATTCATGGGTTTTTTGAAGCACATGCAGTTACTGGAACACACAGCATTCATATCTGGTAGACACTGGCTTTGTGGACATCCCGTATTCAGGGTTGACTTTCATTTGATACAGAACACAGTGTATAATCTTTATAATAGTGAGCTAAGCTGGCTCAGAGTTCACTGTGTATGTTTAGTTTTAGCAAGTTATGGGACCAACAAAGGACTAGATAAACTGTAGGCAGCATGGATATTCACTATTATGGGACTGCCAGACCTAATCTGTTCTTAGGCTTTCGTTGTTTTTTTTTTAAATTAATTAATTATTCTGCTTCTAAATTTGCTACTTTCTGGCCTGTGACTGAATGCGCTCAGATTGTCAATGTTACCGACACCTGCAACAACAAAAAGATTACATGGGTTTCATTTTATTGTTTTGTTTTTTTATTGCTTGTATTTCAATTCAGGCCCTCTCTGATGTACTTTCTGTTCAGTTTCACCACAAAAGGGTAACCTATTTCAGAAATTGTTTTGCAAATATTTGCCTTTTGATTTGTTTAGGTGTCATTGCTGGAATACAGAAAAAGACAGAGAGAAGCGAGAAAAAGTGGCTCTAAGCAGGAGAATTTATCTCTGGTCACTTTATCTCCGCATCCGGATGGTCTTGCTGGCAACTGCACCCCTTCTGAAAGCTGCAATGCTGTTTCAGAGAGTATTGATCAAAATGATAGCAGCGCTTGGTTAACACTGCCACCTGAAGTCCAATCTGTTCCTTTTGAAGAAACCGAGCAATTGTCTCTAGTAACAGACACCCCAGCCTCTGAAAAAAATGACCCTGAAGCCCAGTGGTAAGGAATCTAGTAGTTCTTACTAGTAGTTCGTAGTTAGTGTGCACTAGAGTCCTGCAGTGGGTCGGGTACCCGCGGGTTACCCGCAAAATACTGCGGTACCCTGCAGTTTGCATGTAGAAGTTTCGGGTGTAGGTATAGAAGTGGGTCGGTGGTTCTGCGGGTTGAGGGTCGGGTTTGCGGATCTTCGCCATAGAGATTTTTACTCCTTTTTTCTGAGCATGTCTACTACCGACAATGTCGCTTCTGGTTTACAATGACAGCACTTCCTGATTCATGATGGTCAGCGGGTCCAGGTTGCAGGTATGGGTCGGGTCAGGTCGAGGGTCCAAGCGGGTAAGAATGCAGGTCCGGGTTGAGGATTGCAGGTTGCCGGTAAGGGTCGGGTATGGGTCCCAAAAAATGGACCCGCGCAGGACTCTAGTGTGAACTGGACAAATCTGATCTTTATAACAAAGGCTGCAGCTTAGCTATTGTTTATATAACCTTATATTAATTAATTTTTATTGTTGGAAGAGCTTTCAGATGAACTATTGGTGCTTTGTTATGGAAACATGTTAGTAAAACATAGATTTAAAGTACTTTTTCAACCCAAGTTGTACAGCAGGGAATAGAAGTATTGAACACATCAATGTTTTTCTCCATAAATATATTTCTAATGAGGCTATTGACATGAAATTTACACCAGATGTCTGTAACAACCCAAGTAAACCAAACATAGAACAAACGCAAAACAAATAAATGTAGTTATTTGTAGTAAAGTTGATTGACACAGGGAATAAGTATTGAGCATGCTTACTGAAATGTAGAAAAGCCTTTGTTGGTAATGACCGCTTTAAAGGAAAACTGTACCCCCCGAACAATGTAGGTCTCTAGAAACAGATATTGCATAAAACAACTCATATGTAAAACCCTGCTTCATATAAATAAACCATTTTCATAATACAATAATTCTGGTCAGGTGATCTCTGAGGCAGCACACAGACCATCATGAAATGGTGGTTCAAGGCAAGAGATTTAAAAGGGCAATATTTACTTAAATATATAAACCAGGTAGGTAAGATTCTTTAATATGTCACTTGATTTGATATAAACTGTTGCTCAAAAATTCATTTTCGGGGTATAGTTTTCCTTTAAGACACCTCCTGTATAAATAAACTAGTTGCATGCTTGCTCAGGTGTGATCTTCAAATCTTGAAGTTTCCGGGACCACTTCAGTTCTTTCTGTAGATTTTCAATTGGGTTCAAGTCTGGTGATTGACTGGGGCGAATCGGACCAGCCCACTTTTTTTTCCGTATATCAGGGGAGAAGTACCCTCTGTGCAATATGTTTAAAAACATGACATGGAAGTGGCTTGAGTTTAGAAATAATAGCGATTTAACATGTAAGGTACTGTAAGTAACTTGTCTCGTGAGGTCTGGAATTTGATGCAGCCATTTTCCTATACCTCTGTCAAAGTCCCTGTTGGACAATGGTGCTTTTAAGATTTTATACAAAAGGGAAGTGGATAGTTGTATTGTGTCTGATTGAAATAGATAATCTATCGGATTGTTTACGTCCTGAACTGGGATAGTGCGGATCACTGTTTGCGCATAGTGCCTGACTTGTCAATATGAGAAAAATTCCCAGGTCAATGAGGTATATCGTTCTTGTTCGGAGAGGGAATAAGGAATTGTAGGAGTGTGCATTAAATGTCTAACTTGTGCGAAGCCCTCCTTTGCCCAAGAAAGAAATGGGTTTCCAATATAGTTGTTTAGAAACTGTGGGTTGCCTACAAATGATAGGAGGAGAGACAGTGAGGGTGAGACAGAGAATCTATGGCGTGCTGCACGCCAGGCTCTGATTGTGGTGTATATCAGTGGGTTCTCTCTCGTTGTTTGTGGGATTTGTTTCTCATCTAAATGTAAGAGAGAAGTCAGAGACATTCCGTGAGAATGCCTGATCTAATATAGGCGGTGCAAAAAATTCTCTATTGTTAACTCAATCTGCTGCATAGTGGAGTTTACAAGCTAGATTATATGTCTGTATGTCTGGAAGATTTATTCCACCTTGGGATTTTGATTGTTGAAGTTTAGTTCTGCTGATCCGGGAATGTTTACCTCCCCAGATAAATTGACTAAGTGCTTTGTTCAACTTTGTCAGATCTTTACAGGTAAGAAATAGTGGAAGCATTTGTAGTGGGTATAACAGACCATATCATCTTGATTAAATGGCATTTCCCTAAATAATTGACTGGTAGTTTCAACCATACACTGAGCTCTTGAATCAATTTGTTCAGTAAGGGAGCAACATTTATACTGTGTAAAGCATGAAGTCGGGGGGGATCTGAATTCCCAGGAACTGTATTGCCTTTGTAGTCCATTTGTAAGGGAAAGGACCACACCATGTGTTTTTCAAACAAGGGTTAAGGTTGCCACCCTACCTGCAAAAGGAATTGCATCCGATGGATTAGTAATGAATATCAGTATGTCTTCTGCAAAAGCAGTTAGTTTAAATGGGGTAGGGCCAATTTGTATCTCTTGTAGGACTGGAGAAGCAAGCAGTATCCGCAGGAAGGGATCAAGAGCCAGATTAAATAATAATGGAGAGAGTGGGCACCCCTGATGGGTACCTCAAGCAAGGGAAAATTGAGGGGAAAGGTATCCATTAACAAAGTTTGGCCTGGGATGGCAGTAAAGCATAGAAATGGCTTTTATAAACAGTGGTCCGACATGTCTGAATTTAACTAATCTGATCAAATGGGAGTGGAGGGGCACTTTTTTACATAATAGATTGTGTGGAGAGGGGCCAAAGCAGGGCTCGTGTAATAAAGGGGGTTTAGTTCTCCATTAAATGAGCTTCATTCAACATGCTTTTTCTTCAGCAGTGGAGTTTTTTGACTCCTCTGTCAAAAAATCTTAAGGAGCACCTGGTTGTGGCTGGTTTAGGGTAAAACTACGTTCTTTTGACTCCCAGATTATGGCCCCCACAGTGCTCACTGGAACATCCAGAAGCGTAGAAATACGTCTGTAACCAATGCCATCTGTATGTTTTGCAACAATAAGGTTGTGAAAGTCTCCGAGAACCCTTTGCTTTTCCCCATCGTGAGATGCTTCTTTTGTGAAAACCTTGTGTCATGCGCCACCACAGACTCACGTGACAAAGTATGCAAACATGCACAGCTTTCCTTCTAACTAGCAAGAGGGGTTAACATACATTTCACATACACACTACTCTTCAGGTAAAAGGTTTGTTTTAGAGCAGCAAAGACAAACTCATTTCATTGCAGATTTAATAGTCCAAAGGGGACAGTGCACAAAATAAAAAAAATCAGATACAGTTACAAATAACATACACGGCAGCAAACCGTTATAAAATAAAAAGGGATAAAAATACAGAAACCTACATACATCACCTAAAGAAGGATCTTATATGACTACTGAAGAAATAAGACATATACCTCCAAAAGCAGCTTGGTCCCCAAAGGCATATATTTTTTCCAGTTGCCTGGCCCTGGGCCCTGGATATCCAGATTGGGAAGAGAGAGAGGTCACACCCCATCCAATGAGATAGATGAGGGAGAGTCACCAATTTACAACAGGCTGTTCTGGAGATTTTCCAACCAGCCTAAACTATTTGTGGGTGTATAGTAAATGTATGAACTAACATGTAACATATATTATTCTGTCCTTATCAGAATATCCGGTAACACTGACAGGGATCATCATAATGTGGGAGTGTTTGGACTCTTTGAGAAGTCCTAGCTATAAGGTAACTAATGGCTGTGGTGATTCCTCTCTGTATTTAGAGGATATTTGAGTTATGAGCATAAAACAATATTACCTCTAAATCTGCCCTGAGACAGACCGCTCCACTGTAGCACAGGTATGGTAATTGTGTTTTCATTCCCCCAGCCAGACAGACTGTCCTTGTATCATTTAGTCATGACACTTTGGTAAAGAAAAGCCTTTTTATAGACCATACGTTACGGCTTAAATGGGTTGTTCACCTTCAAACAACTAGTTGTTTTTTAGATAGAAAATAGCAGTAATTGGAAAAAGTCGTTATGTTTCTAATATTTAAGCGTAAAGTGTAATTTTTCACCTTCTAAAGCAGCTCTGGGAGGAGGGACCCCCAACTGTTCTAAACTGATACATTTAATGGATACATTTCTTATCTTTGTCCCTGCTGAGCAGAATCTCTGGGTTTCATTACAGGCAGCTGTTAGACTTGATACAATAGTTGCTAATACTCCAGAGATGTTGCTGTGAAATGTATCAATTAAATGTTGCAAAATTGTATCAGTTTAGAGTCTGCACCTGAATTACTGAGCTGCCAGACTCAAACACCAGAGACACCAACATTCAACTTTAAACTTAGATTTTGGAAAAAACAGTAAAAAATAAATAATGGAAAGTAATTGGAAAAAGTCTTTATTTCTGGGGAACAATTTGAAAACAACTGAACAGAAAAAAGTGTTTGGAAGGTGAACAACCCCTTTAAGCAGCTGATATTAATTTGCACTGATAGGGGGCAGAATTGCTTTCTAACTACTGACCGATTTCAGCAGGTTTCCCATGTCCTTTTGTTTTCTTAATTTATTCGGTATGTATTTATTATATATTTATGGGCTAATTTTGTGTTCTTTGTATGTGTGGATTACTTGGGTTGTTACCGACATCTGGCATAAATCTCATGTCAATAGCCCCATTACAAATCTATTTACTGAGAAAACTGTTGACATGATATGTATTTACTCCTTGTTAAACATGAGCACAACAAATACAGCAGTGCCCTTTTAAAGGGGCAGTATGCACCTATTTAGCACCTTTTTCAGTGTGAGCAGGATAAACTGAATGTATTCCTAATGCATTCATGTAATGAAAAAATGCCTAGTTCTTAGAGCAGTCCAACCTGCAACACATGCATGACTTTGTCAGTGCCGAGATCTTATTTGGATACAGCTCTAGGGCCAGATATTTGTAGCTAAAGTCTGTATCTATAGATTTACAATCCCTGTGTAATTATTTTAATTTTATATATGTTTCTTAGGACTGCATCAACATGTGTTGAACAAGTCAGAGAGAGAAGCTATCAAAGAGCATTGCTACTGAGTGACCACAGAAAGGATAAAGATGGTAAGTGAATTTGTAGGCTCCTTATATGTACAATTATGTCTTTTGGTGGGTGCCATGTTTTTATCTGGTGTGTTGGCTGGGCAGCTTTTCCCAGGTTAAAGATGAAGAATGTTGTTTTCAGTACACTTGTCCTTGTGACGGAGTTGCTATTATTTCTATCCAGTTCTACGTAAAGTAGGATGTCTAATTTAGACTACAGTGTGATTGTCTACTCTGGCGCTAGGGTTGCCACCTGGCCGGTATTTTACCGGCCTGGACAGTATTTTTGATGGCTGATCCCAATGTTATTAATAGGAAAAAAAGATAAATATATAGGAAGGCCGGTATTTTTTTTCAAGAAAAGGTGGTGACCCTATCTGGCGCGCGCAGACATGTTGCCTAAATAAGCACCACCCACTATAGGCCCCATTTCTTCACAAGCTGAGCAAATAGGGGTCCTACTGTAATTAAGAGATATCTGTTTTTATTTTTTGCATGAAGTCAGAAAATAGAACCAGTTCATTTTGTGCACTATTTTGGTGGCAATATTGCTGGCAATAAAGTCAGTGTCCAGCCCTGATTTTCCTGAGAACAATCTGGAGAATGTCATGGATGATTTCCTCACTGTCTTTTAACAGATGAGCTACTCCGTATCTCAGTCTGAGGCTGCCGACTATATACAAGGGAGGGTTTGTTTATACTGAATACCCGGTATATAGACGGTGCAGTTGAGCACAGACATCAGACTATTCTTTGTTGTGTAATCATTGGGGAGCACCCCCCCCCCCAACCTGGCCACTTTGAAGGTCTTTACTTACACAAACGAGACCTCTCTTACACTCTCATGTTTCAGCTCCAAGCAGCCTACTAAAGGAAAACTATACCCCCACGCAATGTAGGTCTCTATAAAAATGTATTAAATAAAACTAAAACCCTACATCAGAGGTGCCCAAAAAGTAGATCAGAATCCAGACGTTTTAGCTGGTGATCAGTAGATCTCAAGATAATGTCAACAAACAGCTCAACTAAATTACTCTTCTGTTTCATTATTTTCATTCAGATACTTTACAGTTTATTTAGGCTACATAATATAGTTGTTAAATATTACATTGATTTATGGGAAAATGTATATTGTTATATTTAAGTAATATTTTCCATGGAACAGAAGGCTAAAAATGCTTTCATGGATGTAGATCCTAATGGAACAACGTCACTAAAAGTAGACCTCACATTAGTAAAGTATTGGCACTCCTGATCTAAATAAACAATTTCCATAATAATGTATACTGTTTTTAGTAGTATGTGGCATTGGGTAATCATAAATAGAAAATTGCCATTTTAAGAAGTAAGGGCCTCCACAGTGCACACAAACAAGCCACACTTGTTAGGTCACATGAGCCAATTAACAGACAGTTGTGTCTTTTGCTTCCACACTACTTCCTGTTACAGTTAGAGTTGAAATATTTCTGGTCATGTGATCTCTGAGGCAGCACACAGACCATCACGAAATATTGGTTGAAAAGATGTAAAAGGGCAATATTTACTTGAATATATATACCAGTTTTGCAAGATTCTTTAATATGTCACTTAATATGATATAAAATGTTGCTTAAATATTCATTTTGGGGGTATAGATTACCTTGGAAGGCCAGACATTAGATTTGAATATTGTCTAGGCAAAAAAATGAAGAGTGAGGTGGAGTTTATTACTGGAAAGATATAAAAGATTGACCCCAAGTAGCGAGATTATTCTCTGCTTAGGAACCAGCGCAGACCAAGAATCGAAGAAGAAAACGGAGAACTAATGTACATAACTGTGTAAGAATTTTCTCATTCAAAGGCAATGCAATTCTACACTCTGACTAACCTTTTATTTTGTTTAAAGATGCTGATTTGGAAAGTGAGGGCCCTGCTAATGCCAAGGAATGCCAGTCGCCAGACATATCCAATAAGAATTGCATTAGTCCTAAACAGAATAAGGTAAGTGCACCTTCTGAATTTGTAAATAATTGTACTACTTGGAATGTTCGTTTTGTGTGACTGAAACCTTGAAAATTAAATATTGCTGTTCAACATTTGGTAAAGACCTGCTGTCACTTTTTTACTATTTCAATTTTTATTAGCAGCTAGACAAATCTCCATATCTCCATACGTGTGTGTGTGTAGATCTATATCAGTAAAACGTCATAGCTCCATATGTGCCACATATTTACATTGTAATTATCATATGTAATGTAATTCATGCGCCTTGGCTGTGTGTAATTGTTTCTTTAAAGTATAACTAAAGCCTAACTAAAGAAGTAGCTAGAAATGTTGTACATTATGTTTTGTGCTTCTATACCAGCCCAAGGCAACCCCAGCCCTTTAGCAGTAAAGATCTGCGTCTCCCCAGTAGATGCCCCAGTAGCTCCCCATCTTCTTTTCTGCTGATTCACTGATTCACATGCTCTGTGCTGCTGTCACTTACTGAGCTTAGGGACCCACTCACTATATACAGTACATATAGAATAGAAATATAATGACCTAACAACCTGGTTCACTCTCTTGAAGTGAATGCAAGAGAAAGAGTTTGCATAATTTTCTTGCAATTTGAATGCTACCACCTTATCACAAGAAGATGTGCATCCCCAGCAAGGTTCTGTGTGTTTCATTCAAGCAAAAATGTCTACAGTGTTTTAAGTTACATTTATTAAAGGGTGGTTCACCTTTCAAGGACAAGTAAAGTTAAACTAAAGAAGTAGCTAGAAATGTTGTTAACTATGTTTTGAGCTTCTGTACCAGCCCAAGGCAACCACAACCCTTTAGCAGTAAAGATCTGTGTCTCCCCAGTAGATGCCCCAGTAGCTCCCCATCTTCTTTTCTGCTGATTCACTGATTCACATGCTCTGTGCTGCTGTCACTTACTGAGCTTAGGGACCCACTCACAATATACAGTACACATGGAATAGTAATGTCACAATAAAAGGCGGATTAGTAATTAATACAGAAAATTACTACATGGCAGCACAGAAAACTACTCCATGTGCCATTAGCCTCAGGCACTTCACTTGTACAGTACAATATATATTTAAAAATATATACTTTGTAAATAATGGTATTGTCATTTTCAGCAAAAGATCCTAAATGCAATATACACAGTAAGAGAGTCCTGACACCCTAAATCCCTCCTTACTTTTTTCAACCTGAAGTCTGGAGAAGGTTTGTATAATATATAGATCAAAAGCAACGTCTGCATTATTACAATGCTCCACATAGTGGTTAATGTGAGACTAGCGCCCAGAGGATTGAATATGTGAGGGAGAGCTGCTGCTGAAAGCACTGGATCCTGCATAAACACCATTGGCTGCCTGTATACCATAATTACAACAAATAAATTCATTTGTTTCATGTTAACATGGTGGAATTAATAATTTACATTGTACACAGTCTAATATATAACCAGAAACTAGAGCAAATTGAATGTTAATACATTTTCCCTTTTTTTCTGCAGTCCTGTTCTCTGGTGCATAATTCAGCCCATGGAAAGACACCCTCAAAGCTAGATCCTGCCCAAGAAACCATGGTGAATGTGTCAACTGCTGATGTGAACTCGTGTAACACAGACTCTCAGCAGAAACCGCTCCTTTCTACGTCTCACATGCCTCATTCACAGAAGCTACATTCTACACCTTTAAAGGTGCATTGTCCATCATCTCCTCACCTTGAGCAACCTCCAAAATGTTCAACGCCAGTACAACATGGTTATCTTTCGCCAAAGCCTCATTCACAAAAGCTAGGTTCTCCATATAGACCACATCATTCCCAACAACTTCAGGTGGGGACACCCCAAAGGGAGACACATACAAACTTTTACCCTGTAGTGCAAAGCCTTCAGTCTGCAAATCCCCAGCCAGCCAGTGGGCAGTTGTTTTCCCAGACCCAACCAGGACAGTGCTCCACTGTTTATACTTCCTTTAATCAACAGGCTGTGAGCAGTCCTGCTCCACCTCCACCACCTCCACCAGCAACTTACTATCAAAACCAGCAGCCCTCAATCAACTTCCAGAACTACAATCCGATAAAAGGAGCAGTTGCCCAACAAACGGCGTTTACACCTGTTCCGAATCAAGGTCATCCTACTACATCAGGACAACCAGCAATTCAAGGACACCATGTCAATTCAGTACACTATTTGCCTTCTCCTAATGTACATCTCCAAGCTACAGGGGTTCCACCGCCCCCACCCCCACCTCTACCAAACTGCAATCAGCAGCAGCACTCTGTTCAACATGTTACAAGTCCAGTTCATCCAGTTCCAGTAGCCAGTAGCTCACATATTCATTCTCAGACAGCAGGGCATCATTTACCTCCACCGCCCCCTCCACCTCCTGGCCAAAATCCTCATCTTCAGCATGTAGCAGCAGGGCACCAAGGCCTGCAAGTGCAGCACCAGCATGTTTTAAATACAGTTCCTCCACCTCCCCCACCACCGCCTCCACCCCCTACTCAAGCAACAAACGTTTTGGGTGGTGCTGGGAATCTCACGGTGTCGGCACAAGGAATGCATATGCAAACTCATCAAGGACCTCCTATTTTCTCTTCAGGTGCTCATCATAGTGTAGCATCGTATTCAACACAAACTGCACTTCATAACCAAGTTGGACCTGTACCACAGCACCAGTCACTTCCTGGCCAGAACTCTCATATTCAGACACAAGGACCAAACAGTATTGCAGCACCTGCCGGTTTTTGTCCTCATCCTGGTTCTGTCCTTGTCCATGGAGTTCAAGGATCTCAGCAGACATCAGCGGTGACTGGGCAGGTTCCCATTCATAGGCCACAGGTTCCTCCAACCTTCCAAAATAACTACCATGGCTCAGGATGGCATTAGATTTGCATAACCTGTGTGTTAACATTTTTAAATGTTGTGTAAAGTGTATATTTTATATGTACCTTATAAAGGTACTTTTTATGGCCTGTATATGAAACTTTGTACAAATTTAAATTCCAGTGTGTTTCATTGTACTTTTTCCATTCTGAGTTTGTTTTGAAAGTCTGAGAACTGTGTGCTTTTTTTTAAAGCCAGTATAGACTAAACATTCCAGTTTTGTTCTCATTGTCTTTCCTTTATGGCAGTAGCACAATTACTGCTTGTCTCAACATCAAGTCCATCTCCACTGAATGTTTTTCTACACGTGGCAATAAAATACGGTCTCCTCTTGTGCCACATGTACGAGTACCTGCACCCATTCACTTCCAATGTTGCACCAAACACGTTTCTATTGGTTAGACAGCATTGTAAATGAATCTATACTTCTGTTTTAACAACTTGACTTCATTGGAAGTTCTGTAAATACTGTATTTTGCTTGTATATGGCTGAAGGCTTCCACCTCATTTGATAAAACATTGTACATAATATATATTTTTTTTGCAAACTATAATCTTTGTGGAAGTAGTACATTATATAACATGCCATTTTTGTAATATACTGTCACATTACAGCACTGGTTGGGCATTTGAATTCATGTTAATAAATCACAATTGTCCCTTTTATCAGGTTAGTCCTTTCATACATTTTACAAATGCAAATTGATGCATAAATACAGCACTTAAAATGTATATTTAAATGACGTCTCGGCGGTCTTTTTTTCCCTGATGATTCGAAACATGTTTTTTTGTATTCATTTATATATAGCTGCACAAATATATGCAGTGTGATTTACAAGATATGAATATAAAGGGTGTACAGTTAAAATAAACAATGAAAACCCCCCCTACTTTTTAGTAGTCCACATATTCAATTCTTGAGAAACAATAAGATTCCACATCTCTCAAACAAGAAATGTAAAGAAAATAGAGGTCATGTTACCCTTTTACACATCATAACATTATGGAAAGCTCTCAAAAAGGTTTTCCAGGGAATGCCTGTTCACTGGCGACATCTTATTGTTGCTAATTCTACCCCTGTGAACATTCCCTAGTTCATACATTTGCCCAGTTTGGGGCTAAATATCAACCAGACAAAAGGTGAAACTTTTACTATTACATTAATTTGCCACATTTGAAATACAGGTATGGGATGCGTTATCCACAATACTTTCTTTCTGGATCTGGAATTTGAATATTTCTCAAAACCATTTAAACATTAAATCCAAAAGGATTAATTAGATCTTGGGTACACGGTACTGTTTTAGAGAGATTTGGGTTTTTAAATATAATTTGATTAAAATGTAGTCTATGGGGGATGGCTTTCATGTAATTGAGGTTTATGGATAACGGATCTGTATTTGGGTATTAGAGTAACATCCACCTCAAATGGTTTATATGGAGTGAATTATCTGCTCCTGTGGAAATCGCTATGTAAAAAAAAAAAGAGAAATGAACTGTCCTGGATTGGGAGAATAATCGATTTACATAAAATCTTATTAATTTTTACTATTAATCTAATCATTCTTGAGTCTCTAGACCAGTGATTTTCAACCTTGGTCCTCCAGCTGTTAAGGAACTACAAGTCCCACAATGCAATGAAGGAGTCTGACAGCCACAGTCCGGCAAATGCATTGTGGGACTTGTAGTTTCTTAACAGCTGGAGGACCAAGGTTGAAAATCACTGCTGTAGACCAGGGATCCCCAACCTTTTGAACCAGTGAGAACAACATTCAGAAGTAAAAGGAGCAACACAAGCATGAAAAATGCTCCTGGGGTGCCAAATCTGTGCTCTAATTGGCCATTTGGTAGCCCCTATGTGGATTGTCAACCTATATTGAGGCTCAGTTTGGCAGTGCATCTGGTTTTTATACAACCAAAACTTGCCTCCAAGCCTGGAATTTAAAAATAAGCTCCTGCTTTGAGGCCACTGGGAGCAATATTCAAAGGGTTTGGAGAGTAACATGTTGCTCACAAGCTCCTGGTTGGGGATCACTGCTCTAGACATACCATGATTACTCCTAGGCAAAGACAAACACTGAAAACTTACTAGGATGTCCCAACTGTCTATTTGCTCTCTTCTATACAGGACTTGCACCCAGATAAGCAAAATAGGGCTGCCCTGTTTCACCTTATTAAACCTTTGTAGTACCCTGGATCAAATGGATTAACACCGAAGATATTGTTCTTTCATGTAAAATCTACTAGCCCAACAAAAATAAGCTCAACTGGATATTTACAAACAAAAGATTGACAAGTTAGTACTTGACAAGCAGGAGACTTTCCAAAACAAAATGGGAGACATGGTTATAGTATGTTGCCCCTAAGACTGGCATTATATGAGTGCCCTTACTGTCAATAGGGTTGCCACCTGGCCAGTTTTTTTGATGGCTGATCCCAATGTTATTAATAGGGGAAAGAGATAAATATATTAGTTTTTTTAAGAAAAGGTGGCCACCCTAACTGTTAACTATACTCTGTAGGCAGCAGATGTCTTTGGCTGGGGCAGAACATTTACTTACTATTTTTCTGACTATATGTACATTAGGCTGAAATTGCTCAGAACACAGTGGTTCAACCTGAAACAGAGCCAGAAAACATTCAGGTATACAGAAAAGTACTTGCACCCATCCCTCTAACGTAGCACAGCTAGGCCTTGCGTATCTAGTAGTCTGCTGCCAGGTCTCTCTGATCTGCAATCCCCTTTCTTCAGGCCCAATCAGAGCATGTATAACAGAGTTAAGATGATAAAAAAATCTAATTTTTGCAAGATTTAAAGGAAACCCTCATGCAGTGTGGAATCTGTCAGGATTCTGGAAATCAAATATGCAGCCTTTAAAGTCTATATTTAGAGTTAGATCAGCAGATTTAGGATTTTAAATTGACAGGTGAGATGGAAGCTATAAGTAATTTTGCAGATAATGCTACAGTTAAATATGGGTGTAAAGAAAGTTTTAATGCATTAGAATTGTTAAATGATATGTTGCACCAATTTGAAAATGCTAATAGTAAAATAGGAAAGTTAGCATTGCATAAGAAAAGGAAATGTTGGTAATTTAGCACAACTTGTTTCTCAGTATAAAACATCATTAGAAAGAAGTAAAGAAGTATCTTAGATTTTCCCTGAGAAAGTTCAAATTGTTGTTCCAGAACCCAGTAAAAAACTTGTGATTATATAAATGGCATACACGCCCAAGTGACTGATACTGTAAATAGTTTTAAGTCATTGTCAAAATGTTTATCTTCATCTTTATTTACTAAATCAAACTGCTTAAAGGAGAACTAAACCCCCCAGGCGCTAACTCCCTCCCCTCACCTGTAGGCCCACCCCCCCCAAGTCCCTACTTACCCCTCCTTCTTGGTGCCCTCCAGCGTAGTTCACGGCATCCATCTTCTTCTTCCTGGATTGATCACTGTCGGCGGCGCATGCGCAGTAGGACACATTTGCCGGTTCATCCTACTGTGCATGCGCCCAAAGTTCATGTTCCAATTACGATTTCTTTGTGAAATTGGAAGTACATATCTGGTCTTCCTGGAGCCATACTTTGCAAGAACTATATTGCTTATATAGAGCATTCAATTAGAATATTCTACAGGGCCTCATAAATTTAATGTTGCTAAAATGTGATCAAAGTTTGCACTGTTTATCCATATGCACAGTATATTTATTATAGTCACAGAAAAAAAATGTTTATTTTATGTATGTTTATGAAGCAGTGCCATACACAACTTGCATAAAGATTTTTAAAAGTTTTTTTATTTTGATATATTTATCAGAATACTGTAATGATCCTTTAAAAAAAAATTTCTCTCTTTAAGAAGAATAATTATCATTGAACACTGGCAACTCTTTACTAAAAATGTATTATATACATTTGAATGCAGGATACACCTATGGTATCAATTGAATTAATTGAGTAAATCATAAGGATAATAATATTTGTTGTCTTTTTTCAGGATATAAAGCCTAAAAACTGCATGCCTTTATAGAAAAATTCTGTTCTCAAAAGAACAACACAGGGTTCAAGAGATTTAACTATATCTGCATTTATAAAATATAAATTTTGACCAGGTAGTCAAGTGCCTTTTAGTCAGTTTGCTTTATTACCAGAATGGTTGATAGTTATTTTATTTCTTTGCTGTTTATTGTATTTATTGAAAAACATGTTTATTATATTAAGCATTGCACATTTTTTTTGTGTGTATCTATATTTGAGGCATTATGTAATTGAGCAATTTCGCTTCTCATAGAAAAGTAAATGAAATCAGGAATCATGAACTTATTTTTGTATGAAAGTTACAGGTGAATGAGTTGCACAATGAGATATTTTGCTTACAAGAAACAAAATCCATGAATATATCAAAGGGGCTTAACTTTTCTTAGTATTAACCAGACTAAGCCTTCATAAAGGGGTGTTTATGTTTCTATCATTGAATAGCCCAGATAAACATATATTTACATATGTATGCAGCCTTAATTGGGTGTGTTTGCCTGTCTAAAATACTCAAAACTTTTACTTTAGTGTAAAGGCAGAAGCATTGTATAACCCCATGTAAATTTAGCATATGGCCAAGATTTTGCCTTTTCGTGGCTTGCAAAGCTTGGATATTTTGTGGCCACATGATCTCACTTATCTTGATTTCATTCAGTAGTCAAACCTGTCTTTTGTTTTGCATAGCCAGGTTCCCAAAGGCTTGCTTGGATACCTAGAGTCTCTTTCACCAATGTCCATTAGAACACCTCAGAATGTTTACCTTTGCCGATCTTTTCCCAGTTCCTCCACAGGATCATCAAATCAAGATACAATTAAAGATCAGTGCCACAGGCTATGGAAAAAACAAACAAATAACAGAACCTAGTGCAATATTGTTAATATTCAGTGCAGTCACCAAAGTGTTGCAACACTAATCTGTGTGTGTTCCCGATCAGATAATAAACTGAGCCAGTTTGCAACATGGAACTGAATGACTTAGAGGGGACTAAGAATGGTAAAAGAGCAGATGCCTTCCTCTGCAGAAATGCTATGTGTAAAGCACTGAATGTTTTACTGCAGAACATGTATTAGTAATGAACATACATAGATTAGATTTCTTACTGCTTTGATTTTCTTTGCATTTTTAATGGATGTTACTATGATTAATGATTGGGTTGAAAAAATACAAAGTTCATTAAGTTCAACCTCTCCAAATGAAGACCCAGCATACATACACACACAAAACAATATATACTCATACACAAACTACAGAGTTTAGTATCACAATAGCCTTGGATATTATGCATGTCCAAGAAATCATCCAAGCTACTCCTAAAGGAACAGTTCAGTGTAAAAATAAAAACTGGGTAAATAGATAGGCTATGCAAAAAAAATGTTTCTAATATAGTTAGTTAGAAAAAATGTAATGTATAAAGGCTGGAGTGACCTTATCAGTGACCTGGGGGGCGGCAAACTCCCTGAACAATTATGTCCCATGTGGCCCCCCTTCAGAGACAGCTGAAAAGCAAGAAGTAGTGTTCTGTTCTCTTATGTTAGACATCCAGTCACTCCAGTCTTTATACATTACATTTTTTGGCTAACTATATGCAAAAGTTGTTATTTTACCCAATCTATTTGCCCAGTTTTTATTTTTATACTGAACTGTAAAAATAAAAAGGTATCAACAGAATCAGCATTCCACAACCTCACTGTGAAGAACCACCTACGCTGCTTCAAATGAAAGTCCTTTTC
>CM044436.1:64123121-64135095 GCA_024363595.1 Xenopus borealis
CCACCACTCTTTGAAGTCTATCTTTTAGCCAGTTCTCTATCCAGATACAAATACTATGTTACAGGTCAACATTCCTTAATTTAACCAGTAACCTTCTGTGTGGCACCGTAGTGTCTTAATTTCCTCACGCGTGTACAATGCAAAATTTGTTGTATTACTAGATTTGGGACTATTAAGAAGGAAACATTCCCATTTGTGTAAACAGATAAATTACAAGTTCAGAATCTCTGCTTTTCACTGTTCTCATCAATCAGCTGACCCCCTTCTGATATTAAGGGTCCCACTAGTTCCTGCTTCATTTTTTTACTACGGCTATATCCTTTTCCATATAGATTTTAGCTTGCCTGATAGCTTTTTTGCATGATTTATTGACCTTCTTGTACCTTATAAATGATTCGGCTTCCCAGCTAACTTGAAAGCCTTAAAAGCATGTTTTTCTTACCCACCTCAACACCAACACTTCTATTGAACCAAAAAGGTTTTGCTTTGCAACGACGTTCCTTGCTTACAAGCGGAATATACGGACGTATATTTATTAAGCAGCATTTTAAAGACTTCCCAGTTTTGTTCAGTGTTTAACCCTGTGAAAAGCATTTCCCACTTAATATGTTGAAGAGATGCCTTTATACTGTCAAAGTTTGCACGCCTGAAATTCAATGTTTTAGTTACTCCCTTATAGAATTGCCTCTGCAACAGAATCTCAAAGGAGACCATGTTATGATCACTATTCCCTAAATGCTCACCCACACAAATGCTAGAGATGAGTTCAGTATTATTAGTTATTACAAGATCCAAAAAAAGAGTTATTCTTAGTAGGTTCTTGAACGAGCTGGGATAAAAAGATGTGATTTAGCATATTTACAAACCTACTAGATTTATATGTCTTGGCAACCCCATTACCCCAGTCAATGTCTGGGTAATTGAAGTCACCTATAATAATAATAATAATACTTGTCCTAGTTATGAAGCGGCTTCTATTTGTAAAAGTAGCTGGGCTTTATACTTGTCACTTATACAAGGTGGTTTATAGCATACACCAATGATAACCTATGATGCATGCTTTTTCCACCCATTTGTATGGTAAAGACTATTCAAACAACCATCTTCATTTTTTCTTATGTTTGTTTTAAGGACCATTTGACTTTCTCTTACCTTAAACCTAATTGTTAGGGTCATGACACTGAAAACAAGTAAGCTCCTGTAAAACACAGGGATACTAGCAGTAACCTGACCATCCCAGGAGGTGAATCTGGCACAAAAGCACTTGAAGTTCTCTGCAAAGTACCACTAAAATAAATGTTTATGTGAGATGAAGCATTTTGTTTTCATGATGTTTCCCTTTAAAAGGAACAGAAACACCAAAAAAAATGAAAATATAATATGCTGTGTCCCTGCAAAACAAGCTGCTGTGTAGCCATGGGGGCAGCCATTTTTTTGTGTTCCTTTACGGTCTTTCTAAGGTCAAGCTGGCCATAGACGTAAAGATTTTTAAAAGATCCAATGGCTATCATGAGATCACGATTGTCTCAAAATGATCGTTTAAATGCCATATGTGTCCATCAACTAAAAAAAACAATTTCAGGCGATATTGCCAGCAAAACTGAAGGGTCATTGCTTGCTTGGCCCTGAAAACAAAGGTAAATTGCATGGGAACCGATAAAGATTTTCTAACCTGGCCGATCAATCTTCAGACCGATGGACAAAAATCGTAATATGTACGATCGTTCGAATCCCACACGATAATTTGAAAGATTGGTCTTTGCGTCTATGGGGACCTTAAAAGTAAACATGATTGGTTGCTATAGCCAACTGTATTGGAGCAATTAAGCACTTACGCTTGTAAATTACGTCTTGGCTATTTTGTCCCAAAGGAAAGCTGCAGCAACTAATTTGGCTCAACACATTGAGCAAATTTATACCTGGACAGTAACCCATGGCAGTGATTAGCAGGTAGAACAATTCAGAAGCAGTTACTGCAGGTGGAACAACAGAGCAGCATCCAATTGATTGCTATTGGTTACTGCCCAGGTGCACATTTGCCCAGTGCTGATTGAGCCCCTGAGGTTATCAATAATTCACATTGCATTATAGCTGTAACTAATACTTGGCTAAAAATGTTCTTCTGTATGCATTTCTAATAAATATTTGCGAGCACCTTGCTAGTGGTATGGCTGCATCTACTACGGGCACCTGAAAATGAAAAAGTGTAAAATATATTTCAGTCATCAGTTATCTGGAAAAAACATACATTTTATTGGACAAATGCAAGCACCTTAAACCACAACTGGTTACGGTTACAATACGGGGCATTTTTACATCTAATTATTGCAAAGGCTTGTGATTAAAATGAGAGGCTTAAGAGAAAAGTGGCACCATAATTTGTAAAAACAGAAATCAACATACATCCTAAAATCTGTATTATCTAGAATATTTTTGTCTTTTGTTTTGAATCGAACCAGGAATGCACCTGAACGAATGTAAACGTCAAAAGGTAAAATCAATTACTAAATAGTATGTATATCCAAAATACATATAGCCAGTCCAATTAGTTATAAAAAAATAATGCTGAATTATATGTACTGTACACCTAAGCATTTGTGAAATTGGTTATTGAATATTCAGAATGCTACACCAGAAAGAGCTACATTGTCCACTGCACTACACACTGTGGAGCAAAATCATTTTATTAACATCTTTATTCTTTGTTTTCGGTTGTTTTTTTTGCATTTCTGCAAACATATAATAAACGTTACCTTACACACTATACACACTAAATGTTATCGTTGTCTTTCTGATGTCAATGCAGTAAACACGTTATGTGTTATCTGAGGTTATTACAAATCATTTACCCTAGAATTGAAGTTCAGAGTTAAGTATCTATTTACAACTGGCCCGTCTGTCACACACTATGGTCTATGGGATAAATTTCAGGTGTTTTGACTGGATGTGAAAAAATGCCATAAATCTCCCCTGCTGCCTCCACAAAGCTAAAGGACAACTGCCCAAAAACAGCAGCACTGCCACTTTGGCGGCAGTTAATGATTGAACACTGGAGTATTTCCAGGCAGCATCTGGCTGATCAGCACCAGTTCTGGCACTTTAAGGCAACTGCTATTTTACCATATGGAAAGCAGCAAGGGTTGATTTGGGGCATTGTTTGACAGCCAGAAAACAAGGGGATGCACTAGGGGAAATGTGTCCTGTATGTTATAAGCCAAAGACTAAATGGCACACCATCAAACTCAAAGAAAAAAAAAAGAAATATCCTTGAGTAGAACCTCTGACAAAACACTAGTTGGTGTAAAGAACAAATACAAAATTGGAAAATAACTACAAATAGATTTACACTAAAATGAAGAATGAAGCATAGTGGTTTGAGATGTACTGCGCTGTTTTTCTATGAATAATAGAGGCAACAAGGGAAAGGATTTCAATACCAATAAATCAAATTTGTTAAATATAACTAGAGGTGTCACCTAGAGAGGGTAGACTAAGTATGTAATTATTATTTCTGTACAGTTTAAGAAGGAATGCTGCTACACAAATTTTAAAAATCTAAAAGAAAATGTATTTTAGCATTGTTGCAAAAAGTTATTTAGACAACATAGCATCCCTTAGGTGAATTGCTTGAGAAGAAAAGGCATTACTTTGCAACAGAAATTCAGAAGACCATATAGTCACCTGCAGGGAACAAGCAGAGGTAAACAGAGATTACATGCTGCTAAACGGAACAGGTTAACCTCGATTGGCTTTGGAATTCAATAACATTTCATGTAATTAACCGTACCAGAAGGGTGCCACATCATACGAATGCCTTCTCTTAGCACTGATCTTAATGAAATTACACATTTACAAAGTGAATGTACATACAATATAATACAAGAATGGTAATATCTCCTGAACAATAAAAATGTACAGTGCCCATATATTTAGGGCCCCTTTTTATTTATTTCTTTTTTTGAATTTCAAAATCAAGGATTTACTCAAACATCACCTAAAACGTATCATCATAAATAGTTACAAAATCTTGTATACATGGAAAAAATGTCTATTTGCTCAAATATTAGACATCTGAAAAGCACATAATATGGAAATTGTTTCCCCTACCCAATACGGAGTGGATAAGTTAGAGCAAATAAGAATAGCAGACACAAAGGCTAACAGTTCCAACAAATACTAAACACACCAAAAAAAATTTAAATAACAAAAAGTAAAATGGGGTAAATCAATGGGACTGAGATGAAACCAGCTCAAATATTATGCTGCTGTTAACATTTTGTCACAGTCAGCAAGTAGGTATGCAGCAAGAGAGCAAAGCTTCATGCCTACAATATTTGCTAAGAACTTAGCCAAGGATGTCTGAGACACTCGCCAGCAGATGCACGCTTCTCTGGAACCATTTCCAGCATTGGAGTCAGGAAATCTGTAAACTGAGCAGCATCTTCTTGAGGCCAGCCATACTTCTCCACAAGGACATCAAAGAGACTCCAAGGCTTTAATTTAGTGATGTGTCGAAGTTCTCCTGTACAAAAAAACCCGCAGCATATTAATACCCACAAAAAACATTAATTTGTAATGGTCTTTAAACAGTAATTGACAATAATAAAGCACAGGCAAGAATTTGGGTGGTGGAACCCTAATACTGAAACCTAACCATCTGAACTATACTAGATAATTTGATGGATAGGAGAAGATATATTTCCAACCAGGATGCTGCATTCATGCAACAGGATCTTGACAAACTGGTAATCTGGATGGTTAAGTGGCAGATTCAATGTCGATAAATGTAAAGTCATGCACCTGGGATTTAAAAATATGCATGTCACTTATACCCTTAATGGGACTGAACTAGGAAAATCCATTATGGAAAAGGACCTTGGAGTTAATAAACTTGCAGCAAGTTATGTCAGTCAGCAGCTGAAAGGACAAATAAGGTCTTGACCTGTATTAAAAGGGGCATTGATTAGCAGGAGGAGGAGGTGGTTATTCTTCCACTGTATAGAGCACTGGTAAGATCCTATCTAGAATATACTGTACTGTTTTGGTCTCTAGAGCTCAAACAAGACATTACTGAATTAGCGAGGGTACAGAGAAGGGCAACTAAGCTGGTAAAAGGTATAGAAAATTTTACCTATAAGGAAAGACTGGCCAAATTGGGGATGTTCACATTGGAGAAGAGGCGCTTAAGGGGTGATATGATAACTATGTATAAATATATAAGGGGATTGTATAATAATCTCTCTAATGCTTTATTTACCAGTAGGTCTTTCCATCTGACACAAGGTCACCCATTCCAATTAGAAGAAAAGAGGTTCCACTTAAATATTGGGAAGGGTTTTTTTTTACAGTGAGAGCTGTGAACATGTGAAATTCTCTCCCTAAATCAGTTGTAAAGGCTGATACATAAAAATTAAATGGGGTTGGATGGCTTTTTAGCAAGTGAGGGAATGCAGGCCTATGAAAGATAGCTTATAAATTATAAATTGATCCAGGGTCTAGTCCGGTCACCTTGGCATTAGGAAGGAATTTTTTCTCCCTTTGAGGCAAATTGGAGAGGCTTGAAATTGGTTTTTTTGCCTTCCTCTGGATCAACTAGCAGTTGGGCAGGTTTTATATCAATCGGCGATTTATATTCTATCCAGCAGGGAAGCAGTTCAGGGAGATTAGTCGCCCAAGGAGGAGGCAATTTGTCGCCAGGCGACAAATAGCACCATGTGTCTCTACCCTTAAAAGGTTGAACTTGATGAACCTAACTTACTATGGACAGGATGTTATCTAGCATATACATCAGGAGAGGTTTTATCCCAGATATTTGATGAACTCTTTAGCCCGATATGAGCAGTAAAACAGACCATACCTTTAAATTACTAAAATTGTAAAAAAAAAACAGCTCACGTGAGTACTGAGCAAGTCTGACTGACGATGAAATATTTATAGCAAGTCTGCTGATTTGCTAAACAAACTCTTACTGTCAAATTGGGCTGAGGTCAAGGTTCTGTGACCATCTCAGCAACCAATTCTGTGCAGAAAACTTTTTCTGCATATTGGTATTATTGTGCTGAACAGCAAATCTTAACAGAAATAGCATTCTCAAAAATGTTGCTACAAAATATTCTAATGTAGTCAAGAATGTTGTATAGTAGGGTTATGTTTTGCCTTCATTGGAACCAGGGGCCTTAGTCATGTAAGCCCCAGCATTACAAAGGTTATTTCATATAATTTTCTCACGGAAGGCCATGGGGTACAACAATTCAAATTTTGTTGATAATATACCAATAGGAGTCATTATGATGGAATATAAATATTTGAGGACATGCTGCTTTCAGTGGCTTGATAAAAGACCAAGTGTGTGTGTGTGTGTGTGTGTGTGTATAAAAGACCAAGTGTGTGTGTGTGTGTGTGTATAAAAGACCAAGTGTGTGTGTGCGTGCGTGCGGGCCAAGATATAGATGTATTATCTGACTGACATACATGAACAATCTCATCAAAGTATTCAGAGCACAAATAATGTTTATACATAGTAAAGATAAAGCATTGCATTACCAATTGTTTGGGATAAATTGTTGTAAGATGTGTTCTATGAGACAGAAGTACAGTTACCTTTCTTGGTGAAAAAATCCTTGGAATATTTCCCCAACATAGCACATTTTCGAGGGATTTTTCCCAGCAGTTCAGTGATCAATGCTATGTGATCTGTGTTTGGAGAACATTGCCAGCAAAACAGAAACATACAACTATAATCAGTACAATTCATGTGTTCAGAAACTGGCCCGGCACAGACAGAATCAATCAATTGCTGCAGTACACAGAAATTAAACATGACCTGTGGCTGTGTGTAAATCAGAATTTACAGATGTCTTTGTATTCAACTAACCAAAAGTCTCAATCCTAAAAACAAGAAATATAATTTCCAATTACCATTTTCATACACAAAACTTTTTCATGATACGGATCCTTTTTCTTTTCTATTTAGGAATGGTTTATAAACAAAAAAAAAGACCGATACTAAACAAAGTAGGCAAAACAGCCCAGCTTATAGGGAGGGAATAAAACATTTCATTTCTGCCTCATTTTCCTTCATTTCAATGAAAACGCAGACCAAAAATATGATTATTTACATCTTTAAGATCATTATTCAAAAATAGCAGCAAAGATGTTCATTCTGTCTGCATCACGGTGCCTGTCAAAAAGAAGAGGTACTACCTCTGCGATTGAAGAATTCCCGAGAATATTTTCCAGACAGAGCAAAATGTCTTGGGATATTGCCTAGAAGCTCAATGATGTGTGCTATGTGGTCTATGAAGGAGAGAAAAAGAGTAGTGAAGAGTGAAAAGAAGAAGAAAATAAATGAGATAAGAAAATATATGAAGAAAGTGGAATTAATCATAAATGCAGATTGAAAGTCAAAAACACGCTGAGAACAAAAGAGTAGAAAACAAACAGGTGGTAAGCCCATGCAGAGGTAGCAAAGTCAGCTGATCATCATTAGAGAAAATGTATGACCAATGCATATGTGTCTATAAATCACACAGGAAAAAGGAATGAATAAAAAGATAAATATAATACAAATGCCTTGGTTTGTTTTTTGCCTTATGACAAAAAATCCAGGTGAAAATGCAATTTTCCTCTTAGTTAATTCAGTAAAAAACTAAAAAGAAAATGTGGATTTAAAAACAATAAAAATCAGCTACATGATTTAATAAGGTTAAATATAGGAAACGTATATGCAGTGCCTTTAAAATATATTCATATGTTTCAATAATTAAAGACCAACCATTACGATAATGCACATGGATGAATTCTAAATCTGTTTCTCAAATCTTTTTTTTTTCTTATGGTTGCGGTCATTAGAAAGAAATTAATGCAGAGATTTTGAAAAAGGAAAAATATTTAATTTAACCCGTGTATATGGTGTAACCAGAAGAGTATGTAAAATGAACAGTCACATATGTATGTAAAAATTTAAATTAACATGTTAATTGAACTGGTAACCTATATGTTTTAATCGTTAATATCATCACGGGAAGCAAACACATACTGATAACTGTTTTATCAGCAAACCAAATAAATGTAACCCATGTTAGAGGTTATTATGGAATATACCTTAAATGGCTAAACTGTATCAAGACACTTTTTACATTTTATCATGCAATGCAAATACCACAAAGATTGTGTGTTTCTCAAAAGTTTGAAGAAGCCTGTTTATTGGGGTAAAAAAAAATTAAGAATTACATATCTCAAATAATTCCCCTCATTAACAAATATAAATGGAGAGGTAGCTCTAGACTTTCCTGCTGTAGCTTAAATAAGAAGTCATAATCCCTAACAATAAAAAACAAAAAACCCCAAAAAGAAGAAACCAATGCCACTTAATACAAGAGCTACAAGATACTCCACATACACTTTTACATAAATTCTATATTCAGGTTTATGTATAATTTACCTAATGAACTTAGTGCAGTAGAAAAGGGGGATGATTAAAGGAAAACTATACAAGAACCCTGCTTCATGTAAATAAACCATTTTCATAATAATATACGTTTTTAGTAGCATGTGCCATTGGGTAATCATAACTAGAAAATAGCCATTTTATAAAATAAGGACAGCCTCCTGGGATCCTAGGATCCAATGTTGCACACAAACATACCAAACAAACTATAAAGTTAGGTCACATGAGCCAATTAACAGACAGAGTTGTGTCTTTTGCTTCCACACTTCTTCCTGTTACAGTTAGAGTTGTAGTATTTCTGGTCAGGTGATCTCTGAGGCAGCACACAGACCATCACGAAATGGGGGTTCAAGGCAAGAGATGTAAAAGGGCAATATTCACTTAAATATATATTCCAGTTTGTTAATATTATTTAATATGTCACTTGATATAAATCTGTTGCTCAAGTATTCATTTTCCGGGTATAGTTTTCCTTTAAATAGGGTTGGCAGCCTGAAAGTCAGCTAAAGTGAGATTTGAGGAGAATGCCTTTGAACTAACTATTCTAGATACTAAGTGAACCAAAAAAGGGGGGTTGTGGGTGAACTCCAAAGTCAAGTTAAAATGTGTTTAAATACAACTGAAGTGCTACTGATCTGGCTAATTAATCAATACACATTACCTGGTCCCCTGTCTCATAAGTAATTCAGTATATATGCAAGTGCATGTGTTTACAAAAACAGTGGTTTTTAGTTACAAGTTATGATCATAAAGTTGATAAGCCACCATACCACGTAAGAGAAGTCCAGCTTGTGTGTTAAGGTGGTCATACAAGGACCGATAAAAGCTGCCAACAGACCGAGTCGGCAGCTTATTGGCCCATGTATGGGGCCCTCCGACGGACTTCCCCGATCGATATCTGGCCTAAAGTCTGACTATTTGTATAGTTAGCATTCTACTCCAAAGATACAGCAGGGAAAATAAGTGAAATACTGAACACATCAATGTTTTTGCAAGTAAATATATATCTAATGGGGCTATTGTCATGCCATATACACCACATGTCGGTAACAATACAATACATACATACAAAGAACTCAAAACAAATAACTCCATAAATATGTGTAATAAAGTAGAATGCAACAGGGAATAAGTATTGAACAAATGAAGAAAAGTAGGTGCAAAAAGGCATGTAAAGCCAAGAAACCTGCTGAAATCTGTCGGTATTTAGAAAACAATCCTGTCCACTATCAGTGCAAATTAATATCAATTGATTTAGTTCTTAATGATGGCCTAAAAAAAAAAAAAAAAAGTTTCTCATTACCAAGGTATCACACAAGAAGCATCTTATGATAGGTAAAAACTAAGAGCTCCCTCAAGACTTTCAAAACCTTATTGTTGCAGAACATACTGATGGCAATGGTTACAGACATATTTCTAAGCTTCTGGATGCTCCAGTGAGCAATGTTGGGGCCATAATCCCGTAGTGGAAAGAACATAATTTCACCCTAAACCAGGGATGCCACCTCACCCCTTTAAAACTGAACACATATGGAATACACAGCCTGCATGATTAATTAGCAATGAATTTTGATACATGCAGCAGACTGGATGGATTTATGTGCAGCCATGCGACAAGCATCTAAATTAATTGCTAATTAGCCATGCAAAACCTAGCCAAAACCAGGTGCTCCTCGTAAGATTTCTGACAAATGAATAATCAGAAGAGTTGTCCCAAAGGTTCATTACTTATTGTTTTAAAGAAAACAATAAGTAATGAACTCAGCCAACATGGCCTCTGTGCACACTCAACGCACAAGACTCAACTGCTGAAGTATGTTGAAGCTAGTTTTAAAGTTTTCTGTATAAAATGTCAACAAGCCAATTAAATTCTGGGATAATATAGTCTGGTCAGCTGATATCAAGCACTGTGCATCACCCCAAAAACACCATACCAACAGTGACGTTTGGGGGTGGGAGCATCAATGTGTAGGGCTTTTTTTCAGTATATGATACTGGCAGACTTCATATAATTGAAGGAAGGTTAAATGAATGAATGAAGAAACAATAAGAATCTGCTGCCATCTACCAGGATGCTGAAGATGAAACTAGGGTGGAAATTTCAGCAAGATAATGCACACAGCCAAGGAAACTCTTAATTGGTTCCAGAGAAAGAAAATAAAGCTACTACAATGGCCTAGTCAATTACCTGGCTTGCATTCAATAGAAAATCTATGGAAAGAACTGAAGACCAGATGTCACAGAAGGGGCCCCGGAGTCTTCAAGATTTTGAGTGGAAGAATGGGCCAAAATCACACCTGTGCAATGCATGCGACTCATTTCGCCAAACAGGAGGCGCCTTGAAGCTATTAACAACAAAGGCTTTTCTACCAAGTATTAAATAAATTTCAGCAAGTGTGTTCAATACTTCCCTGTATCATTCCACTTTACTACACAGAATTTATAGAAATTTGTTTTTGGTTCTTATTTCTCCTGCTGTATATATAAAAATAGGCAAAAATAAAGTTCAGCACAAGTCCATTTGATATGGACTTGTGTTGTACAAGAAATGATATACTGTATGCAATGTGTTCTGTATTGCAGTTCAATCTAGCTGCAAGGAAGTAATTACCCTACTAATAAACAAATATTCACCAATTTGGAAAAATCAAAGACCGAGGGCAGTGACACATTGCACATTACTTGCAGCAATTCAGCTTATAGTGGGAAAATGCACAAGCAGACATTTTCCCACAATTAAGCCGAATCACTGCAAGTAATGTAATATAGTACATGTGCTGATTACAAGGCATTTTCAGGAACATTTTTTCCCTGCAGTAGAGATTTTATTTAACATGGGTAAAATATCTCCCCATGTGTTATTCCCCTAGCAGTCAAGGAAATATAAAAAATTAAAATGAGAATTAAAAGCTAAATTAAGCCTTGCAGACTTTCTCTAGAATAGAGCTGTATATTACTAAAGTTTGAGCAAGTTTAAAAAAAAAAAAAAAAAAAAAAAAGCTCACAGTAGGAATGTAAAAAGTATAAATTCTATTCACATCAGCCCAACAAAACCATTATCTGACAAAAAGATTTACATACTACATACTCACCTTCGTCTCGTGAATAATCTTCTCCAGAATGGGGTTCAAACAAATAGTCACCAGTTGCCAGTTCAAATGCCTAAACATCACAGAAAGTAAAAACAAAGAGGTAGTTAAGTTAATCCGTAATTCCAGTGGAAAAGGGAAGACCATCCCAATAAAAGGAGAGAAACAAACCTCCATAATAATAATAAAAAAAAAAAAATAGGCAGCACAGTGGTTTTGTGGTTAGTACTGACACCTTTCAGGTCTATTCTAATGAGGGCACCATCTGAAAGGGGCTTTATATGCTTCTGTCTGCTTAAAAGTTTATCAACCCAGGATACTATTCCTTGAGTTGACCATTCAATCCAAAGCCTAAATTGCACTTGTTGTATGCACCTTTATTAACATGTTATTATTAACATGTATTTCTATAGCGCCAACTTGTTGCGTAGCGCTG
>CM044436.1:64139087-64150260 GCA_024363595.1 Xenopus borealis
GGGGAGGGGGTTCATTCTCCTTTAAAGGAACAGAAACACCAAAATATGTATGCATTTAAAATATAGAAACACAAATTTTTTGTTGTTACTGTTTTTCCCTCAGTTGCAGGATCAGCTGTATTGTTATTACGCTACTGACAACAACTCACCATACATGCTGTACTCCAGATATCTGCGGGTGTGCTATACCCTGCCCCTATCAGAACTTCTATTGATCGGTATTGCCTGGTTTGGATATCTTCAGTGAAATGTTTATGCTGCAAATTAAGAAAAACACAGAATAAGTAGAAAATATAAAACAAAGTATCTATACACTGGGAAAAAAACTATTTACATACCACCCAGCAGGCATTTCCAAGGTCTGCAATTTTGACTCTTATTTTATCAGCATTTCTAGGATCCAGAGGATTCACCAGCATTTCTGCAGCTCGAATTTTAGATGCTGAAAATCAAGCAATACTATTCAATTTTATTTTGCCAATTATAATGTAGATAAGACAGGTATGGGAAACTTTACTCAGACTGTAATGTATAAAGATCCAAATTATAAAAAGGTCATCTACCATAAAGTCCATAATTTTTTTAATAATAAAATAACACCTTCTACTTGGGCCTAACTAAGCTAGCACACATCCATACGGGTGGCACAACTGAATTTATTTAATGTATAAACAAGATCCCTTATCCAAAAAAAAAAAAAACTGATCCCAAGCATTCTGGATAATAGACCCTATACCTACAGTATGTATAAGTATTATACATAGTAAGTTAGGCTGAAAAAAAGACTTGCGTCCATCAAGTTCAACCTTTTTTTTTTTTTAAACAACTCACTGCTGCACTTTGAAGAGGACTTCAAATGGGGCTATATCCCAATTTTTTTCATAATACTGCTAAGATTTTTTGTATGTGATGATGTGCCAACATATTCCACAGCGCTGTACAAATATGCAATGATGAGAATAATAAAATTATTGACCTGGCATCTAGTGTGTAAAACAGTGCCTTAAAGACTATATTAGACAGTTACTTTTATTTCTAATAATAATAATACTACATTCATTTCTCAAACAAAAAGTAAAAGAAGAAAGGGTTTTAGTGCTCTGGATGGATCTAGTTCTCTGATGGACCCTTGGTGCTCTAATCCAACATTGTACTTTTCCTTTTATGTTAAACTCCTGTTTCACAGCGTATTTTTGACTTTCAAAAAAATGTATGGG
Source organism: Xenopus borealis (assembly GCA_024363595.1). Lineage (NCBI taxonomy): Eukaryota > Metazoa > Chordata > Amphibia > Anura > Pipidae > Xenopus > Xenopus borealis. The sequence continues at coordinate 64,140,305 of CM044436.1, forward strand.
GTTATATAATAAAAAGGACAAAGTCTTGTAACATACAGCAAATAATCATATGTTTAAAAAAAAACAGCAGACCAGCAACTGCTACCTGTTGGTGGACAGCAATGAGCAAACAGACCGTTAGGCTAGGGCCACACAACACAGACCGGGAATACGCTGCCTGCACCTGTAATCAGCACCTCTGCTGCAGGCAAGCAGCCACAGCAGATTTTGTCATAGAAACACAGGATTTTGCATTTTGTTCCAAAACACAAATTCTAAAAAGAATATCTTCTCAACTATCAAGACAATTAACAAGTTTAGAAGCTAAAACTTAGTTGGTTATATTCTTGAACGTTCATCAGTTCTTTGTTATATATGGAAGAAAAAAATAAAGTTTTGCCTTGAAACCTTCATGTACAATGTAATACATACTTTTTGGGAAATCTCCAGTACTTGATGCTGAAACTGTCCTGCTTCTGTCTTGACAAGAGCTACTTTCATCCCTGTCTGTGAGAGCAGAATCTTCGGAGACTGCTAAACCACACGCTGCAGATTCCAAAGCCTCAGGGAATACGGAGGCCGAAAACTCAGAAAACTGCAATTCTGAATTTTTATGAGGTCCATTTGGCAATTCACCATTAAATTGTTCATATGAGCTGCTATAAGTATAATCACTTTCTACATTTGATTCATCTAAATTGAATTCCTCTGGGTTAAGGCAATCCTCATCATCATCTTCGTCATCTTCCAACTGTGGTTCGGCACAGAAAGGCCCATTTTCCAAATGACCATTAGTTTTAGGAGATTCAATCCATGTCTGATCTGTGTCAACCAGTTCTGGATCAGCATCATCATCATCATCATCATCTTCTTCTTCTTCTTCTTCTTCATCTCCATCACCCTTTTCAACATTTTCCTTTTGTGTGTCTTCTTTTTCATCATTATCTCCTCTTTCTGAGAAAACAATGCCCAATATATTTACAAAGCCAAAGACTTAGAACTGCATTTTAATGAAGGTAATAAGAACAGACTGGCATACATTGTTTGGCAAAGAAAAATACTACAAATGTCAGTACAGTAATTAAATATTATTGTTTCATGTTCCACTGCAAATATAACTATACAATCTAATTTTTTGCAGCTACTCAATGCTATATCTATAGATGCTTAAAGATTTAGTTCAGTGATCAGGTGAAGCGACTGTTCATATAAACATCACAAAGTCATATGAAAAAGCTTGGGAACCCCTTTCGGCCTGCATAATAATTTACTCCACTTTCAACAAAAAAAGATAACAATGGTATTTCTTTCATTTCCCAGGAACATCCAAGTTCTGGGGTGTTTTCTGAACAAAGATTTTTAGTAAGCAGTTTTCAGTTGTATGAAATGAAATCAAATGTGAAAAAAACTGGCTGTGCAAAAATTTGGGTACCCTTGTAATTTTTCTGATTGAATTCATGTAACTGCTCAATTCTGAATACTGGTAACACCAAATTGGTTGGATTAGATCGTTAAAGGAACAGTTCAGGGTAAAAATAAAAACTGGGTAAATAGATATGCTGCTGAAAATAAAAAATGTTTCTAATATAGTTAGTTAGCCAAAAACGTAATGTATAAAGGCTGGAGTTACTGGATGTCTAACAGAACAGAATACAACACAACTTCCTGCTTTTCAGCTCCCTAAATCGGAGTTAATCAGTGACTTGAAGGAGGGCCAGATGGAACATAACTGTTCAGTGAGTTTGCAATTGATCCTCAGCATTCAGCTCAGATTCAAAAGCAACAGTTATGACCAATGTGGCCCTCCCTCAAGTCACTGATTGCTTACTGCCTGGTAACCAGGGTAACCAGTCAGTGTAAACCAAGAGAGCTGAAAAGCAGGAAGTAGTATTCAGACTGTTTTCCTAACTATATTGAAAACATTTTTTATTTTGCACAGCCTATCTATTTACCCAGTTTTTACTTTTATACCAAACTCCTTCAAGCCTTGAACTTCACAGGTATGTGTGTCCAATCATGAGAAGATGTATTTAATATGGTCAATTGCAAGTTGTGCTTCTGTTTGGCTCTGAAGAGCGACAACATGGGATCCTCAAAGCAACTCTAAAAAGATCTGAAAACAAAGATTGTTCAGTATCATGGTTTAGGGGAAGGCTACAAAAAGCTATCTCAGAGGTTAAACTGTCAGTTTCAACTGTAAGGAATGTAATCAGGAAATGGAAGGCCACAGGCACAATTGCTGTAAAAACAGGTCTGGCAGGCCAAGTAAAATACAAGAGCAGCATATGTGGAGGATTGTGAGAATGGTTACAGACAACCCAAAGACCACCTCCAAAATCCTGCAAGTACATCTTGCTGCAGATGGTGTATATGTACATTGCTCTACACTTCAGCACAATTTGCACAAAGAACATCTGTATGACAGGGTGATGAGAAAAGAAGCCCTTCCTGCACCCACGCCCTTTGTGCACTCGCTTGTTGTAAGCAAAAGCTCACTTAGACAAGCCACAGTCATTTTGGAACAAAGTGCTTTGGACTGATGAAACAAAAATGAAGTTATTTGGTCATAGCAATTTGCATGGCGGCAGAACACCTCATTCCAATAAAAACACCTGCTACCTATTGTCAAATGTGGTGGAGGTTCCATCATGCTGTGGGACTGTCGCTAGTTCAGGGACTTGGGTCCTTGTTAGAGTCTAAGGTCAGATGAATTCAACCCATTATCAACAAATTCTTCAGGATAATGTATCAGTCAAAAAGTTGAAGTTACGCAGGGGTTGAATATTCCAACAAGACAATGACCCTAAACACACTTGAAATCTACAAAGGCATTTATGCAGAGGGAAAAGTACAATATTCTGGAATGGCCATCACAGTCTCTGCAGCCATCAAATTTAATTGAAGGCTATAGGAGGAGTCTACAGGCTGTTACATTTGCCAAAGTATTGATGTAATATCTCTGTTGGGGTGCCCAAACGTATGCACCTGTCTTGTATTGTTATTATGTATATTGCATATTTTTTGTTAAAGGAGAACGGTCATGAAATATAGTGTTCTCTATCTTTTAAGCTATACACAGTAAAGTTAACAGTAAAAAAAGAATACAGTTTTTTTTCAGCGTTAAACCTATTACTTAATGAAACAATAGCCTTATATCACCTCTGCATCCTCAACCAATCTTTTACTAATCCCATGCAGCCAAACACAAAAGCAGCATAGTCTGGGGCAAAGTGTCATCACAAACAGCTCCCAGTATGTTCCTCCTTCCTGACAAAGTCCACCCCCCTGACATATTTTCAAATCTGCATCTCCCTGGAGAAAAACATATATGTTTGAAAGAAACAGAAGAAAGAAAAGGCTTGAGGAATGAAGAGAATAAACTGGAAAATGAAAAATAGGGTGCATGAAGTTTTTAGTAGTAGTACTTTAAATAGTTATGGCCAGTGCCCCCAATAATTGTGTGTACATAGTAACAGTCCTGTCCCATGTGACCCATTCCATGCAGCAGTCTTACTCAGTAAGCACAAAGTACCGACCGAGTGAGTGGAGAAGTGAAATTTAAAAATTCAACTAAACAAAGCAACTCAGTATGGTCACTCTCAGAACATTACATAAAAAGCAGAGAATTACACTCTTGCAAAGCAAGCTTGATTACTGCAGAGACAAGGGGAGAATGAAAACAATAATTGGAGAGAAGTGGCAGAGGAAAAGAAAAACTGTGTCAAGAAAATGATTACAGGGAAGTATGAGAGAGAAGTGGAGAAAAATAAACAATGGGAAGGAACCCGCTGAAAATGGACAAGGGAGAGAAAAAGACAGGGTAGAATTATAGTTAATTTTGGAGATATTTTGAAAATGTATCTTATTCAAAGAAATACACAAAACGTGAAAGAACATAAAATGCTACAAATATGCTTAAGCACAGAGGATCATCTGGTAAGAAAAGGGTTAAAGTTCATGGAATTGTCATCAACAACTGACTATACAAACCATATTCACGAACAGGCTCCTCATCAGCTGCATCCTCGAGGCATACGGTTTTCATCTTAGCTTCAGGATGACCTTCCAAATCCTGTTCATTAAAAAGAATTGTTGAGGATACAGTTTCTTCTGTCTTTTTTTGCTCTGCCTCTCGTTCTAATTCTTCTATTTCTTGAAGTCGTTTTTCAAGAAGCTCAGCTTGTCTCTTTTGCTTTTTTTTAAGTTTCTTTTTCTTGTTTTTGGAAATTTTGCCAATCTGTAAGCAATCAGTGACATGAAATTTACAACTGTGGCAAATAAAATAGTCAGTCCACTTCCATTGTTTAAAAATTAATACTGAATAAAACTCACAAAAACTCAAAAGTTTCAAGTCCATTTAAACAAAGGGGGGAATGTAATATAGGTTGCAAAAAGAAAACCCTTTGTCCCTCATGCAACAGTAGGATAGTGATTTTTTAATTTAGGATAGTGCACAGTATATGTATTAAACTTCTTAATGAAAAGGTTGTTTGCTTCAAATGTTTACACTACCTTGAAGCACATCTTAAAAGTTTGCAGTGTGCAATTAAGATTCACAGTGCAATAAAAGTCTAATGAAGAATATTACAGGAAAACTATACACCCAAAATGAATACTTGAGCAACAGTTCATATCAAATTAAGTGAAATATTAAAGAATCTTACCAAACTGGTATATATATTTAAGTAAATATTGCCCTTTTTAAGTCTCTTGCCTTGAACCACCATTTGGTGATGGTCTGTGTGCTGCCTCAGAGATCACCTGACCAGAAATATTTCAACTCTAACTGTAACAGGAAGAACTCTGTCTGTTAATTGGCTCATGTGACCTAACTTTATAGTTTGTTTGGTATGTTTGTGTGCACCGGTGAATCCTACGATCCCAGGGGGCTGTCTTTATTTTTTAAAATGGCAATTTTCTATTTATGATTACCCAATGGCACATGCTAATAAAAAGTTTATTATTACAATGGTTTATTTACATGAATCAGTGTTTTACATATGAGTTGTTTTATGCAATATATTTTTATAGAGACCTACATTGTCTGGGGGTATAGTTTTCCTTTAAGAATAATCCTGGATTAGGTGCATCCCTATATTTTATTCAGTTTTTTCACAAGAAAGACCCTTTGCACTGCTAACTGTTCAAGCAACTGGAAGAATAATTACACATAGGACTATTCTGACATGCAAGAGTAAGTAAGACACTTTTATAATAAGGACTAATTTAATACAGTAACAGTTTTTAATATACAGGTATGGAATCCCTCATTCGGAAACCCATTATCCAGAAGGCTCAGAATTATGGAAAGACAGTCTTCCATAGATTCCATTTAAAAAAAATGTATTATAATTCTATATTTTTCCTCATACTTGATGGCAACTAAGCTGTGTGGATATATATATAAAATGTAAAGTTTGGTGATACCTTTTATTGGCTAACTGAATAAGTAACAATTGCAAGCTTTCGGAGCACACAGGCCCCTTCGTCAGGCAAAATACAAATGAACATTGAAAAGGCACATTATATATATACAAATAGATCACTGAAAAAGGGTTTATGGGCAAAGAATTAGAAAGTTACAGATAGGCAGAGATAACCTGTAAAAGGTAATAAAAGTAATTAGGGTGGGTTGTAAATAGTCCAGGGGTCAGTCAGGTCAGGGACCTTGTGACATTGCTGGAGCTGGATTGTGATGTCGTGGGGGCAGCCGGACCAGGAAGATACTGTGGTGCTTGGATTAGGCAAGTAGGCAGGGATTTGGAGGAGGAACAGGGGCAGATCTGAGGGCTTGGCTGGTATTTTACAGGCTAGGCCTGGTTGCTAAGGTAATTGAAATGTACAATCCAAATAACTGCTAAAATTCCAAACTGGAGAGTTGCTGAACAAATTGTTAAATAAAATCCCAAAGTAATACAAAATAAAGACCAAATGCAAATAGTCTTAAATATTACACTCTACATCAAACTAAAAGTAAACAATACTTATATTCAACACCACTCATCACAACAAAGTAAATGATGCTAAAAATATATACAAATATACTTACTGGTTTTTGCGGAGGAGCAGTACTCACTAGAAACAAAACACAATACATTTTAAACATTTACATACACACACCTAATTTGTAAGAATGTAATTATTTATTGGGAAGATGGGTAGGACAGCATGACAAACAAGCTTTTGGTTGCTATGCTATTACATGGGCAGAACTGCATTTTTTAATAAAAATAATAATTAGGCCACCTTATAATGTAACTTTATTACCTATCTACATACCAATTAAAAGGAGAACTAAAGCTTAACTAAAGAAGTAGGCTAGAAAGATTGTACAAGTATGGGATCCATTATCTGGAAACCCGTTATCCAGAAAGCTCCGAAATATGGAATGTCCGTCTCCCATAGACTCCATTTTATCCAAATAATCCAAACTTTAAAAAAGTATTTCCGTTTCCTCCATAATAATAACAGTAGCTTGTATTTGATCCCAACTAAGATAGAATTAACCCTTATTGGAAGCAAAATTAGCCTATTGAGTTTATTTATGTTTATATGATTTTCTAATAAAGTTAAGGCATGAAGTTCTAAATTACAGAAATATCCTTTATTTAGTAAACCACAGGTCCTGAGCATTCTGGATAACAGGTCCCATAAGTTGTGGGCTTTTGTACCAGCCCACGGCAACCACAGCCATTTAGCAGTAAAGGATAAATCTCTATCATACTTACCATGATTTTCCTTTCCTGGCCATCCCCCTGGTCAGCAGTAACACTCGGGTTTAGCCCCACCCCCATCTCCGTGTAGACGCGTTCCCTAGCAATCTTTAAATTCTCCTCCTCCCCTACCCACAGTGTCTATGTAAAAAGCTAGTGAGTAAGGGTGGGCATGCTGACCAGGGGGATGGCCAGGAAAGGAAAATCACGCTAAGTATGATAGAGATTTATCCTTTCCCTGGCCATCCCTGGTCAGCAGCAACACTATACCAAAGCAATCAATAAGGGAGGGAATGAATGCTCTAAGGATTTATTAAGTTCTGGTCGCACACAAAATGACTCTCCGACCAAATGAAGCCTTTTCATTGGCTCTAACATCCACTCGTTAATGTTTAATAAAAGTAGTAGGACTGGCCCAGGTGGCTGCTCTACAAATGTCATCAGCTGAAACGCCTGCTTCTGCTGCCCAAGAAACCGGGCTTCAAGGACTTCAAGCACAAGTGGCAGCTCCCAAGGTGCCGCAAGTCTCCTAACTGGAGGTTTAATCCTCACTACAGCTTTAAGAAATTGAATAATGGTTCAGCTGAAAAACTTCTGCAAAGAGTCGCTGACAAAGCAGACACATGGACCCTCAAAGTGCTAGCGCTCAAGCCTCTTTCCAATCCAGACTGCAGGAACTCCAAAATCTGCATTACTCCGGCTCTTGAGGATTAACTTCCCTGGATGAAGCCCAAGAACAAAAACAGTCCCAAATCTTATATCTTGTTGATGTATTTCCTTTCCTGGATTTTGACAGTGTTGCAATGACTGCTTCTGAACATCCTAGATGTCTCAACCTGCAGAACTGAGTCTCCATGCTGCCAGTTTCAACTGTCCCGGATCGGGATGGAACAATGGGCCCTGCTGCAAAAGATCCCTCCTTACTGGAAGCCTGAATGGACACTCCACCATCAGTCTCCTGAGAAGTGGATACCAAGGCCTCCGAGGCCAGTCCGGTAAGACAGCTATTACCTCCATCTTGGAGGAAAAAATCTTCCTCAGGACCTTGAATATCATGGGAAGTGGTGGAAAAACATACGCCCATAGGCCGTTCCAGTTCTGGGCCAAGGCATCCACTGCTAACGCCCAGACATGCGGGAACCTGGAATAAAAATCCATCATCTTGCAATTGTATGGAGTCGCCATGAGATCCACCACAGGCATCCCCCACTTTCTCATTATGAGACGATTCAAACCCCATTCTCCTTGGTCCAACGTGTGACGACCGAGAAAGTCGGCCTGCTGATTCAGGACCCCTGGAATGTGCACTGCTGTTATTCCCATCAAAAATTTCTGGCCAAAAAGCATTATTGGTTCCACCTCCTTCATCATCGCCCGACTTCCTGTTCCTGGGCGAGGTGGATAACCCGAACGGGAGACATCTGAACTGTAGGTGTTGACCCTGGAAACAAAACCTTAGGAAACGCTGATGAATCATGGACACTGGAACGTGTAAATAAGCGTCCCTTAGGTCTATAGAGATTAGCCAGTCCCCTGGATTTACTGCTGTTCTCACCGTCTGTAGCGACTCCATCTTGAAATGTCGAGTCCGTATAAACAAATTCAGTTTTCAGAGATCCAAAATAGGCCTCATCTCGCCTGAAGCCTTGCGGACCAGGAAGAGGGGTGAGTAAAACCCTTTTCCTACTTCCAATTCTGGCACTTGCATCACTGCCTTTTTCAAAATCAAATTGTTGATATAATTGAGCAAAATCATCCTCTTTTGCTCCTCCCTTGGTGCCAACGTCTCTATAAAGAAATCCTGATTTGGAGTACAAGAAAATTCTATCTTGTACCTGTTTGTGACCACCAAAGTCACCCATATATCCGTCGTTTCTTTTGCTCAGACTCCCGCAAACTGTAACAACCTTGCTCCTACTGGAATCTGGACAGGCGTTTCCTCATTGCTGCTTAGGTTGGCCTTTAGGAAATGTCTCCCTGGCCTTATTGCCTCTGAAGAAACTTGACTGACCAGTCTTCCAAGAGGCCGTCCAAAAAAACTCCTTTCCTGGCCTATAAGCCTTAACTTCCTCCCTGCGCCGAAAATGAAATCTATCCTGACATTTCTGAACATTCCTAAACCGTTTAGGAGTTTGGGGTGGAAAGGTGCTTTTTCCTCCAGAAGATTTAGCTATAATTTCATCCAGTGCCTTCCCAAATAGCATCTTCCCCTCAAAAGGAAGTTTACAGAGAACATTCTTTGATGCAGTGTCTGCAAACCAGGCCTTCAACCACAAGGCATGCCGAGCAGATATAGAAAAAGCCATACTCCTTGCGGCTAACTTTGCCAGATCAACCGAAGCCTCCAAACAAAAGTTACACACCATCCTGATGTCACTCAGAAGTTGCATGGACTGTTCATTTGCTGTCCCTCCATCGAGACCTTGGACAACTTCGTCCGACCACAAGGACATGGCCTTAATAACGGAGATCAATGCCACTGCAGGCCTGCACATGGCTCCAGCAACTAGATAGGCTTTTTTCAATTCGGTCTCCATCCTCTTCTCCATGGGATGTCTGAGAGCAGAAAGATCATCTATAGGAAGTGCCGTCTTTTTCGACAAACGCGCCACAGTTGGTGGCGTATCCCAAATATCTGCATACTCTGCCGGAAAAGGGTACATCTTCTCCAATCTGGGTTCAACTGGCACCTTCCTGGGACCTTTTTGCCATTCGGCAGATAACTCCTGCACTTCCTTATGCATTGGAAACAACTGCTTTTTCTTTCTATGAGTAAATAAAGAGGTGGAAGGCTGTTCCTCATCCTGGATAACTAAAGTTTGTTTAACAACTGTAATTAATGCTGGAATCAACTTCATATCAAAAACAGAATCCGTTTCGTCCTCGGAAGAATCCTCTGACTCCCGATAATCCACCTCTGTCTATTCATCGAGGTCACCGGAGCCTGTTGCACAGCCGCCTCCTTAATACCCTGTGCAACCGCTTGTGAAATCCAAGTCAGGATATCTCCAGAGGAAGGCTCTCCCGCGGTAACATCAGACTTAGCTGAAATTGAGTGAGTCTCCTGAGATTGAGCTCTACTCCTCTTCCTACGTGGAGGAGACTGCTCCAGATCGCCATCCAGCAGTTCCACAAAGCACAATCTGCATAGTCTTTTTCCCTTTGCAGCAGGTTTATCACAAGCACTGCATGGAGTAATAACCTCAGTGTCCAGCTCGACAGCAGGCTTCCGCTTAGATGACTCCTCCATCTGAAAACAAATTG
>CM044436.1:64170655-64182513 GCA_024363595.1 Xenopus borealis
GTAATTAATACCTAATTTATGCATATTTTGAAAAATACTAAGAATTAAATGTGCAAATATTTATATTTGGTTTCACAACAATCTTAGTAGCACATTTTTAGTGAGAAGGAGGGCAAGACAAAAATGTATAATTGTAACATCATTGTAACAGAGCAGTAAAGAAAAATTATAATAATACAGATTGCAGTTAACGCGCTAAACAAAAGTATTTACAGTTGCATTGGGCTACAATATATGGAATAAATGTGTCCTCAAGAACTGGAGTTATATGTAACATAACCTAAGAATTGTTAAATTGGTATCAAAAGAAAATAATTATTCTCCTGTTTCTGAGAAATGTCATGCAGCTGCTACATAATAAGTTTCACTGCTATCCCTATAGCAAGTCTCACACATTAGCAATGATTTGCCCATGATAAACAAAATAATGGTTAATGGTTCTGTTGAATTCAAATAAGCATAACAGCTACATATTTACAGATGAAACATTCTAAAATACAGAAAGTCAACAAAATTATATTTGAACACTGCCGCAGCCAAAACATATTTTACAACATTTAGGTCTGCTACTGCAAACAACACTAATGGGATCAGAGGCCAAATTTACAAGGTACCAGAGTATACAAGTTAGAATGTTACAAATATAACGATACATTTTTACTAAGTTCTACTGTACAATAAAAATAAAATATCAAAGATAAATAAGATGGTAATACAGTTGTTATGGAACTCATGTTTCAAAGAAAAATAAACAGGGCCTACTTTTCTGTACTTAACTTTAGACCTAGAAAAATTCCCATTACACAAAAGAAATAATGTATTTCCAAGACACGTGGTTGAAAAACATAGTAACCACAAATTATGTAATTCCACACAAACATAATACATTGTGCAGACTATTTTTTGCATATATTCTAAGGCTGTGGGTGGCTTCATGTTAAAGCTTTAAACAACCATGTTCAGCTTATGCTAAACAAATAGGGCTTACCATGAATATATGTTTAGTCTTTTGTTTCTTTTTTTTTTAAATAAAAAAAAAAAAAAAAACTTTGTTCCATTATAAAGAACAAATGTATCACTTTTCTTTTCAATCATTTTATAGTCATGTGCTAAAAGCAGCCTTTTTTCTTTCACTCTTGCAAAGCTATGAACCTCAACTATGCAAGTTAATGGTTTAACTAATCATGAAATTGCATGGTAAATGTCACAATGCTTTGTTTTCCATTTCTAAAAAATTCTAAGGGGCCATCTTCTCTTCAAACGGCTTCTTCCGGGATCTGACGGCGATGGACGTGCATGCGCAGTAGGACGCCGGTACTACTGCACATGCGCACCCAGTTCAGTTTTGAAATCTGACATGGGGCTATACATTTTGTCAATTTCCCAGCTGCCCCTGGTCATGTGACTTGTGCAAGATCTTTAAGAGAGAACTGCTTTCTGGCAGGCTGTTTTTCCTTCTCAATGTAACTGAATAGTACGCAGTGGGACATGGGTTTTTACTATTGAGTGCTGTTCTTAGATCTACCAGGCATCTGTTATCTTGTGTTAGGGAGCTGTTATCTCGTTACCTTCCCACTGTTCTGTTGTTAGGCTGCTGGGGGGAAAAGGGAGGGGATGATATCACTCCAACTTGCAGTACAGCAGTAAAGAGTGATTGAAGTTTATCAGAGCACAAGTCACATGACCAGGGGCAGCTGGGAAATTGACAAAATGTCTAGCCTCATGTCAGATTTCAACATTAAATTTATCTGTTTGCTCTTATGAGACATGGATTTCAATGCAGAATTCTGCTGGAGCAGCACTATTAACGGATTCATTTTGAAAAAAACATTTTTTCCCCATGACAGTATCCCTTTAAAGGCAAAAAAGACCACTTTATATAGATGACAGCAGTAAAATGGACAGAAGATATATGTGTATATAAGTATATATTTACAAATACACGTATATACATATATACTGTATGTATGTTAAATATGAAAAATGTGTGTATTTGTCCTTATACCTATAACTTCAAGCAAAACATTGAAAGCAATATGGAGTCAAAGGTATCTAACTGGTATCTTATTTTTGTGCATGCAACTGTTACTACAACGGTGTCAATGAAAAAAATATATAAATGATTTCAGTTAAAGATTTAAAAGCTATAAGGTGTTTTATAAAAGACAACTGCAGATCAGGCCATATAGTAATTATGATTAGAGATGAAGGAATGACACACTAACAGATAATTTTCCAAAATGTGAATAACACTATCTAGCATTTCCTGCGTGCATTTGCACAGGCTTGTAGCACTGCATTTAGGCAATAACATGACTAATCTATATAGGTTAGCAATGCCAATGTTATTTCGTAAGGGCACTCCCTTTCTAACAAAAGAGTTACATTTTATATGAACATGTCTTAACATCCTAGTAGTTGAATATATCATTTCAGCACACAGATGTTTTAAGTCTGAAAAATAAAAATGAAACAAATTTAAAATAAGTGGGAATAAAAGAAAAAAAGCAAATAACCATGAATGCACTGAAATACATTTTATAGGTAAGGATGTCAAAGAGCATGCTGCAGTGCAATTTCCAGCTGTCTAGGGATGCCTGCTGTTTTATCTGAATCTGTAAGGCTGCCGGGTGGGAATATTTATGTTGGCACTGTGTCATTTCATTATCAGATATACATCAGGAATTGGATGGAGCTGCTGTACCTTTCTGAAGACGACGACTTCTCAGAGTTAACGGACATCAGCAGCTCAATCTTCTGCTTGGTTTCTCGAAAAAAAAAAAAAATACTGCTAAAACGCGTCCTCTGCTAGGTCTGGTCTTTCCTGTGTTTGCCCACAAATTGTAACGTTATTTGACCACGAGTTACAACGTCTAAACTTTGCAGGAAATGAAGCCGACAGATTTGTGACGGATGACAAGAAAAACAAACGACGTTTCTCAGATTCCGTTCGGAAAACAGAAAGCTCCGGAGGTGTAAGGCCTGACTGAACTGTACACATGACCGTTTATGAAAGCAGGGCGTACCATGTCTTTCGCGCGGGGGAGTAGCGATAAAGAATGAGCGGCAGCTGCCTTTATTTTTATTCACTGTTTTGCTCACCAGCGAGAATGCTATCTATAAAAGCTACATAACTTAGCTTGTGCATGTGCGCTCATAGATATTACGATTGGTCTATTCGGGGAAAAGGGATACACACCATTGGGTCTATGGAGTGCTACATTCTAAGCACGACAGCATGGAGAACCAGCTACCGGCACCTTTTCTAACAATGTAATGGTTTGCGCTGAAGAACAGCAACGCCCATTATACAGGTTAGACATTTTATATATCTTGCCAAAATACCACACGCTACTATAGGGAGCCTACTAGTAGCCACACGTAAACGTTGTTTTTCTCTCCAGAGACACGGAACCTTTAGTTCAATATCCCGAGTGTGACAACACAAGTTTGCCAAAGTGTCCATCCGTTTATTTGATTAAAATAGAATTGTCAAATATATATATATATACATTTGGAGAACGTTATCGATTTGGACCAAAGGGCTGCTTTCTGTGCAGTCATGCAGTGTGGCTCTCAATCCTTTCAGTCGTGAGGGAGGAGCACTATATTATATAGTGGATAATGTACACCCTATTGTAATTTATAAAGATATCAGAAGTCACCAAGGACTTATGTGACCAAATAAAAGGTCACATGACTCCAAGGTGACTTCTGATATCTTTATAAATTTCAGTATGGGGTACATTATGCATTATAATCTATAGTGAAATGTCAGGAGGGGGGTTCAGCGTCCGGACACGCGGCATCAAATTCGACGGCCAGGGATGACTGTTATAAACAGTGCGTTCTGATGTCAGACGCACCGTTTATAAGTATATAATTTACAGTCTGGTCCCATTAGTGTTGCCACTTTTTCTTGAAAAAAATACCGCCCTTCCTATACATTTAGTTTTTTTTCCTATTAATAACATTGGGGTCAACCATCAAAAATACCGGCGAAGCCGGTAAAATACCGGGCAGGTGGCAACCCTGGGTCCCATAGGGAAACGACCCTAAGTCCGTCAAAATCGGACACGCAGCATCAAATTCATTGGATGGGGACCCCTGTTATAAATGGCGCGTTCTGATGTTAGAACGCAGCGTTTATAAGGATATAATTTACAGTCTGGTCCCATAGGGAAATGACCAGACTGTAGCGAAACATTTTTTGTAAAAAGTCCATAGGCTTCCAACATTCAAATATATCGCAAATGACCATTTCTCACCTCTGGCGAGAGGTGGTGATCGTTACAATATCCTCCTTCGGTGGGAGGTATTTTGGATAAAAAAAACTAAACATCCTCAATGAAAATTGCCCCTTAAAGGAACAGTAACATCAAAAATCATTATTAAAAATTTAGTATAGAACTAAAAAAAAAACACCAAGAGAAATTAAACGTTAAAATCACAAGCTTTTATTAAGAAATAACTTACCAAATCTCCACTTCCTGTCTTCTTCAGAAAAGGCGACAGGGAAGCTCCCAGGATAGCACTGGACATCCCGATGAAGTGGACGAACTGCGGGCAAGGAGATCCCCAGGAGTTCCTAGATCAGTGGGAAGAGGAAAATGAACAATTCATACCGATTCACCAGCGGCGCAGCAATCGGTCAGTAATGGGCTGTGTGCAGATGTGCTGCAAGCTGAAGAAAATTCGTCTGCTCCTGCTTCGCCTGCTCCCACTGTACACTCCCGGAGAGGCTGCTGATCCCTCTCACATCTCTGCTCATACTAAAAACCTGGAATGTGAACACAGATCTCCTTGCCCCCAGCTCATGAAGAAGGACAAGTACACACTACCTGGGAGCTTGCTGCAGTCAGGGGCAGCCTGGGGGCGCCTCACATATCTACACCATGTCCTAGTAACCGCTTCTTCCCATGCCAGGCAGGGGACCTCCGGGATATGATCAGTATATACCTATGGGTATATACGCTTTGAGAATCCACCACCCAACTCTCAAGTCCAGGAACAATTACAAGCGCTTTGAAAACCCACCACCCAATTGTCAAGCCTAGGCACAATTACAGGCACTCTGAGAATCCACCACACAACTGTCAAGCCCAGGGACAATTACAAAGGGGCTGTTGAGGGTGTTATAGTCTGGGAAGCGTCCAGACATAAAAACAAACATCCATCTGGGCAATTAAACTATAAAGCAATTCACAAGAACACAACGATCCCCCCATAAAGCAGTAAAAAGTATCTGGAGGGACCCTTCATGGCTCGCCTTGTGGTCTCATCCATGGTAAGAGCTGAGACGGACTCTGCTCTGAGCTTTTCCCTCTTCCCCCAGCCCAGCCGAGGCCAGTTTGCACTCACTGTATTGCACCAGCTCAGTGTCTTGACTGCTGAACAGGCTCTGCCTTTGCAAGGGGTCGTAGCCATAGAAGCTGCTGGGGTCGCCGTGACAAGTCACAGCGCAGGGGTTCTGCTGGTAAGTGGGAGAAGAAAGGGAGGGTGTTCCATGGTAGAAATCCTTAATCTGCCCCGGGTGCTGAATGGTGCCCCCAGCACTGGCTCCATACACCACAATAGCTCTGCCTCCCAAGTCCTGCATAAACCCGCAATCATAGTAATTAGGGCGCAAAGAGCCGCCGGTTTTGTATTTGGAGAAAAGTGAACTGACAAAATAAGAGCTCATGTTAATTTAGTTTTTTCCCCCCAACAAACAGGAGTCGATACGACTAGAACATAAAGTTTATCAGTCACTTATGAAATGCGGTGGTTACAGAGGGACAATGGAAGGCGCTGATCTCTTTGGTTATGTAGAAACTGAGCAAAGATCTTTGCTCTCCGACATATGCTTTGGGCTGCAGACTATGGCACTTCTGCCCCAGGTATATGCTGATCATGTCCCGGGGGTCCCCTGCCTGGCATGGGAAAAAGAGGTTACTAGGACATGGTGTTAGATATGCGAGGCGCCCCCAGGCTGCCCACGACCACAGCAAACTCCCAGGAAGTGTGTACTTGTCCTTCTTCATGAGCTGGGGGCAAGGAGATCTGTGTTCACATTCCAGGTTTTTAGTATGAGCAGAGATGTGAGAGGGATCAGCAGCCTCTCCGGGAGTGTACATCAGGAGCAGGCAAAGTGGGAGCAGACAAATTTTCTTCAGCTTGCAGCAGATCAGCGCACAGCCCATTACGGACAGATTTCTGTGCCACTGGTGAATCTTTATGAATCTTTCATGTTTCCTCTTCCCACTGATCTAGGGACTCCTGGGGATCTCCTTGCCCGCGGTTCGTCCACTTCATTGGGATATCCAGCGATATCCTGGGAGCTTCCCAGCCGCATGCTGTCAGTAGATCAGCCAGGGAGGAGAAATCGATTGCTGCAGGATGAGTGGTTGTTATTTCTTAATAAAGGCTTTTCTATTTGAAATTTTAATTTGTCTTGGTGTTTTTATTTCTTTGTATTCTAACAAATTTTTTGGTAAAAATTTTTGATGTTACTGTTCCTTTAACATCAAAGTCGATTGACTTTTTGGGTCAATCCTATTCACCCGAATTTGGAAAATTCGATTTTTTAAAAACATTTTGATTTCTCAAATTTCGAATTTGTGGGAATTTATGGGACACGACACAATAGATAACAGATGAGTTCTGGAGAATCCCATTGTATACCACAGAGCTTATCTGTTATCTTCTGTGTATCCTGTGCCTTTTCTTCCCCCCCCCCCCATGGCAACACAGAAGTTTCTCTCTCTCTAACTTATGAAAGTTTTGTATGACTGAATGGGTCACTTTTGTTCTTTCTAGTGATCCACTGTAAAATTTTGTTGGGGCGGGTTTTAGTTAGTTTTAGTGTAGAAAGTTGATGTTTTGGTGGATTACGTGAATGGGGATCCCTTGTGGAAATCATGATTGGTAAATAACTTTAACAATGATGATGATAGCATCCTTAACAAACAAAAATATGTAATTAAAAGGCAAAACATTTTACAGTAAAAACCCTTTTAAACTTTTTCTATACTTATTTTTCTATACTTCTAAGTTATGAGTTAAGTGAATAACTCAGTGGGTGCCAAACATACAATGGGGGGCAGATAATGCGCATTCCATTCATCCCAGACTCATCATCGAACTGAGCTGCATCTTATAAATAGCAAATGCTTTAATTATTTTTCTCTTTCCTGTTTTAACTGAAACAGTTTCATTTCCAAATTAACTTTTGTAAAAAATAAAAATACAAACATACATGCCTTTCTATTCTATAGAGGAAGAAGGCTAAGCTCCTGAAACAAATGGGAAAGGCTGCTAGTTTCTTCAGTGTTCCCAGGCTTACTTCATAGCTGCACTGTTGGCTCAGCTCAATTTAGTCAGTGGCGGACTCAGGATATGATTCATAAAGCTTTAATAAAAATTAATGTAAACAAGGCGCCAGAGCCAGATGGCATACACCCCCAGGTTCTAGAAGAGCTTAGACCCCTAATTCTGATTTTCTCAGATTCGCTATCATCTGGAAAGGTACCTATGGATCAGAGAAAAGCTGATGTTATTCCAATATTTAAAAAGCTGGCAATTATAGGCCAGTAAGTTTGACATCTGTGGTGGGCAAATTATTTGACATCTTTTTAAGGGATCACATTCAAAATGTTGTCCCTCGGGAATGGCAATATGAACAGCAATCAGCTTGGCTTTCTGAAGTATAGGTCATGTCAGACAAATGATGCAGTAAGTCAGATGCTGGACAGCAGCATCAAGGGCAGATAAGGTCTTGAGCTGTATTAAAATGGACATAGAGTCATGGGAGGAGGGGGGTCATTCTTCTACTGTAAAGAGCACTGGTAAGGCCCCATCTAGAATATGCTGTACAGTTTTGGTCTCCAGTGCTCAAGCAGGACATGAATTAGAAAGGGTCTAGAGAAGGGCAGCTAAGCTGGTAAAAGGTATGGAAAATCTTAGCTATGAGGAAATACAGGCCAAATTGCAGTTGTTCACACTGCAGAAAAGGCGCTTAAAGGGGAATTCAACCCCCCAACGCTAAATCCCTCCGCTGGCCTACCGTTACCCCTCTGAGTAAGTACCCTCCAGCAAAGTTCACAGGGGCCATCTTCTCTTCCAAATGCTTCTTCCTGGGCCCTCTTCTGGCTTCTTCCTTCCATCGTCGGTGCATGTGCAGTAGGACGCTGGTACTACTGCGCAGGTGCACGAAGTTCGCCGATTGAACTTTGTGCGCATGCGCAGTAGTACCAGCGTCCTACTGCACATGCAACGCCAACAAACAGCATCCAGGAAGAAGCCAGAAGAGGGCCCAGGAAGTAGCCAGAAGAGGGCCCAGGAAGTAGTCCTAAAGTAGATGAAGAAAACCTAGTAAAACAAACGGAAACAAAGGTTTGCAGGAACTTTTGATCAGTCCTGCATATCGTCTTGGAGGAATTTTAGTTAATTCCCATATACAGAACAGGTTCAGCATTTGGATATTGAGTGGTTTCCTCGCATGAACAGCTCTCTTTAGGCTTTCCACAACATTTCAGTTGGATTAAGGTCAGGACGTTGACTTGGCCATTGACTTGACAGAACATACTGCCGAAAGCCCCCATTCACCTTCTCCACTGGCCCCCCTGCATAGTGTTCAAAAAATCTATGTGCCCCATCCAGCAATACAGAACAAAATTTGCAGAGCAGCGCAGTGGAGGGGAGCCATGTTCAATTGTGTGGGTACCTTTATTATCCTCTTCTTTCTTTTTGGTAATTTTCTGAGCTCACCAACTCCAACTGCGCTTGCGCCAACAGCTGAAGTGTCTGTGCTCACATCACAATACAGAAGCGTCCGAGCATGGTGCCCCTGAGCTCTGCAATTCTACAAATTTAGGTCAGTGTTACTGGACGGGGCACGTATTCCTTCTGAAAACTATGGTGGGTGGGACAGGGAGGGGGGATTTTACCTGTTAAGGGGGGTTAGTTCTCCTTTAACCATTCTTTGGTTGAACGACTTGTGGGTTTAGAATAGTTGTCTTGCTGGATGACCCACTGTCTCTTGCCATTCAGTTCATGGAAAAATGACTTGCATTTTCCTTTAGAATTGTCTGGTATAGTTCAAAATTCATAGTTCCATAAATCATGGCAAACCATCCAGGCCCATATGCAGCAAAACATTCCAAATTCCAGAGATGGGATTAGGATCTTATGTTGGAATGCAGTGTTTTTTTCTACAAATGCTAGCACTTATTTAAGACAAAAAGTAATATTTTGGCTTTATCTTTCCACAAAACATTCTTCCAGTGTTTTTCAAGTTTGTCCACATGATCTTTATTAAACTTTAGACCAGGGATCCCAAGCCTTTGTTACCCTTGAGTCACATTTAAATGTTTTAAAAAAATGGAGAGCAACACAAGCATGAAAAAAAGATTACAGGGGTGCCATGAATTCAAAAATAAACACAAGCTTTTAGGCCACTGGGAGCAACATCCAAGGGGCTGGACAGCAACATATTGTTCACAAGCTATTGGTTGTGGATCACTGCTGTAGACAGTACAGTAATATTGGTGGGGAAGAACAGTAGCTTTTGTTTTGCTACCCTGCCATTTACACAATTGCAGTTCAGTGTTCTCCTGATGGTGAACTCATGAACATCAACATTTGCCAATAGGAGACAGGTTCTGTTGCTTAAAATTTACCCTGGGTTCCTTTGTAAACTCTCAGACACCTTCCAGTTGGTGTTATCTTTCATGGCTGACCACTTTTAGGTAGGGTAATAACAGTCTTATACTTATACTGTTTATAGGTGGAGTCCAAACTCTTTAAGAATAGTCTTGTAAGCTTTTCCAAATTTATGGGCATCAATGTTTTTTTCTGAGGTCCTCAGACCCCTCCATTGTTTGAGCAATGATACACATCCACAAAATATATTGTATGTGTAATCAAGCTTTTGCTGGATCATTCACACCGGATTGTAATCCATTAACTGAAAACACCAGTATCTGATTTCACCTTCAAATTATATGATCATCTTAAAGGACAAAGAAAGTTAAACTAAAGAAGTAGGGTAGAAATGTTGTACATGATGTTTAGTGCTTCTGTACCAGCCCAAGGCAACCACAGTCCTTTAGCAGATACCCGGTATATCCCCGTCTTATTTTCTGCTGATTCAGTGCACATGCTCTGTATTGCTTTCAGTTACTGAGCTTAGGGACTGACTCAAAATATACAGTACACATGGAATATAACTGACACAGTATAAGGTTGATTAGTAATTAATATGGATAAGTACTACATGGCAGCACAGAAACCAGTGCAACTAGCATCATAATTTAATAATCATAATAATAAAAAATAAAAAAAAGTAGAAAGCCATATACCTAGCTCTATATCCATGTATTAAAGCCAGAATGCTTGGGATATAGAGTTTTCCAGATAAGGAAAAATTCCCTTAAAACATGTTTTTGGAAAGTAACCCCATTACACACATCAGTATTATTATGGACAATTCTCCTTTAAAGTCTGGAAAATGGGCTGGCCACTTCATAACATCAATCTTGTTGGTCTGGAACCAAAGTTTACTTGTGTTTTTGTTAGCTGTTGTCTTGATGAAACATCCATTTCAAGGGAATTTCCTCTTCTGCATAAGGCAACATGTATTTTGATGTATTGAAACTAGTAATGGGCGAATTTAATCGCCAGCTGCAAATTTGCTGTGAATTTCCACATATTCAGAAAGCAATGCACATCATTTGCTGCCTTCCTTCTTTAAATAAGACCTCACTAATTGAACTCCACACTGCTATTATTTCTAAAAAAAATATTATTTTCAACAAGCCTCAATTAATGATTCATTTGCACAGAATCTGCAGCATGCATGTCATGTTACTGTACTACAACTACTAATAATTTATTTGCCATGTACATAGTTTAGTAATGTTGTATAATTTCCAAAGAAATTGAAGCAGAAATGTGTTGGCACTATTTAAATAACAGGAGATAAAATCTGTGACAACTTTGATCCTTGAAGTGGTTACTACTTTGAAATCACATTTCCGGAATCGCCCGAAGTTTCCTCACGAAGCAACTTCGGGCGATTCCGGAAATTGCCACGCTGCATGTGTATTAGCGCTGGTGCTTTTTTATTTTAACAGGCGGCGGACAGGGAGAAGGCAGTTCGGGGAGATTGTCGCCAGCAATTAATCGCCAGGTGACAGAATCTCCCCGATTCTCCCTGTCTGCCCCAGCCCTTAGGTGAACTCAATGCCAGAACATCACAGAATCCATCACAACTCATTGGTGGACAAAAATTACACTGAAACCAAGGAAAGATGTTAAAACCTCAGAAATAGAGATATCACCAACCCAGTGCCACAAACAGAATTACAACTCTGGTTGGCCACAGAGTCTGGCACCAGGGCCGGGCTGCGGCACACAGGCGCCCCAGGGAAGGTGGCCGGTGCGGCGCCAGCTTAGCACTCCTGCGAATGTGCAAATTGACACTCGCCTGCGTTAACATGCGTTTGAGAGCATGCGCAAGAGCGCTAAAAGAAGAAACACCAGAGAGATTCAGCCAGAGAGGAACTGGACTGGGGGTACACGACAGAGGAGGT
Organism: Xenopus borealis; assembly: GCA_024363595.1. Taxonomy (NCBI): domain Eukaryota; kingdom Metazoa; phylum Chordata; class Amphibia; order Anura; family Pipidae; genus Xenopus; species Xenopus borealis. Next base: position 64,182,229 of record CM044436.1, read on the forward strand.
ATGTGCCTGGTGCCCCCCCCAGCTTTGCATCCTAGGCACGTGCCTACTCTGCCTACCCCTTGGCTCGGCCCTGTCTGGCACACCCAAGGCATTCAATATACAGTTTCACTCCAGCAAACACCAGGTGGCACTCCAGTTTAAAAAGTTAATTTACTGCAACAGGCTGTAGGACAACCAACCCTGATGCTTTTTGGGAATTACTCCCTTCATCGTAGGCTCACATCATTAAAATCACAACTTCCTTAAAGGAGAAGTCAACCTATAATGGACTATACCCCATGCCCC
>CM044436.1:64182535-64192836 GCA_024363595.1 Xenopus borealis
TGCTACTTACCCCCTCAGTGCAGGTCCTGACTGTGGAGTTTGCAGGCGCCATCTTCTCCCAAGCAGTCTTCTTCCTGGATTCTTTGCCGCTTGGCGGCGCATGAGCAGTAGGAGCATTTGCCGGTTCAGTGTTTGTGACTTTTGGCGCATCCGCAGTAGAGCGGAAGCAACAAATGCTCCTACTGGGCATGCGCCCCCAAACGCTGATGGATCCTGGAAGAAGACTGCACGAGAGAAGATGGCGCTCAGGCTGCAAGGATGCTAGGTTCCTTCTATAAGATTTCATTATTATTCTAAACCCAACTAGACAGCAAGTAACTCTTGGTTCCCAATGTTGTAATTCTGTTCAGAAGAGTATAATTTCTTAGAGAAAGGAGAAACTTTGCATCTGACGTATGCTTGTGGAGCAAAGTAGCTCCTGCTTCAATACTCGAAGCAAGACTCTTTCAGGGCTTGTGGAGGCCAAATATTAGGTTTCCCACCCTTGTGAAAGAGAGCCAGGATAGGAGAAATGCAAGGAGTGAAGCCCTTGATAAATTGTCTAATACTTGGCAACGCCAATAAATCGCTTTATGGCCTTTGTGCGGGTAGGCAGGGGCTAATCTAGGATTGCAGAGACTTTGGCAGCATCCATTTTGAACCCTTCCAGGGAGAAAATATAACCAAGAAGAGAATATTGGGAACTTCAAAAATACACTTCCACAGTTTAATTTTTCCTCACACCTGGGCTCTGTGGCCGATCATGTCCTTGGAATAAACAAGATATATTGTCGTGATGGTCAGAATGTCTCTGAAAATGTCACTGACAAATTCTTGGAAGACAGTAGTTGTATTACAGGCATTTATAGGTACCCAAGGGCCACCCCTAAAACCTGAAGCCCTAGGCACAGGCCCTCGGGTGCCTTTATATAAATATGGCCCTGCTTGTATCCAAATCATGTTAAAGTACCACAGAAGTCAAGTTTAATAAGTAAACATGCTCCTTTTAGCGGTTTGAAAAGTTCAGAGATGAGAGGTAAAAGATAAAGGTTCTTCCTGTTGAGACCCCTGTAATCTCTGCAGGGGTCCTTCTTTTCCACAAAGAAGAATCCTGCCCTGGTAGGGTGGCCGAATGAACCTTCAATGAAGATTTTCTTGGATGTACGACTTAATGCATGGGGTTTCAGAAGGAGAAGGATAATAAGTGCAGCCAGAGGAGGCATGGTTCCAGGAAGAAGATCAATTGGGCAATCACACGGATGATGAGGAGGAACAGTCTCAGATTTCTTACAGAGTAAAGGTGGCCATACACGTAGAGATCCGCTCATTTGGCGATGTTGCCAAATGAGCGGATCTCTCCCCGATATGCCCACCTTGAGGTGGGCGATATCGGGCTGATCCGATCAGAATGGCACAGATACCGGCAGTCGGATCGAAGGACCGCATCAACGAACAGATGAGGCCGCGATCCGACTGGATTTTTAATCTTGCTCGATCGACATCTGCCCGACTTTCGGCCAGATATCGATCTGGGAAGCCCGTTGGAGGGCCTTAAGAGGGCTGAAACTGTGGTGCAAGGATGGGCTGGAATTTCACCACACGTTTTATCTGCTGGGTTAAACCTCCCCACCTTAGGTGTATGTCAACCTTGATACTGACTGAAATTACATCCTGTAGCTGCTCTGGAAGAACTCTAGAAACTAGTTCATTGTTTAGCTTATCAGACAACCCCTGCTAATAGGCTGCTATGTATACTTCAATACAGTCTCTGCAGCCAGTGTCCTAAATTGTATAATATATTGCCAGCACTGCAGTTTCCTTGCCAGATCTGCACAAGACAGAAATATGTGGCAGCTAAACTGCCTGGGGTTTGGCATCATTAATTAAAGCAGAATTATTTTCCCAGAAAGAAGTTGCCCATTCCAGTGCCTAACCTTCCTGTATACAGATGACATATCCCACTTTAGCTCTTTTAGGAGCACAGTGGGAGGGTTGCAGTTTGCATTGTATAAGGCACTGGTTCGCATAGCTCCAACAGGCCTGAGGATCCCTGTTGCAGTGTGGAAGTGGCTGAATATGGGGCTTTTTGGTCGTTGCAGTTGCTGTGGACAGTGAAAAAACAGTGACATTTGAGAAAGAAGTGCCTTCAGGACTATGCAGGTCTGCTGAGCTTCATAGGCCTCCTTTCAAGATACCAGTGTTTTTCCATGCTCAGACTCGGCTTACTCTTTATGTTCTGTTGCCCAAAATAATGTGAGCCCAGTGGCCTTCCCAAGGTGGAAGTTAGGACCAAGGAAAAGCTGTAGCACAAGTAAGCAGAAATAGCCCAATAAACAGTATCCAAAGTATTAAAGAAGCTCAAGGTCAAAATCCAGACAAAAGGCCGGACAGGCAGAATCAACGGGGTTGTAATAAAAGCAGTAGACAGGAAACAAGTAAGAAAAGGCATTTAAGTCTTGGTGTCTATTTTTAATTTTGGTACCAACCACAGTGTGATGATGTCACATGTCTATGCTATGAAATCACAGCGCCAGCACGGCATCCCATGTGGTGGCTATGGGCAAATCCATCTTGGATGCAATGCCGAAGGGGAGAGCACGCTTTACAGCATCATCCTATAGACCCCAAAACGTGGAATTCCATTTTCTTTAAATAAATGATGGACTAAAAACTACTGCTACTAATTCCAACAATCTTAAATAAATATTGAAGATGAACAAATAAAATGAACTTATGTATATTACCATTTCCACATTTAGGGTCAGAACTATCAAAATGTGAGATAACAGATCAACACAGAAAAATCCACTCACTTTCTATTCATTCATATGGATTTTTCTAGCATCATATTTCTCAGTGGGTGAAACATAGAGTACGCTATCTGACAGATACAATTTTAAAAATCCCATAGGAATGAATACTAAGTGATTGGGTTTCTTTTGCTCTAATCCAGTGGTTCTCAACCTGGGGGTCAAACGACCCTTTCCCAGGGGTCACTTAAGGGGTTCCAGAGCAGGTTCATCTCTCTCCCCACTAGCCCTGGGCCATGGTTGTAGCTCTCTGGGTGTTGGTGCTGGGAGTTGTAGTAAAGTAACCTGTGTAGGGAAGCCAAGTAGCACTACAACTTTCTATATCCCCTTAGTAGGGACTGGCATACAGCTCTCCCTGCCCATTTAAAATTTGTAAAATTAACATGGTAATTGGGGTGTGACCACAAAATGGGTGTGGCAAACATTTTTTTGCCACACTATGCACGGCAAACATACCTTTATGCAGCCATGCTGTCTCCTGTACTTTCCTAACAATCCGCTCTGGGCGGGCAACAAAAATATTTTAATATTTTATGGTTGGGGGTCACCACAACATGAGGAACTGTATTAAAGGATCACAGCATTAGGAAGGTTGAGAACCACTGCTCTAATCCCACATTTTAAGAGCTGCCCTTAGAATCCTATAAATAAAAAATATGAAAAACCAGAATGAGCAGCTCAATGTACTGCTATAAATCTAAGAATAAAAAATAAAAATAAAAGGTGAGGTGGGAAAAAAAAAAAGAAAGGTGTTGCTTAAAATTTAGGGATGCACCAAATCTAGGATTCGGTTCAGGGCTTTTTCAGCAGGATTCGGCTGAAACCTTTTGACTGGCCAAACCAAATCCTAATTTGCATATTCAAATTGAGGCAGGGTGGGATTTCACGTGACTTTTCGTAACAAAACAAGGAAGTAAAAAAAATTTTTTCCCACTTTTTCATTTCCAACCCTAAATATGCCCTGCATATGCAATTTAGGATTCAGTTCAGTATTTAGCCAAATATTCCACAGAGGATTCAGGGATTAGGTTGAATCAAAATTAGTGGATTCAGAGCATCTCTATTAAAAATATTAAACAAAGAGTGCACTTATTTTAAGGCCACTCCATGCTATTTCATCTCCAATCTCTCCTGATAAGAGAATACATCATTCAGGAGGGGTCAGACTGGGCCACCCAGGCTAGCTCCCTGTACAAATCCAATTCCTGCCGCCAACCTCCAGTCTCTGGGCCTGTTAAAGCAAAAACCAGTACACACTTGTGCGTGGGTTGGGGTAAGCAAGTATCACAGCAGGGGGCCCATAGACAGCAGCCCTGATGGGCCTCCCAGTCTAATCCTGCGTTTGAGAGAGCTATACTGCGTATTCTCGCTCTTAAATTTTAGCTTTTTAGTCATGAATGTTTGGCTTATATAGCTACATGCAAACAAGTTACATTTACTTCAGGAGACTTTTGCTGCCTACGCAGTAGTCCCTCATGCAATGCAATGTTCTCAAGTAATGTATCAAATGTCTATATATAAGACTTGATAAAGGTCCTTGTTTGGACAGAAACGTCGATCTAATAAAAGAAGTTTCTTTTTGGAAAATCCTGGTGTGCTTCAGCACTTTTTTACATGGATATACTACTTCTCTGAATAGCACCCAGGTATTTGTTTCTATAGTGTGTGCCCAAGCCTTATATATATATATATATATATATATATATATATATAAATTTAAGTCCAAGAAAGCACTCACGGCAAAGTCCATCTCTGTATAGCAAAGTGTATTTATTCACACATAGTGCATCAATGCGTTTCGACTCACATAGGGCCGTCATCAGGATAACCACAAATTGTGAGATTCAACATTAAATAGCAGTTGTGTCCAATCAATTGTGTGTTACAATCAAAGATTACTACAAAACACCTAAACACTTTAAAAACATTTAAATAGGGAATACCCCCAATATTGTGTAACAAACCATTCCCAACCCTTAGAGGGAATGTCTACAATCCATAGTGTGTTAATATTGTGACCCACTCGGGGTAAAAATCGGACAATATATCCAAAGTGCATATTAAAAAAGTTACTAAGTGTGTTGTTAGTGTAACCACTGAAATGTAACAAAAAATGAAACATTAAAATGTTAAAAACATTATAATTGGGAGACTATGCATGAAAATAGCTATATAGAGCTCTTGGGCAATTAATGGCCCACTACAGAATATCACTAGCTAGGGTTAGGTATCAAACATACACGTTATCATATCATGATAAGCAAAGTAATAAACATTTTCCACATCACATGTTATATAAAGCTAGCCAGAGAGTACATTTCATTAAGCCCCCTAGGGGCCACGGTATCCAGTATACGCATCCACCTTGCTTCGCATTGCAGTAGCAGTTTAGATCTATCGCCACCCCGTTTCAAAGGGGGAACATGGTCAATTAAAATTGCCCGTAAAGTGGGTAACGGGTGTTTGTGTCCCAAAAAATGTCTAGCTAGAGGGGTATCCGCTTTACCATTAGCCAAAGCGGCTCGTATCACAGAGCGATGGTTATTCATTCGCATGCGGAATGTTGTAATGCATTTTCCAACATAATATAGGCCACAAGGGCATATAATACAGTAGAAGTACAGGTTAATCTATGGCGAATGTAATATCGTTTACCACTACGGGGATGTGAGAAAGTCTCACCTGTCAACAGGCAACCACATGTTTTACATCCTGCACATCTGTAACACCCATTCTTGTTAGTTCTCAGCCATGAGCCCGTGTGGACATCCCTCACATTGGTTACATCAGTTTTCACAAGGAGATCCCTAAGCGATCGGCCCCTACGATGTGCACAGATTGGGGGTTCCATATCAGAGAAGGGCAAATTTGTATCCAATTGAAGTATCGGCCAATGCTTCTTAACTGCTACATTGATCTTTTGGCTCGCAGGTGTATAATTAGAAACAAAAACCATTTTCTCCTTTTTTAAGGATTTTTTATTGTAATTGCCAACTTGTCCGATGGCACCTGCCACCTTTTGTGCCCGATTAAGCTCAATATTAAGAAATGCCAATTTATATCCCCTCTCCAGAAAGCGATCACGCATTTCATATGCCTGCTGTACTGCTGTGGCCAGATTGGAGTTAATCCTAAACACTCTCAAAAATTGTGTATATGGTACCGATTTCAAAATAGAGGGTGGATGGTAACTGTGAGCATGCAGAATTGTGTTACGATCAGTACTCTTACGATAAAGTGTAGTGCCAACCCCCTGCCCAGTGCGGAAAATCCTAACATCCAAGAAATCAACCTTGTCAGTATCACACGTTAGTGTAAATTTCACTGGGGTGGGCAATGCATTCAACTCAGCTGCGAATTTCTGTACTCCAACTATGTCCCCTCGCCAAATCATGAAAATATCATCGATAAGGGATGCTCCTGTCAATAGATATCCACAAAGCTTTTGACTCTGTTTCATGGAACTACTTATACTTTATATTAAGAAAATGGGGCATAGGCCCACATTTCACCACAATCATACAAACACTATACCACTCCCCAAAAGCAATACCTAAATGGGGATCTTATATCGCAGACCCCATAAAAATTGAAAGAGGGACCAGACAAGGATGCCCATTGTCCCCACTTCTATTTATCCTGGCAATAGAACACCTTGCAGAACTTATTAGGCAAGACAACAATATTACGGGAATTCAAGTAGGACCTTGCATCCATAAACAGAGTTTATATGCGGATGATATTCTCATGACTATAACTAAACCACTAACTTCCTTACCCAATCTAATTCATCTTCTAGACAACTTTGGGAAAATTTCAGGCTTGACAATAAATCATACCAAATCTGAAGCTCTCAATATAACACTACCCCAACAGATGGTTAAACTCCTACAGTTAAATTTCGATTTTAAATGGCAGAATACAAGTATCCATTACCTAGGAGTAGACATCACAAATAATATTTCTACCCTATACCAACACAATTATCCCCACATGTGGCAGAAGATGAAAGAGATCATGAGACAATGGGCAAAATTAGATCTCTCCTGGTTCGGGAAAATACATGCTTTTAAAATGTCCCTTCTCCCGAAGATACTATACTACTTTAGAGCGTTACCAATCCCTATCCCTGAGAAAGACCTTCAAGACATGCAGAGGAGGGTATTCCAATTTATATGGGCGGGAAAACACCCTAGAATCACCAGACAAACAATGTATAGAACTAGACTCAAAGGTGGTCTAGGAGTCCCAAATTTAACCTGTTATTACATAGCAGCACAACTGGTCCCCCTAGCACAAATGCATGCCCCAATACCCCCTAAATGGGAAATGATCCTACAACACCAACTTCACCCAGTCACTCCATGTGCATTGATATGGTGCCCCCCAATACAACGCCCGGAAATTGAAGACCCATGCTTATCCCATTCTCTTGAAATATGGGGTAAACACAAACACTCAACTTAACTACTTTCACCTCACCTTCCTGCAGCACCAATCCTGGGCAATCCTATATTTCCTCCAGGCTTATCTACTAAGTCTTTCCAATGGTGGGCAAAAAACAGCTTCAAATATATATACCACTTTTATACATTATCAGGCCTCAAAACCTGGTCAACTATTAAGGAAGCCTATAATCCCCCCCAGTCTGAAACGTTTAACTACCAACAGATAAGCCATTTGGTGCCCAAATGTAAAAAGGTTTTGGTCCAGAATTTATAACATTATTTACTCTGTAACACAGGTTAACCTTAGGAAAGATCCCCAAGTAGCTCTACTAAACACAAATATACCAGTTCCTAATAACCACACAAAGAAACTAATAACTTTTATTTTTCTGGTAGCTAAGATCACTATTGCCAAATATTGGAAAACAACTTTTATACCAATCACACTTCAAGGACAAAATGAACTGGGTGATGGTCAATGAAAGATTAACCAGCATTATTACGGACACATATGACAAATTCAAGAAAATATGGGAACCGTGGTATGTGTACTCCTTCCCAGCAGGGAATGATACTTCAATTTTCTCATTCTAACAACTACAAGCTGAATCTAAAGATAACTATGTAAAGATTGGTTATATAATGTACTATTGGAAACATCCTTCTGTAGCTGCAGACCCCCTAACAACACTTATTAACCTTTCGGATAAATAAGAGACCTCAAAAGATACATCTGGATGACTCTTCTTCTTTTCTTTCCTTTCGATCGAAATTACATATAATATCAACATGTGAAATTGACAATCAACTGTTTCTGGTTATGTTAAAACGCAAATAAAAACCATTGAAAAGAAAATATCATCGATATATCTACAATATAGTATAAGTTTTTTCCCATAATGGGGGTAAATATATGTCTTTTCAAAATGATCCATATAAAGGTTGGCATATGAGGGGGCCACATTGGAGCCAGGTGGACTTCCCTTGTGGTGTATACCCAGGCAATCCCTACAGGCTGCTATTCCCTCCTCAGTGGGGATAATCGTATATATATATATATATATATATATATATATATATATATATATATATATATATATATATATATATATATATATATATATATATATATATATATATATATATATAGCGCAATAGGTATGCCAATAGTGAAGGGAAAGTAGTAATACAAAAAAGGGATAGAAGCTTGTAGTTTATTCAGTCCCCCCAGGATCCCACAGCAGCCTTTGGCTTAAATAGGATACTTGTGATCACTTGACGGGGCAGAGGTTAAACATCCTTGTTGTAAATGTATCGCTACACATATTCATGTATAAAAAAAAGGAACTTGTGTTTTGTTTTTTACAAAAGTCTTACAAGATACATTTACATGAGGTCTGTTTCTATAAGTTTTTCTATACGCATAAAGGATTATGTATTATATTGTATGTGCCCTTACAAAGAACAATCACATGTTCCTTTACAGTTATACGTGGCAACGGAGTTTCTTATAGCATATACTGTGTGTGAGTTTATTTGACATTTCAAAGTGTGGTGCATCATAAGAGAAATCTATTCTCTGTATGGGGAAGGAGGTAGACACATTATATCTAGACTACAAACATGATACTTGTGTCTGAAATTTAAAAATGTCCAGTTAAATCTTGAACACAGTATGTTAAAACAAGATTATACAAGTAAAAAATGTAATTATGCACTCCCTATTTTAAAATACATGGATAAATAAAGTAGAGATATAAGGATATAATAAATTGATTTTATTTACTTAAAGGGGTTGTTCACCTTTGGGACAATAAAGCTAAGTTTAAAAGCCCATGTCATAAAAAACATTTTTGTCATTTATCTTTATTACCTAAAATGTTTGCTTTCAGAGATACATACCATAGAAGCTATGGATCATCTCTCCCAAATCGCTCTCTGTTCTCTTTTGTGTTTTGGGATCGCTGACACTCTGTGGAAAAAAAAAACAACAGGTTGCCATATAAGAAAGTTGAGTCTGTACAGGGCATGCTAGCACTCTCTCCTGCTTCATTTGCATATCTTCAATTCCATTGGCTGGCAAGATTAAGCCAATCGGATCAACAATATGCAAATAAAGCAGGAGAGAGAGCTAGCATGCTCTGTGCAGGTTCCATCCTCAACTTCCTTATATGGCAACCTGTCGTTTTTACACAGAGCCTGTCCCACAATCTCGGATTCATAGGAGAGAGAACTGATAGATTTTGCAGAGATGATCAGCTTCTATGGTATATATCTCTGAAATCAATCATTTTAGTAATAAAGATGTCATGGGCTTTTAAACTAGCTTTATTGTCCCAAAGGTTAACAACTTCTTTAATTATTTATTGCAATACACAATTTTTAATGTGAGTCACATGACAGAAATTACATCACTAAGGGGCAGATTTACTATTGGTCGAATTTCGAATTGAAAAAAATTCGACCATGTGAATAGTGAGGGAAGTAAAATCCTTCTAATTTGAATATCAAATTAGAAGGATTTTACCGCTATTCGAATATTCGAACGATTGGATAGGAAAATTTCTATTAAAGTTCGATTAAAAATTCGATTGATCTATTAAAACGTTCTAATCGAACGATTTTAACCCTTAGATCTAATTTTTCCTATTCGATAAAAAAAACCTTTAAAACATCTATGGGATGGCGTATCGAATTAGTAGTACATGTGAATTTAGTAAATCTGCCCCTAAGCATTGATTATAACTGATGACAATACTAAAAACAATAAGGATATAATTTACAGAATAGCCAGGGCTCTTGTGTATTTATATTTACAATACACAAGAGCTATAAATATGCTGTAAGTTATATCCTTATGAACAATGCTTAGTAATGTCAATTCTGTCACAACTCACATTAAAACTTGTGTATTGCAATAAATAATAAATTTAAATCCACCCATGTTGTAAAAAAATGAGGATATTATAATTCCCCGGGGATCTCCATGACATTTTTTATAACAGTCTGTCTTCAGTCTTGTGCGGTTATATGGTCATGGAACTCGTCTGTGACTTATAACATC
>CM044436.1:64221600-64241955 GCA_024363595.1 Xenopus borealis
AATAGATTCTGCTGTATAAACTATTTTTTCTCTACAAAGATCAGTTGGTACTATGTACACTTTTACTTTAATACAAAAGAAGGCAAATAAGTTCTCCATTTCGCATGTTATGGCTAACAGGCCTTAGCGCAGTGGGTATGCAAGTCAGAAAATGAGCCTTTACTGCACGGAAATTCACATTCAACTGACTGCACTGCAAAATGTTTAAGCAATGCTTGTTTTTCCAACCTGATGGATCTGTGTGACAAAGGACTATGTATATATCATGTGTGCATACACTTAAATAGAATTTGGGTTCTAACTAACTTGGGGAACACAAACATGAAACTTAAACAGCTCAGTGTAGCTGCAATTGTATAGACTGCATTAAAAAAAAAAAAAATGGAGTATCCCCATGTTGTATAAAGTTTGCATTTGTCAGAGCAAAGAAATGACTTGTTTTTGCTACAGCAGATTAGAGGACAGAGTGGTGGGCAAAGCACTTTCCTTCCATTCCTTTACTGCCAGAGAGACCTGAAAAGCAGAAGGTGAAATATACCCAGCAGATGCTGTACAGGAACATAGTTATTGTTTAGAATTGTGGAAACCAGAACTGCTCCAGAACCATATTTCAATGCAGTTAAGGTATTCATGGGCAAATACTGCCTTTATGCCTATACCTTGCTGGCAGTTTCTGATTATTGTTCCTAATTAGGAGGTGTATAAACTGCTTTGAACAAAGTCACCAAAACAAATCTTACTGCATTTTAAATGACTGCTACATTCACTAGTCAGTATCTCACAAAAGGATCACAAGCTCCAAATTCATTTTATTTGAATATTAAGTGAGAGTGTATAATCCAGCTGTTGCAGAACTGTAAACTCCAGAAACCAAATGTCAGTTAATCTGGTAAAGGGAAGCTGGGAGTTGTAATTCTAAACCAGATGGAATGTCAATTATCTCAGTCCCTGTGTTACTGAATTAATCATTCCCATTAACTTAGTAGATGTTTCTCTCTTCTGAAGAACAAATAATAATGTAAACTGTACTAGATGTTTGAATTTGACTTATATAAATGACAGCTGTATCAATCATTAAAGCATGAGGATACCACTGACGCTTTGAGTGAAACACAGACAGGCAAAAATGGTCTTTTTGGCAGTAAATAATTCAGGTAATGGAATCATACCCAGAATACACTAGCAGCTCGGTTATAGCCTATTTAATCAACAGAGCATTGAACAGTCTGTATAATCTGAAGTGTCGCAGAACACATTCCTCTGGTACTGCTGCAATACAACGCAATGGGCATGACTGTCAAATTGAAAACTTAATAATGCAATAAAATAGAAGGAGAAACATTCACCTTCATCCCAGCCATGTCACTTCTCTAATGAGGAACTGCTTTGGGAAATGATTAGAACAAATTTAGTTGGCTGGTTGTGACAATCATGAATAAGGATAAATAAAACAAATTACTTTCACAAGCCAACATCGGCCTAACATGGGCACATTATTTACCCAACAGAAATGAAAACAAATTATAAAAGCAATTTCAAGAGTGAAATATCACATCTATTCTTAGTTTCCAATAGAAAAAACCTTTGGAATTGCAGGTACAGAGTCAGTCTGTACATAATACCAAGGCACTCTGACACTGCTGTGCATTAAAGAGCCATTGTGCAAACTCCCTTCATGGTACTGGACAGAAAAAAAATAGAAAGGACAGATTGTGGCACCCCAACTACACATGGGCTTTGGGACTGGTTTTGCACAAGCCTGTCATGCAATTTAAATTCATTTAGGCATCCTTATCTGACAGTATTGCGCTTCCTCAAGTAGATGGCCTGCCTGAGAGACTTTATTCCTACTTTCTAAGATCATTTTAGAGCGGAAATCACCATTTTACGCTTGAGACATTTCATAGAAAGGAATGTAGAGCAGCAAGGGAAGTGGCAAGATTTTCATTATTTCAACAAGTTTCAAATCACCCCCCGAGGCAAAAGAAAAAAGTAAATAAATAAATAGGAAAATTAACATACTTAACATCCTAAACCTTGTCAAAAAAAAAACAAAAAAAAATATAAAATAAAACTGTGCAAAAATAACCAAGATATGTACAGATTATTTCCATCTGAAGAAATATACATCATTCAAAGAATATTAAAGAAAATATAAACATTGCTTTGAGTTTAGTCTCTATACATTTCAGAAACTAGCCCAGTCAATTATCCCAGTAATATAGTAAACCATAAATTATTACAAAATGAACACCAAACAAGAGAGTCCTTAGTATCTTTAATGCAGGGGGTGTCAACTCCTGGTCCAGCTGATGTTGGAAAGTCCAATTCCCAACATCATTAGACGATACAGAATGCTGGAGAGTGTGAATGACAGTCCTGCCTTAATATTTTCCCCTGAACTATTTAGCTCTGTTTTGGAATTGCATTTGCACTTTATTGGTAGTGAATGTAGAAAGCAGTAAAGACAGAGGAGCATGTAACTTTCCATGCCAGCGTATTAAGTGCACTTTTAACACTGTAGAAACAGAAACATGTTGGATTTGGACTGATGTTGTGGAACCTTTTGTGAAAGCTAAAACATAAACACTGAACAGAATTGTATGCTAGAAAGAAACAGTAATCTGAGTGATACACACACAAGGTTTCACACATCATGTATAGATAGCTGTCTCTGGCAGTAAAGAGGTTCAAAGCTGCTCTCCTTCACAACTTTCTAATAGGCAATATTTAACCAGGCCTCAGTGATACCCTGTGTCTCCATTCCAGCCCCCAGAAAGAAGTCTACTGATACCTCCCCCAATGGCAAGCAATTCCCAAATACCCACTTCACTTTATTGTGAAGTCATGATTTTTGGCCCCTTAATTTATACAAATTAACTGGGGGAAAATTTTTCATTTTTTTTTTTTTTTACCCAGAGCGACTTAAGGTAAATGTGAGGAAATTAAAATGAAATGTGGAAGGTTGAGGCAATTGGAAAATCACTACTTTAACCTCTTTACTACCAAATAGGCAAAAGAGTATCAGTGATATATTTCATACAATTTTTCAATCTGCTGTTTGAAGGAGCCAATCCCTCTAGTGCATTTACTCTTTCATGCTGTAATGATTATATAAGCGAATGACTAACAGGCCTAGAGCATTTCAAGTTTAAATTTAATAGAGACAGATTAGAATAAGGCTTTAGGGACTATGGAATCTGGCCCGAATAATTTAGAGCAACATATAGTAATTAATTCAACTAACATTTTATCTTCCTCATTTTCAAAACATTAGTATATCTTTTCAAGAATTCAGTAGCTCTGCTGGGGAAAAGTGCGGCATTAAAGGTAAAAAGAAGAAAAAAAAAGCATTCTGAAACCGGCTCTTCTCCATGGGAAAATGTATTCTGTATAATATATCCTTATGGGTAAGCAAGTAACCTGATTGGTCAAACCCATTTGATTTGAACAATTGAGGAGCTATGTCAGTCTTTCACCATAAGGGTCAGATTACCAACAGCTCTAATAAATCTTTAAATGTGACCAATTAGATGCAAAAGCTTGATGATGATTACTATTGGTAAAAATGAAAGCTCCCATTTGCATTGCTTGCCAATGATAGGCTACACCCAGGCTATGGGCAGCAAGGAAGGCTGCTTTGTTTGTATTCTGTCCAACAGCCTTACAATAAATCAACAGTGATAAGATGCCCGACTGTCTCACCCACTTAATGGAAATCAGGTGAGAATTCTGCATTACCATTTGTGAATAAATATTGTTTAATTCATAAGATTAGTTGGTTCCACAGAAATGGAACTATTTAAAGAGAGGGGCTTAGGAAAAGCAGACATACTTCCTGATACTGTTCAACTACAAAATGTGCTAATCACAAGGTAATTATGTGTTGGTTTGTGAAATTCATGCAGATTAAAGGCACATCAGTTTCAGTATTTTGATCAAAAAAGTCTGATGAGCATATCTAGTTCAGGGGTCAGCTAAAAGCCACAATGGAAACAGTGTTAAAGGGTATCATTTTAGTGCAGTGGCGGACTGAAAAGACTGAATGTCAGTCAAATACAATTTGAGGTGATTGCTAGTATCCTATTGTAGAACATGATAGCAGAGCGACTGATAATTATTTATGCATCTACAGCCTTAATATGTGCTAGTACATCATAAACAAAGGCTAGGGATCTTTAAGCGAGAAAGTTCATAAATCTTTGCTCAACTGGTAACCAAACATGGTGTGTGGCTAAATATGGGCCTATGCGCCTTACAATGGTGATATTCTGCCACAGCTGTAATATTTGAGTAAGACATCAAGAAAATAGGACTCAATAAGATCTAATGACTAGATTTCCTTGAGGCCATTTAGACATTAGCTTTTAGCAAATGAGTGAAAGGAAAGCTACATCTGATGAAGCCACCTCAAAGAGAGAAGGCCTTCTTAATGCATTTTGCATGACCCTGTTGCTGCTAGACTACAGCTTCCAGCATCCTCAACATAAAGGACAATAAAGGATGCTGGTAGCTTTTTTTCATATTCACCTTTAAGGCTTTGAAGCAGGAATTGTACAGAGAAAAATGAATGCACCAACCAGTGGTAACCAAAAGTGGCAAAGCAAAAACACCCAGTTTGGTTCTGTAAACTTTAGAATAATGTGTCTCCACCAGGTAATGAGAAAAGGCGACATTGTCCCTGCACAGGGCGAAAGAAGAGCTTGTGGAGTACGGCTGCTTAGATCTAAAGGTGATTGGCTGGTATTCTCCCACTGTCATGGAACCGTTCTTATCCTGCCAGTGCGATTTGATGTCTTCTTAAGAACAAAAGGAAAAATTAGTGGACAACAATGAACAGGCACAGCTATCAGACACATGCATAGCTGAACTGTAATAACGTTTGAATAATCTTATTTAAATGGTCAGTCTCTTGGTTTAATGATCTTGAAATTAAATCCAGTATGCTATAATTGTACTGACTTTTATTTATGAACTCTAAAGGGCAACTAGTGGGGATACAATGGCATCTGTGAAGACATAACTGTGCTACAGCTAGGGAACCATAACCTGCTCTTTTTACTTTTGCCTGAAAGGGGAACCACTATTATTATAACAAACTGTACACAATGTTTAAAAAAAGGCTAATATTTTTTTCCCAGTTGATTGCTTAAGTGAAATTTTTATTTATATAAATATACATACAAGGAAAAAACGGCATTTTAATTTAAATTTTTTTGATTTTTTCTTACAGGTACATGAATTTGTGCTTAATCCTTACCTTAACTACCAGTATTTTGGTATTTTTAAGCTTTATGGGTTGGGTATTATGCTACATAGTATTATCACCGGTATATACGTGGTTGATTCACGTTTTTTAATAACATTTGCACAAGCTGATTGACACGTAGATCACATATTATGCATCCTTGAAGTATATTCAGGATGGATTGCCAAATACATTGTACACAGTCATATTTTTTTACTTTTATTTATTTATTTCTTTTTTATTGATGTATATACAAATACTTGAGTTATTTAACTGGGTTGGTTCACTTCTTACACAGTGGGGTTTATGCTACCGCTGCTATAATCTGATATAAGGTTAGATTTAATTATGCTATTGATACATATATACTTCATACCCCAATGAGATTTACATATTAATCAGTTTAACTTAGATAGTTGATTTGCTGAAAAGTAAACGCAGGTTTTGACATTCTACTTTTAGCTAGTTCCCTCCTGTACCCACCGACACAATATATCATTCTATAGAGATAGATTAAACGGGTCACTCTACAGGTCACATACCAATACTCAAATTTGGATGATTGTAACAACTATGTAACATATTAAACAACAGTAGCCTTCCTATGTGATTGAAGCACTGAAGATACACTTTTAAGAAAGGTTAAAAATTTTGTTACATCATCATGATTTTAAATATGCTTTTATGTATGATATTGTTTTTTTGTATGTTATTGTGGGCTATAGTTTAGTGGTAATTAATGAGTAACATGTGTTTGTCTTTGAATGACGTGAGTACTATGTCAGCTGGTGTTGGAGTAAGTTCCCGCCAAAAACTTGTATTTAAGGCAGTTTATTCTAGCTATTAGATACTTTGAGAAAAGCCTCGGAGGAGGCTGAAACGTCAGTCATTTTCACCAATAAAACTTTTTTATTTTATTTTAAGTCCTGAGAGTGCGGACCCTCTCCGCTGCTGTTTTGTATATATATATATATATATATATATATATATATAAATAAATAAATAAATACACACACACATATATATTTATGGTTCTTCTGTACAAACACAAATGTAAGTATATGTATATATTTTACTTACTTGTTTGTTATGTGCAGGACTCGAAGTACTCGAAGGAGTAGATTGTGACAAAGCTACACTGCTACTTTTCCCCATCTGGTGAGAAAAAGAATTTGCCATTCATTACTATTACAAACATGTTAGCCGTATACTGTTCTCATTACTCCAAACAAGCAGAAAAGGATTCATTTCCTTTATATACATAGTTACAGAGGAGGGAACATATAATTTGAACACAGAACCTTTTGTTGTGTGTGTGTGAGTCTGAATTACATATTCACTCATGTATGACACGTGTAGCATTATTTCACCAGTAACTATGACGGAGCCAAAGTAGAAAAAAAACAATAGTCACTTGCATAAATTTGAGCAATTACTGTCATCATTACTAATTATTTTGCACACCATCCAGTCACCAAAGACTCAGGTAGAAGCTCAGGTAGATTCACGATACAATAGACTGAGAGAAAGGCACTACTAAGCTCCAGCACCTGTCATTGAAGAGAACACAGAGCTCCTGTATTAACTAGAGATACAATCAATCCTTGTTTTTGGGATCTGGTTGAATGCCAAATCTTTAATTTATGATTCAGCCGAACTCTGAAGCTGAATACTATGTAAATAAGCATCTGGAGCGGAGTGAAAAAGTAATGGACACATTTTTTTTTTACAATTTTCTAAAAATTGTGACCAAAACTCACATGATATTTAGAGTAGGGATGCACCAAATCCACTATTTTGGATTCGGTCGAACACCCGAATCCTTCCCAAAAGATTCGGACAAATACCGAACCGAATTTGCATATGCAAATTAAGGGTGGGAAGGGGAAAACATCTTTTACTTCCTTGTTTTGTGCCAAACAGTAACGTGATTTCCCTCCCTGGCCCTAATTTGCATATGCAAATTAGGATTCAGTTCGGCCAGGCAGAAGGATTCGGCCGAATCCTGCTGAAAAAGGCCAAATCCCGAAACAAATCCTGGATTCGGTGCATCCCTAATTTAGAGTTCTGGTTCAGCCATCCACTTGAAATCACCCAAATCCTGCTGAAAAATGCTTTGGTGCAGCTGTAGTATAAACTCAGAGTTGTAAACATATTCCTGACTATGAACCCAGCAATGTTTGGTCTGCTTTAGTACACTCAAGCATTATAATCACTAATTAACATACACAATCCAGGCTGGGATACCACAACTCTGAGTGCAACACCAACATGTTTTGACTGGCCCCAGATATACCTTATGCTGATTTAAGATAGACGTGCCCAAATAAGCTGCAAAGATGTACTATACGACACACATGCCCCACCCACAGCGAGTAATAGTATACACGGGAGCAACAAATCATGGTGTCTGTGGAGTTGCCCCAGAACAGTTTAATCCCACTGTCCCCACATAACCACAATTTCACTGCTAATAACGATTATTAAGACTATTATTTGTGAAGGGCTGTTCAATTACTTCCTAAACTGACCAATCCCAGTGAGGGGGCAGCAACCCAGGGAGGTAAGTACAAACTCGAAGTGACTGAAAATGGGAAAAGGAAATTGTTGAAGTTAAAGCTTGCAGTGAAAAAACTGAGCTTTGGCTCCCGCATCACACAAAGACTTATGGGAGTCTGACAACTGTTATGAACGTCAGACTGCTTCCTGCATATGGGCTGCATTGGCACTTGTGTATAGAACTGCTTACTGATGCCCTCATGTGGCCACTGATGAAACTACACCCTTTCTCTACATATCACAGTGTTGAATTGCAATATTCTCTTGTTATGTCAATAAAACATAAAACTCCACTGTGAAATCACAGTTATCTGCAGGAAAGTACCCTGGCCTGGCTCGTTTTTTTAAGAAGACAAGCACAGGCTTTGGATAAGGTCTGTGATTTTAATCATGGGGGTGTGACTAACAAATGTGCACTCCAAATTCATACTGGTAGAATAATTGGCTTCTGTACCCTGATGAGATTAAAGCAGAATCTGTAAAGTACTATGTTATAGTATGCATGAGCTAACAGAAATAAGGAATAATAGATAGTGAAAATTTAAGAGAAAAGGTGGGACACTATTTTCAGGTCCTTCAAGCCTGTGTCAAGAAAAGCTGGAAGCATTTGTTTAAACTATTAAAGACCGTGAAGAAAGGCTTTACAGAAGTAATAGCAATACAACAGGGGCCCCAGAACATGAGGTCTGCATACTCATTTGCATACTTTAGCAGCGGGCAGGTGAGCACACCCATACAGATAGTTGGCTATAGTACCACCCCTGGTACTAAGCCATAGACCATGCAGCTACCAACCATTATTATTTCTGCAGTGCTTTAGCGTGCATCATTCACATTAGTCACACAGACTACTGGGTGAATTATTAACACAAAAGAAACATTACAAGTGATATTGCCCATAGCAGCCAATTAGCAATTAGATGTGAATAGTCACCTACAAGTTATAAAACGAAAGCAAAGGTCTGCTTGGTTGCAATGTGCAAAATCACTGGTGATGTTAGTCTCCAATAATAATATGTGCCTCATTGTGTGTTATCGGGAGGCAAATTATTTGGTACTCTACAGTTTACATGTATTATGTAGAGAACGGTTTGAAATTTTATTTTACATTTAGCAAGAGATACATTTAAACCAAAAACCCAAAGGAAGATCAACTCTTTAGCATATTTAGACTCACCTGTCGACTGAGAGAGCTGTTTTGGGTATCTGGCACAGAAGATATAAGGTTGGTGGTGTTCTTTTTGTGAACACTGTTCATACCAGGTATTTTAGTGATTTTGCAGGCCTTGCTGCTTGCACTAGAGTTTTTACGTTTTTTACCCTCGGATTTATCAAATGTAAGTGGCATTGACAACATGGCATTGTGTGCTGCCAGTGTGTGTTCCCCTGGGTGATGTACCAGGGAAGACACTGACAGGCTTGAGTCAATACTGCTAACAACCATACTCATATGTCTTATAGAGTCTGCCGGGCCACCAGATAAAGTCCTTCCTGGGGTTTCCAATTTGGCACTCAGCGGGCTTGTTCCATTGTTTGCATTGTGTACAGAGACACTGTTATAGGAAGAAGTCGCTTGATAGGAGTTCAACCCCGAGTTAGAGTTCAACACACAGTTTTTCTTATGGGACCCTGAAAACAAAGACGCGGAGGACGTCTGTAAAGGTAGCGAAGAGGGGATAGAAGAGGAAGTTGTTTGAGGCTTTTTCTTTCTGTTACCTGAAAGCTCTTCGCTCCGTGAAGACAAATCTTTGATTTTTGATGACTTGCTAGGCTTTGTTTTTGAAGGCTTTTGAGATGGTGAAGGGGTGAGGGTTGGCACAGGGGAAACAGATGAAGGTGATTTAAAAGTAGAGTCCACAATATTCAGAGTGCCTGTCGCATGTGGGAAAGCATTGGGGTGCGACGTGACAGAGTTTGTCTCAGCTGCCATGTTGGTCAGCATGCCAGAGGTTACCATGTATGAAGAAGTGGTTCTAGAATTGGTTGCAGGGGAGGACAGATATACTGAATTTGAGTTGCTGAAAGGATGCAGGACAGATGCAGGGAAAGAACTGCTGACATGCGTTGCTGGAGAAGGCATTGGACTATCTGCGGCTGGAGGAATTTTTCTGAAGAGTAATGGGGGAAAAAAAGACAATTAAAATAAAATATTCTTACCACTTCTTTTGTAACCAGCTAATGTTATTACACATACACACACCCGTGTGAAGAAAATGAAAGTCATCTAACATCAGTCAGGTGAATGAGAGAAGTAAAAGCTAAAATAGGACATCAGAGACATGATGTCTTTATCAACAGAAGAGGGTGGGGTAAAGACTATGATGTCACCGCTGCTTTTGATAGTATGTCATCCTGCACAGCAGTATTACACACCAGTAATACAGAAAAAGAATCTTTGGCCTCCATTTCAATTGAGCCCTCTTGTCCCTTTCATTTGCCCTTATCCCAAAGTATATGGGCAGTCCATGGAGATGGCCAGTCCTGGATATTGAGGCAGAAAAACCATTTCTCCAACCAAGGGAAAGAAGGGGCGACAGATATTCTTAAATGAGAAGGAATGGAATTTACACTTGGGGGTGCAAAAAGTTAGCAACTAACAAATGGCTCAGCACTTTAGCAATTAACAGATGGCTCAGTGGGTGTCATTAGATTCAGGGAGGTGGTATAAGAATAATTCCTCATCAGTGACTTCAGCTGGCAATATGAGGGAAAGTTTTTGTCATAATTGGGAAGAATGCCAATTATTGTTAAGCTATTTTTTCTAGGAGTGAATGGCATAAACAATACTAACTAGGTTTTCATTCACATTTTTTTGTTAAATCAAAACAATTTAAATAGAATCAAGGCCAGTGGTGCCAAGGCATTTCTTTCCACAATGTTTTCCTTGTTATTCTGCATTTAAATCTTGTACCCAGTGTCTCCAGGACTTCAGCTGAACTATTTTTATTAGAAGGCAATACAAACCACCAGAATGATTTTACAAAATAAAATCAAGCTCTGCAGTTTTTCTGGAGGAAACAGTCTCTGCCTATCCTTTGTCACAGCTGCCACAATGTCACAGGGCTGCCAACAGTTCAAAGGACATTATAACAATAACGTTTTATATACAGAAAGAAAAATAAATAAAAAATATGGTAAATAGAATGAAAATGTGTTTTCTCAGCAAAGGACAATGTTACAACTTTTTTTTTAGTAAAGATTTATAGCAGTTTTTATTAAACACACATACATAACAATGGAACATAAGAAGGAGACAAAAGAGAGAGAGAAGAGAAGAGGAGCGAGGGGGGGGAATCCTATAACTTTAACATGCATCATAAGATGCAAATGCAGTACAACACTGCAATGTTTCTGAAACTAAATAGTTCAAAGACATATAAGTACATTTTAAACTAAAATGACCCCCCCAATATATAAAAGATTTTATTAAACATTAAAAGTTAAAGCAAAGCAAATTTTTTAGCTTCAGAATTTGTTGCAGCAACACTTCAGAACTGGTGGGAACATATAGTTCAGCAGATTCTGTCGCACAAATGTCTAAAACTATCTAGAACATTACTTTTCATTGCCTTTATATATAGGGAATGAAGAGAAACGCCCAGCACCCACAAGCACACACGTTTGCACTCTATCCTACTGTGCTACTCTACAGTATTGAAACGGTGACAATTGTCCTAAACCGTATTCTAAACGTCCACCTCTTGGTTTGCTGCTGTTTCAGGAGTTTAAGCCAGGCAGAGGGAGGTTGAGAGAGAAAAGCAGCATTAAAGCACTAGGAAATACAAAACTTGGTACAGGTATGGGATGCATTATCCGGAAACAGGTTATCCAGAAATTCCCGAATTACAGAAAGGTTGTCTCCCATTTACTCTATTACAATCAATTAATCCAAATTTTAAAAATTGATTTCCTTTTTCTTTATAATAATAAAACAGAACCTTGTACTTGATCCCAGCTAAGATATAACTAATCCTTATTGGAAGCAAACCAGACTATTGGGTTTATTTAATGTTTACATCATTTTCTAGTAGTCTTAAGACATGAAGATCCAAATTACAGAAAGATCCCTTATCCAGAAAGCCCCAGGTCCCGAGCATCCTGGATAATAGGTCCCACACCTATATTGGCCTTCTGCTTGTGTAAGTGTAGGTGTGGTAATGCTTTCAACCTATCCATTTCTGTATTTTTACAGAAATACTCATTTACAGGGTGCTCATTGGCCGTTTTTTGAGTGATGTTACAGTCTTGTCTAGGGTCAGTGCAGAGCTCATTTGCCAAATGTAAGTGACCTTACTACCATGTTTAGGGTTAATATACTGTTGATACATTTTATTTAGTGATTACACTGGCACAGCAAGGGATATGAGGTGTATTTTGATAAAATTGGTGTATTTAGGGGCATGGCTACAGAGGGGGCATGGCCAAATATGTTGTTCCATTTACTTTATTTCAAAAGTTGGAAAATATGCTCCACAGACAAGCACAAAGCTTTTGTAACCTTAAACATACACATTACAAGCCACTTGCTTAGTCAGGTTAACAAGGGAAATTTTGTCTCAAAGTTTATCCATGTTGCAGGTCAAATAAGGGAGTCTGAAACATTCAACTACCAGGTCAATGATGAGATCATATGAGACCTGTACAGATATTCAGGCCTTGTATGACATTTCATACTTTCTGATGGTGTTAAAATAATGTTTGAATGTGAGTGTTTAGGTGCAAGTCTGTTGTGCCTATTTACATTGCCCACAAAACATAATGGAATTCTGGAGGGCAAAACTGGCTAAATAGGTTATTTACAAGCCCGAAATAACAGCTGTTTTTGCACAATTCAGTTTATAGCTATGTACAGAACCACTAAACACATTTTTACATTTTGGCCTGACATCTCCTTTAAACTTATAGACTTATGGATGGAGAGTAAAATCCTGAATCCTGGTTTTTGTTATTTTTTTTTTTAAACAAAACATGGTAAACTGTAAAACTGGAGATACTCCAGGTTTGGTACTTGCAAGGTAGAAAATTTGATTTCCATTCTCTTTTTTGAACCACTTTGTTGTGACTACTTTGTCCTTAACAAACTCAGATCTGCATAAGCTATATCGTTAATATATTGAGCATTTTCCATAAATTCTTTAATAATAAACATGTTAATGGTGCTCTACTTTCACACTTCCTAATTACTCTATTGTTTTTTTATTCAGGTAAAGTTTGTACGTTTATTTGATTCCGTTATTAGTTAAAGAGAAGTTCATGTTTGCATTAACATTGATATTCTGATTAAAATGCATGCAATAATGCTAAAAGTTGTGGCAGTGTAGGTTCATAGAAGTGCTCCATATCACAAGGCCTTAAGGTGCTGCTGTGAATTAAATTACAGATGGTACTGAATACTTACTTCCACATCTGTGAATTCAAGTGTTTCTCCACCATTGAATTTAATGCGAAACGGAAACGGTCCCATCGTCTATCAAACACATAGTACCCGCGCCCCATTAAGCGGCTGCCAAATGAGCAAAACTGAAAACCAAATGTAGGAAATTCCTTTAGTGGAAGTATAATGAAATGCACTAATCACACTAAACACACATGAAAATAAAATATTACATTATTAAATGTGTAATTTAATAGAGTTCAGTTCTACAAAAAAATGATACATTATTTACATGGAGCCATGCATAGGATATACCACAAAGCATTCAATTCACCTTCAGATGAATGCTTTAAAGTATAATTTACAGCACACCTAGCATTTCAGCTGCTACACTGTTCTCATGTTTCCGATATTATTCATCATTCAAATGAAATGGAAACACTTTGTCTATTGTAGACTCATTAATTGTCAGACAAGAATCAATTTAGATCACCAAAGTGAGCATTCCTGTATGGTACCCAACCCATCCGCATTTGCAGAGTGTTTCCCATTGACAGTTGCCATTTATTTGAGGTGTTTTTTTTTTTTGCCAGCATATATTAGTATGAACAAATGCCTAGTGTGCCAAGAGTTTAAATTAGCTTTAATTAGCATGAATTCCAATCCTAACTTGTATTTGAGTAACGTATTTTCATGTATTCTACCTCACAATCCAAGCATACTCTTTTTTTCACTCTATACCCTCAAGTCAAATAGCTTGAAAATGAACAGGGCAAATCGTTGGCGTTCATGGGTAGGGGGATAAAGATTGAATTCCATCAAAGCTAAATAAATATATTGTTTTGATTGACTTGTAAAATGACCCCAATATCCCATATTCATATTAGCAAATTAAGCAATGCATTTGCAAAGCAGCCGGCTTTTTGTATATCATATAAGGAATGGGAAAGCCAGTGTGAACAACACAGAAATGTAATTATATTGCTTTTTTAAGCTTAATGTTGGCAATAGTATAATAGTTTCACAGTAAACGCACACACATTTAAGGGGTTTATAAAGTCATCAAGCAGATTGACATTCCAGAAATGTATATTCTGCCAATGAGGAACAGATCAGATGTTTTCTAGTGAGCAGCAAGACTTACATACCGCTAAAGGTTTAGGATGATGTCCAGAATAGTAACAGTCTAGTTTCTCTGCCTCTTCAACACCTTCAACTTCCCCTTCATCGCTGGAGAGCCGACTAGCCAGATCTCCCCCAACCAAACTGACAGGGGGCTCTGGAACAAAAGCACTGTGGTTTGATGAACTTGCACTGTTGATGCCATTTGCAGATGTTGGTCTTGGAAAGAAAAACAATCCTAGTGTTAGATACTTCTGCTAAAAACACTGAGCAGTAATGTATTACTTATGAATTTATTAATAAATTACCTTGCGATTGGAATTTAAGGATGGCCTCTAAATTTGCTGATGTTACTAAATTATGCAAAACTAAAGGCTCCATGCAGGATAAAGTCAGCGGGCAATCTATACATGCAATGTTATGCACTTGGGACAACAGGACTTGAATTCTAATAGGACGGGAGGGAGGTATGAACAACATGCTGTGCAGTGGCAGCCAGATTGCTAAAGCTAATAAAGTATATACTGAGCCAGAACATAAAATGATGCATTTAATACAAATTATATTTTACTAGGGCAACCAGTAAACAATGTTTTACAATTAAAAAAACATAAATAAGGGTTTTTATGTAATATAAGGCACAATGTTTACTACACTTCTTAATACCTATCAGCAGGTTTCCTGGTAACCTGTTTGAAAGCAAACATCTTTAGATAATAAGTCACAGAGCTGCAAAGTAGTATCACTGTCCAACCAGTGAGCAGTACTGATTGGTAAAACTATGACGTGTGATTTATTAAATACTAAAAAAAAGGTCTGGCTGCAATTTGAATAGCACAGTACAAGGCCAAATAGAATATATGGCACACGGTCACCCCACAATTGCTTTGAAGAACCAAGGAAAATGAATATAATTTCTAGCTCTCTGTTCTGACCTGATCAGTGCAAAAAAATATAGAACAGGCTGAATCAATCTTCGCTGCAAGGCAAGCCTTCAATTTTAACATTTGAGAGAAGAATCTCCCCATATCATTGTCTGTAAATGGTGCAGCACCATTTGTAAAGAACCCCCTGTCTTTTAAAAGGTCCTAGAGCCCAAACCAAAACATTGTTATCTTTTTTAAGAGAATAAAAGACCAGGTCTTTTATGGAAAATAAATTCATTTTGGAATGCTCAAAGTGAATTGAACCACTGCCAAACTGCAAACAACATGTTTTATTTACAGTATACTTTCATTTTCATAATTCTCTAAAAAGATTACGCTCAAACAGTTACTGTGTCACTAAAGCTGAGTACAAAGCACAAGGCATTTGCTTATGGCCACTACCTGCAGTGACTACCTACTGCCACACCAATAGATGTTCTTATCCTTGTCTTTAGCTACAATCCCATGGTGCAGAATGCCTGATTTTTGCTGAATAATGTAATCCCTACAGCAACTATTCATACACAGCTATGAAATGCAATTTCTTGTGCACAAAGACTCACCTAGGTAAGACGGAATTCTGAGGCCTGGATTTTGCAGGTGATGTCACTTTTGGTTCCTGAACAGAGTTTGCAGCTGTTCCTGATGACTGTTCTTGTGCTGGTGTGGGCTGGCTCTGATGTGTTTCTCGTGAGGATGGGGCATGTTCTTTGTCTTTCGTTACTTCTTTTTCTCTTGACCGAGCTTTGTGCTCAGCTAGGAGGATGTCAAACTGTTTTTTACGACCTGGTACTGCTCGACGGTGGTTCAGTGAATGCGTCTGATATATTAAAGAGGAAACAAGAAATTCATTGCTACTTCTATACAAAGGTTGTATAAAAAGTATTATAACAGCTGAGTCTTTCAAAGAGCATAACCATTTACTGTAGTTTATTAAAATAAAAATCATGTACAACAAGTATTATAACTTGGTGAGTATTCTGTGATCACTGACTGAACAGCTTGTTTTCGTGGATGTATAACTTTACTGATGTTTTAAGCAGCCCACATAAAATAAACCCCATGCTTTGCATTAAGAATACCAGATCGATTTATTATAGTGCTGAAAGTGTTGACCCTAAGGGCTAGTCCAGCCGAGAAGATTAGGGCAGATTCGACGCCTCGCGATTAATCTCCCTGAACTGCTTCCCCCTGCCTTCCAGATGCTTAATGAAGAATAGCCTGTGCCTATTTACACGTGGCGCTGCACTTTCCCGAAATCGCTTGAAATTGTCTAACGTGGCAACTTCGAGTGACTTCGGAAAACGCAGCACCACGTGTGAATAGGCACAGGCGATTCTTCATTGAAGCAGCTGGAAGGCAGGGGGAAGCGGTTCAGGGAGATTAATTGCCCCAAAGAAGAGGTGATTAGTCGCCAGGCGACAAATCTCCCTGAATCTTCCCGTGTGGTCTAACCCTAATAGGAGGCTTTCTACCAGCTAGACACGTGAAGAGTTCAGAAAAGTATTACAGTCACTCACCGATTTCTGACAAGTTGAGGACGTAAGGATGTATTTTAACCAATATACAAAATGATTCACAGTTAAAGATGCACAGTCAAAACCAAAATGGAATTTGGAAATGACAAAAAAGAAGGTATGGAAGGGAATGATAGCTAAAAATTACTTTCAGGGTACAGTTTTTCATCATTACGTTATTTGTAATTTAAAAGAAGAAAAAAAGTTGTAAATGTAGTCAAACCATGCTGTGATATCTTAAGGCTTAACCAGACTTCTCAGTTAGCAACAATGTTAGAAGCATGTCTCCTATAGCACATTTTGCTGTTGCACGTATTTGCAGTTTCAGTATTAATAATTGAAAATGATTTCACATTCTATGTGGTCATCAGGAACACCCAATGTCTTGCACCGCCCCTGCTAAATAATGACAAACAAGGTGAAGAGCCAATGGGGGCAACTGTACTATATAACAAGAACAGAATCATTACAGCAGACACTGTAAGAGTCATAAACAAAGTGTTGCCAAATCATTTACAGATTACAGTCCGTTATGAATGGATTTGTTATACACAAATGATCTTCTATGATAACATGTAGGTATAGTATATGGCTAGCCTATTAGCAACTATGGATAATTACCTTGCATGTAAGCGATCTTGTACATGGTTTCTTGGTCTCAGGATCCAATACACCACAGTGTTTATTTGGGTCAAATTCCCTTTCTGGAGTGCAAAATAAAAAGCCTTTTAAACAGTCTTTGCACAATTTGGGATTCATAATATAAGCATGCCAACCACAGTCACTTTTACACAGAAAATAACTTTCTCTTAGTATATGGCTCTAAGCAGGAAGGGGTACATAAGCATCTGGACAAAATAACAGTAAAAGTATCATTTGCATTTCTGCAGAAGTTAGCCTAATTATTTAAACATTCAATTAGGCAGCAAACGTACTACATTGTGAAATAAAAACATTTCAACGGTAAGGTTTACAGTGTGTACACCAGATAAACATTTAACAAATCTAGATGAAGTTTTTATACAGGTCATATAAGTCTAAGGTGACTTAATATTCTCATGTTTTATATCAGATGTCAAATAAGTTTGTAGAATGCACAAGTTGAGTCTTTGGAGTTGGGTTAATAATGCACACTAGAAAAGGCCAGTAAATATCTTAGACTAACCTAACCAGCACATGAAGGAATTACTGACCTGAAAGTCTTTTGTAAGGCTTGTTGCTGTTTTTGGTGCCATTTTGGTGCTTCCTTTCTAAAGTGCCTAAACCCTTCCCATTCAATATCTTCTCTGGTGACTGTGGCACTGTTTTCTGCATTACTGGCTGCTTGGGTAAAGAAGTAGTAGAAGAGGCTGCTGTAGAGGAGGAGTTGGAGGCAGAGTTCATTTTAACATTGGCACCATCTGCTTTAACCAGGTTTGGGATTTTTTCGAGGCTGACTACTGGTACTGGGACACTGAATAAAAAAAAATGCACGGACAGGTTAATAATGCAAATTAAATTACATGTATCTAACATAACACTAAAATCTGACACAGAAAGTCAATAAACAGCACTTGTATACATATATATGTATGCTGTCACCTACTGAGTTTAGGGACCGACAAACTATACAAAGTACAAATAAAATATAAATGTTCCAATATAGAGCCAATTAGTAATGAATACATATTATTACTACATATCCGCAAAGAAACCAGTGCAACTAGCATCAGAATGTAATAATCAGCCTTGTAGCATGAGCTTATATGACAGGCCAACCTCATTTTCTGCTTGATCATTAGTGACGATCCTCTAAGTTCAGCTTCTCAATGTGAGAGTCGTAGACACTTTCCAAGATGGTGACCCCCTGTGACAAGTTGGAAGTCCTGGATCATTGTTGCTATTGACAAGCTGAAACTTTAGGCTGGTGCAATAAGTACGGTATATAAAATATGGAATTTTTATCTTTTTAGGGTTTAATTATCCTTTAAAGTGAACTGAAAGTTGCAAAAACCCTGCACCTAATATCAGAGAGCAAATGAAATTATATGGGCAAGATATAACCACCTCTGGAAAAGGTCTGACACACTTTCCTCTTTCACTAACTCCTAGTTTATTTTCAAATTATCCATACCTTTTCTCCTGGTTCTTCAGCCAGAGATATATTTATAGGCTAACATTTACTTGAGTTTGTTTGCATGTCTATGTTTGTGGGGGGAAATGTTAGTGTGTAAAGATGCATACTGTATATGGGGAGGACAGTGTTCATGGCTATAACACAATCCAACACCTGGACATTTCCAGTCTGTTGTAGTAATCAGATGACAGAATAAACAAGATATATATCAGACAAAAAGTTTAGCCATTCAAAAGTAAATATTCATATCATGGGAAACATCTACAGATACACCACAGTGCTATTAAACATGCAAAAACCTATATTTGCATCCAGCATATTAAATAGTGACTAGGGTTTATGAACACATACAGAACTAACCAGTTAATAATAAAAGCAGAATAAACTTCTACACTAATCTATTTGCTATCTTCAATATTGTATTGAGTCAATAGGATGATATCCCAAACATATACAAACTTTCTACACAAATCTATTGTCTATCTACAATATTATATCCACTCTTCCTTCACTAAATTATATATTTAATGCTGATTTCAATTAATTTACATATGAAAAGCATATGACATCTATTGTTTCTCAAGAGTCTTGATAACACAAAGGTATTTCAATATTTGTCTTGCCTACTTCCCGTATGCGAGACTTAAATTGACAGGGAAGATTCTTAGGTTGTATTCTAGCATTCCAATTACATAACTTCCCCCTTTCTTTTCATATTTCAGCCATTTAAACCATTTGTTTCTGCAAGCCTATATTTATTTACTTGTTTAATTTTTTTAACTTCTACCAGACCTGTAACAAACTCATTATTTATTTAAATGTGCCTTTTGTTCATTCACATATCTGCAAACATTAGGCCTCCAAGCAGTGGCAGTACAGCATTCAACACAGATAGACCAACATACACCTTTATGCCATTTAAATGTCATTTAAAGCTAGCAAAGCTTTGTTAACCTTTCATTTTTATTTAAGAATCTGCAAGGCAGCAGCAGTTATGACAGATCATTTCCCAATCCTGTGAAGTGCAGTTGATGTGAAAGTCAGCTAATTAGTCATTAAGGAAGCAGCATCTTTCAGAATATTAAAACCTAAAAAGGCAAGTTTTTGTGAATATCAGCTTTAAAAGGATTGTTCTTTCATACACTTTTTTTCAGTTCAGTTGTTTTCATATTGTTCACCATAAACAAAGACTTTTACCAATTGCTTTCCAGGTTTTATATTTTACCATTTTCCCAAAATTGTAGTTTAAAGTAGTGTTTCTCTAGTAGTTTCTGTTTGTCTCTAATGTTTCAGTCTGGCAGTTCAGTGATCCAGGTACAGAATCTGTACTGTTACAATTTACTACATTTAGTTGATACAATAAGTTGATGCATGTCTCAGCAGTATCTGTGGAATATTGGCAACTTTTTTAGCAATTTTAACAGCTTATTAACAGCAATTTTAAAGGGCACCTATCAAAGCCAAAATCAAACACATAATAACAATCTGACCAG
>CM044436.1:64251086-64285341 GCA_024363595.1 Xenopus borealis
TAACAATGGGAAGATAGCAGCTCCCTAACACAAAATAACAGCTGCCTGGTGGATCCAAGAACAGCACTCAGTAGTAAAAAGCCAAGTCCCATTGAGACACATTCAGTTACATTGTGTTGGAGAAACAACAAACAACAGCCGGCCAGAAAGCAGTTCCATTCTAAAGGGCTGACTCTTTCTGAAAGCACATGACCAGGCAAAATGACCCGAGATGGCTGCCTATACGACAATATAATAAATTTAAAAAAAAAATACACTTGCTGGTTCAGGAATTTAATTTTACATGTTAGAGTACATTATTTGCAATGTAAACAGTGTAGAAATAAAAACTACATCAAAAAATTAATGACAGAATCCCTTTAACCTGATTAGAATACTAGGAACCCCATCTATGCCAGTAAACTGCAGAAGTAAGCAAATTTCATACATTTAAGGGAGCTGTTATATGAAGGAATGCGATGGTGGTCTGCATGACATGAGGAAGAAATTTAGGATTAAGCAATATGACAAAACAGTTTACAGATACGCGACCTATTATGCAGAATTCTCTGGAATTGGGTTTTCTGGATAATGGATATTTCCGTAAATTTAGATCTTCATACCTTAAGTCTACCAAAAAAAAGCATGTTAACATCAAATAAACCCAATAGGCTGGTTCTGCTTCCAAAAAGGATAAATTATATCTCAGTTTGGAACAGATATTATTAGAGAAAAAAGAAATAATTTTTATGGGCTACTTTGGAGCTTTCTGGATAATGGGTTCAATACCAGTATTGTTGATTTATACACAATCATGTAGGGATACTTTTGATGTGGTAAAAATTTGATTTCAACGGCTACGCTCATAGTTGCAACAGAGTACATCACTCACTTAAAATGCTTTCAGAAAAAAAGTAAGCAAGATCAATTTAATTTTCAGAGACGGACAGTTGCTGTATAGGACAAATGATCATTTTCAGCAAACACTAAGAATTCATCTTAATTATTTGTTACAAGCCAACCTGAGCCAGATAGTTTTTGATGATGATATTTCCCAGGATTGCTTCAGCAGTAGTGTGAGAATGCTTTGTGCTTATTCAGTAAACAAAGGGGCCCTCTGGTGCTTAAAGGGTCAAACAATAAAAAATGAAGCTCGGCAGACATCAAACACCACAGTTTAGTTTCAACACACAGCCTTATATCAAGCTAGCCAAATATAAATGACCTTCGCTGGTTTAGTAGAAGCAGCAAATCATGGCAGAGATAAACAGAATGTAATGCAGGCCAGCCAAAGGCTGCATAATAGTGTGCAGGAAGGAGGAAATGTGCAGATGACAAGAGCAGGGCTCTCTGCTCACGTACGATTACATGGCTCAGTTGCACTGCAAGCAAACTGCGTTGGTGGCAAAAATAAAGGGAATATGTCCACTGGGAGAGAAAACAGAAAACAAACATGAAGATTCTGCAGGGTGAACAGCAAAAACAAAAGCCACTTACAGAAGGAGAAGAGGCTGCCAAGTTAATTTGCCTGTGCAGCGGCTGTAAACATGTTGTACTTTTGGGAGGCAAAATGCTGAGCACTGACACAGCAGCCGTCACACAAGCTCAGTGTGTGCGTAAGGAAGGATTGTGACTGCTGTGCGGCCCACACTGACCTGCTCCAGGGGAAGACGTAGCAACGCTGATCGTGTGCAGCAACTGTGACAGCAACTTTCAAGTCCTACCAGTCGGGTACCAGAAGTTCAGAGAACTGGACAGGTGCCAGGAACAATACAAGCAAAGGGAAAAAAATGCTTTCTCCACCCACAAGGCTGTTGTGTTAATACAGCTAAATGACTCTGTGCTGTGTTCTAGTGGCCAAGAAAAGGATATCACTGCTATACAGACACAAGGAAGCTCATTCGCACCTATTAAGCAGCACTAACTGCCATGTGCATGATCAACATCTCAAGGAAACTGCTCTCTAAACTCAGTGAATACAGCAAGTCAAAATGAAAGGAAAAGATACAAATTTAGAAAGAAAGACTCATTCGTGTAGTTATGAAGAAGTAAAATAATTTTCACACCCAAATGTGAAATTTGGGGTAGAAAGGGGTGACAACATATAAAACAACATACAAACTGCAGCTGAGAGATGCCACTGCAAATCATTTTGCATCACTTCCACCGCAGTAATTCTACAAGCAGAACACTACTCCCAGGTCCACTCTATCACTGAAAATTGTAGCGCAACAGCAGCGGGAGAAATCCTGGTTGAACATTCTTGTTCAACATATAATTTGAAGTTTACCATGGACATTCAATCAGATTGAGGGATTGCAATAGGTGGATTGCGCAAATGGCAAAATACACACAAGATTTGTTACTATATACCTCTAGTGCAGGGGTCTGCAACCTGCGGCTCTGGAGCCTCATGTGGCTCTTCCTCCTGCTTTCTGCGGCTTGGTCATGTCCTCTATACAGCCCTCGCACCTGCTTGCGGCTACTTGAGTGTGCGACTGCCATAAGCTAATGGCTGGGCTGTACTGGGGGGCCCACTGGGAC
The DNA here is from genome assembly GCA_024363595.1 of Xenopus borealis. Taxonomy (NCBI): domain Eukaryota; kingdom Metazoa; phylum Chordata; class Amphibia; order Anura; family Pipidae; genus Xenopus; species Xenopus borealis. Next base: position 64,253,610 of record CM044436.1, read on the forward strand.
TTCTGCCTCAGGGCCCCCCTCCAGACTCAAGGGCTGCTGCCTCTCCCCCCCCACGGCATGCATGTTCGCACTGTGCAGGAAGTCTGTTTTTTGGAATAGTTGCAATTTGTAGCAACTCCTGGGACTCTCCCTCTCTCAAAGAACAAAGGAGGGTGTCTAGTGCCCCCTTGCACCGGGGCTATAGAGCTGCTACCTGTTACACCAACAACGTTTCCTCCCAGCAGCTCAATTTCCAATTTGGTGTGCCCCTGTCTGGCCTGTAGAGACACTGTCTCACTGCCTTCCATTGTTTCCCAATGTGAAGCACGGCTATGGCATGTAGAGAACTCCAGAGCAGCTCTTACAGCATGGAGGTGGGAACTGTGCAGCAGCAGCATACCCCAAACGTTTAAAAGTTTATACGCTGTGTTATGTTTTGCGGCTCCAGACTATTTTTCTTTAGTGGAAGAGGAGGCAAAATGGCTCTTTTGATAGTAAAGGCTGCTGACCCCTGCTCTAGTGCTCAATACCAAGTGTACTCAGAATAGCAAGATCTCAAGGAAACCTTACCATAATATACACCACAGACATTTTAAGATCTCCGATCTTCTCTGTCATTCATGTGGTGGGTGGTGGAAACAACGGCTTGTGCAAGCTTAATATATTTAAATACAAAATTAAAGAGACGTTTACTGTTACTACAACTATACATCTGTAATACGTTTTCAAATCATATATCACCTATGCCCCACATGGTGCAAAAATAAAAACAATATACACATAAAACCTTTCTAAGTACATAAAACAATCCAATCCCGAAACAAATAAATGTTTCCAGCACTATGGTTAAACGTTATGAATGAGCCGACTTGTGCGCGCAGACTACAGATGCAGCCACTTGGGTTTGTGTGTTTAATGTGTCATGACTTGGGATTAAGGGCTAGGCCAGACGAGAAGATTCGCGGATATTAGTCGCCTGGCGATGAATATCCCCGAACCACTTCCCCTGCCTTCCAGCTGCTTAATGAAGAATCGCCTGCGCCTATTCACACGCAGTGCTGCACTTTCCCGAAATTGCCTTAGGAGGCATCTTCGAGCAAGTTCAGAAAACGCAGTGAATAGGCGCAGTCGATTCTTCATTAATCAGCTGGAAGGCAGGGGGAAGTGGTTTGGGGAGATTATTCGTCCCAAAGAAGAGGTGATTAGTCGCTAGGCGACAAATATCCCCAAATCTTCCCATCTGGCCTAACCCTAACTGAAGAAAAGTCATCTTTAATGCATTCAACCTTTTCATTAGCACCATTGTTCACAATGGTGAAAGCTTTAATTAGATGGGATGCTGTGACACAATTTTCTGTGTTCAATGAGTTAAGTGGGATATTTGTGTATAGTTATTCTACGTCAAACACACAAACCAAAGGGGCTTCATCTGTAAATGTGTGTTCACACGGTTATGAGAAAGAAACACTAGAATCCTGTAGAAGAAACTCAATCCTTCTAGTAGCTACTTCTTGCCAATTCTCCCAAAGCTAGGTTTGAGAAGAAGCTGATGCAACAACGATAGCAATCTCTGAACGTTACAAATGGATGTTATGTCACTGCTTTACAATACTTACAGTAACATAGGTCCCTAAAAAGCAACAACCACAATAAAAAAAAATGCAAAGTAAGAATACAAATCTAGCCTGCACACTACAGATGTGTGCCTGTGGAACACAGGCCCCCTTTAGAGGTAACTCCTATCTTACCACAACAACAAAGAAAAAAACTGAAACAGGATGCACCGTTAACGTTCAACCAAGAGAAATGTACCATGTACCATGGCAAGATACTTTTTTTGATCGTTGTAAAGAGAGTTGGATGAGAGGTACAGCATATAGTTCAATTCTTTTGCACCTTGAGGTTATTTATTATATTGCAAGCAATGGCATTTAATTGTCTTGTGAAATATATATTATTTTGAACACAGAGTTTGGCAAAGAAACTCTGCCAGTAGTATTTATCAAAATACATTTTACAGAAAGACCCAGGGTCGGACTGGGTACTGGGAAAAAGCATGGGAGATTTGTAGCTTGAGTGTGCCCCTGGGGGTGGCAGGGGACCAGGACCCCCCCAGTCCAACACTGGAAACACCTACGACTGAATTGTCTTTTTGGGTATTTTCTTTCTTTTTTTAAATATCTACATTTTTTTCTTGGTAAATAATACATAACAACAGAGAAACATCTTTGGTACACAGTTCTGGTGCTCAGAAACTAAAACAGCCCTGGCAGGAACTGTAAACAATTAGCAATTTTTGGGTAATACGAGTGATTTTGCAAAACAAGTTCTCAGAATATTGGTAAAATGGAGCTATTTATGATCACATAATTGTATGTGTCCTTTAGTAATTATAAGGGTAGTTAAAAACACACAGATTGTTCAGATCAAAAGTTTACATTTACCTATAATATACAATGAAGTTGACACACACAGGTTCAGAAGTTCAGATGGCAATGAAGGCCAAGTATCCACACCTGCAACTTGTGTGATTTGACAGTGTATAAATACATTTCATGCATGTAACTTTGCTGGTCAATGAGAAAAGCTTTATGGGTGGGATACCTGTGATGATCATCCTGTCCATGCCTGATGTTTGAACAGACCAACGATTTCAAAAGTACATGGATATCGGTCAGTATCAGTCACCATATGCGCATGGGAAACTATACATTCAAACAATTATCCATAAGTTTTATGCTTTAGATAGTAATTATAATTGTTAAAAATTCTGGTTACTGATAATTAGTTAAGGGGTAGAGTGATATACTCACAAGTCAAACTGTGTACTAGTTATTGGTGCGTGACCAGCTCTGCACCAGTATAACCTATAAATATATCCCCCACTATAGCTTTACATGCTATAGAAATAATCCTGTTTAAAAAAGTTCAAAAAAATCTCAAACCGGAAATGTAGCTACTTGACAACATGGATTTTACTGTCAACATTTCTTTTCTTTCTGCAATATATTAGTCACTTTTCTCTCTGCAACTGGTTTGTAGAATAAGATTTGAACTGAATACTGAAGATGAAAATGCCTCTTGGTTGAAAGCAAACATATTTAAAGGAAATAAATTAGAGTTTACATCAATCAGGTGCTGTGTTTACTGTCATCTACACCAACAGTACTACCTAACATAATTTTTAAGCATTCAAATGTAAAATATATCTTGAACCATTAAATCATAATTTTGTATTCATTCAAATACTGAATCTTCAATATATATATATATATATAAATATATATTAAAAAAAAAAAAAAAAAAAAAAAAAAAAAAAATATATATATATATATATATATATGCACACCAAAAGTGGTTTATTTACAGAAGTTCCATCGTTTCAAGCACAAACTCTGCTCTTCCTCAGGGACACACCTCAGTCCCTGAGAGCAAATGGACCACCTTGTCTGACATTGTATGTCCTATAGTGTTAAATGCAGTTCAGTAGAGGAGTGTTTAAAGGGTAATAATTTTGTACCCAAAGCATCCTAGCGGGAAAAAGACAAATACTGGAAATTGCCCCTCATAGTGAATGGGAATTTTCTGCAAGCATGCATTGCAGCCTGGTCAAGTGAAAGGTCACTCAAAAACTGCATTTTCAAAAATAAAACATTGTTACATTAAAAAAAAATCAGATGAAATTTCAGTGTAGGATTTATGGTTGATAAAATGGTAGAGTTGGTGTGTGAATACTCTTGCAAGGATCTGTATTAGCACACACACACACATATATATATATATATATACATATATATATATATATAATTAATTTTCACTCAGGCCTTCAACTCAGAAATAAGAAGCAAATATGGTAGTTTTGTTCCTAGGTGACTGTGAAAGGTGGCAGGGTTCCAGTTATTTGCCATGTTGGGTAATTAGACTCTAGAACAGGGATCCCCAACCTTTTGAACCCAAGGAGTTGGGGAGCAACTCTAACATGAAAAATGTTCTTTGGTGCCAAATAAGTGATGTGATTGGCCAGTTGGTCGACCTATGTGGATTATCAACCTACATTGAGGCTCTGTTGGCAGAACATCTGGTTTTTATACAACCAAAACTTGCCTCCAAGCCTGGAATTCAAAAATAAGCACCTGCTTTGAGGCCACTGGGAGCAACATCCAAGGGGTTGGAGAGCAACATGTTGCTCACTAGCAAATGGTTGGGGATCACTGCTCTAGAATGTTGAGATGGCAAGCAGTAGAGAAAATCATGTAATACATTTCTCCAGCATCACATACACGTTACCTTGTTAGACCTATTCCTGAATAAGCATTGACATTAGAAGTGAGGTCTAGATGGAGAGGAATGCTTGCTTAGTCATGCTAAGCTGTTTTGGAGTCTTTGAACACCCCCAGTACAACTAACGAATAATGTCATCATCTGGTTTTTGAAATTTTCTTTTCTGCCTGTTTGGGACAGGGAGCAGATATTTTTAAGGCATACAATTCAGTTAGAAAATGAACCAAACTAATAAAATCTAAATAATCTGGACCCTTTACCTAAACGCTATAATCACCTTTGCACTGCCAGAGTATGGAAATGCTTCATAGTGATCAGGTATTTTCCCATCCCACCGAATATATGACTCAGGCCACAAAACTGTTGCAAAACTGTAACAAGGCAAGCAAAAGTTAATTCTGAAAAAAATTGGAATACATTGCGAATTGTGATTATACTGAAATACCTACTAAACACTGTGACTTTTCATCTTTTCCAATTATAAACAGACCCCAGACTGGCAAATTCAGCTGTCATTCCTGGCCTCTGGTCTACATACTTTGGTCTATACACGTATGCTATTAATATTACTGTATTTTTGTCTAATAATCAGTGGCACTAGAAGTATGTAATATAAGCAGTTTAGGACAAGGGACAAAGGCAGTGTCAAATGGTTTATCATACCAGGAAATATGAAAACAGAGGGTTTGACCTTGCAAGGAATGAACATTGAGTGACTTCAAATTGAGTCTTAGATATTTCAGCCAATGCAATACTCCTGAGATTAGGTGTTGATTAATTAACTGAACAAAAATATATTTTCTTCATATGGCAATGTTTCTCCCTAATGTAGGTATGCTTTATCAAGGAAACACTTATTGCCACACTACAAGAATTCCTGAGGCCTGCTCAAAGAATTAGTGGGCTCTCTGCCAAGAACCTCTTATTCAATTAAATTTCAGAAACTTGGTATCTTTTTATGGCTGTTCAGTGCAGGAGATCAAAGAGAAACTCTGGACTATTCACTAACAATTCAGGACTGCCGGCTAAGCTGTCAAAAATTAGGACTGTTCCCAGGGTCGGACTGGGGGGCCCTGGGCCCACCGGGACTGCTGTCCAGGGCCCCCTCCAACCCCCCCACGCCTTCCTCCCCTTCCCCCCCACCTACTCCTCCCCTCACCCATCGCTGTGGGGTGCACACGTGCTGAAGCAGATGCCCAGTGCGCTGCGCACCACTGTGCATGTACCCCTGGTGCCGTGCGTCACGGGAGGTATGGTATTTCACTATCCATAGCTGGGACTTGTTACTATTGTACCCTGCTAGAAAGAAATACAGTATCTCAGAACCCTGATTGAGGTGTAAATATAAGCACTATAATTCCATGCCCTGCAGATGGGTTCTAAATGATCCATTTTTTCGTTATTCTAAAATGTTTAGGATATGTACAGTTTCTGAAGAATATACACATGTATGTATATTATTATGTTATCTATATATCTAGAAAGATATTGCTTGTTGACATGTTTTTTGAGCCCCTGTTTATCATTTTTGTTTTTTTGTGCGCTCCTGTTAGTTACCTAACTGGAAATGTTGCAGGTTCTAACCATTTCAGTAGGAAGGTAGAAGAAAAGGACACAGCTGTGTTCATTCATGGCTGAAGTAACCCCACATGCATGTATGTGTGCCCTTAGTTTGTATGCATGCACAGTGCCTCCTATTAGAGAGTGGGCCGGGGGAGTTTTTCTGTATATTGTTATTCAATTGTATATCATACTAGTAAGTTTTTTATTTTGCTATAGTGTTATACTTTGTGCAGACTTTACAGAGACCTGCTATGTTCAGAACTAGAATTACCATTTAGGTCTACCTGTGCCCATATGTCCATAGCTTAATTAATGTTAATTCTACCTGGTTTGTTGTTTGAGATATTTCTCTGCTTGAGCAGTCTAGTCCGGCTTGAATTTAATTTCACAGGCAGGAGAGTACATGTAGATCTGTTTGTATCATTCTAAGGACAGCTGCATGGCGAGGTGCCTGATAAAGACTGTGTCCATACCGAGATCAGGTGTCTCTGGGGTTTTTAGTGTTTGTCCTAAATAAGTTTCTGTTTTGGAGTGTGGTTGCATGCCTGGAATTGTAGTATTTTGTTTTTGTATCAAAGTCTATTTCTCAGTCTCATGCTTTCATAAGAGACTATGGACCAGCAGGGTATCTTTTCTGCATTAGGGATGCTGATGACCTTAAAAGATTTTTCGCCTGGATTATTATATTTCACCTATGGAAGTTGCATGATTGTGGGTTTTTATTCTGCAATGCTATGGCATCCTTATTACAGGTTTCTGTAGCTTATCACCTTACTATTATGAAAAGAGTAGCATACTGGTGTGTGCTAACATGGTGTATCATATTTGCTGTGATCATTCCTTCCTGGATGATCCCCATTTTAGTACATTCCCATCCCTAGAAGCTTGATATAAAGATGCTGTTAAGGGTTTATTTTTTCTAGGACCGGCTTCTTCCTGCCTCTGGTAACCTGCCACATACATGAGGCACAGTGCCAGGCCAACCTCGCCAGATGCACTAGGCAGCCTGGCCAGTAGTAGCATCCAACAATGGCCGCCTGCTCGAAAAGACGCGAATGCTCATCCAAAAGCGTGCAAAATTCAAACGGTAAAGTTCAAGCCTTTTTTTGTTCAAGATGCCCCAGTAGCTCCCCATCTTCTGTTCTACGGATGCACTGATTCACATGCTATGTGCTGATGTCACTTACTGAGCTTAGGAACCCACACACAATATACAGTACATATATAGAATATAAATGTTCCAATATAAGACTGATATATATATATTTGCTGCCCCTGATAACCTATCTGGCACTGCTGCCTGAGGTGAGTTTTTCAATTCGCCTCATTGGCGGAGCGCACCTGGCAGTGGCACATAAGTCATTGTGGTAGGTAATTGGCCTAAATAATTTAAGCAGTGGCCAGATCTAGACATGATTGGTGTTTTTCTGTCTGAGAGGGGCTCAGAGAAAGCGCATTTGTCACATATATTTTTATTTATATATTTATTTCTATTTCACCATGCAAAATGGGTTATTTTTGGCCAACTATATTTTGTGAATGCCTTTGAATTGCCAACACTGGTTCTGGAACAGACCATAGGAGATATAGAGGTATCTCCAAAATAGGTGTAATTTCTGTCCTTAGCATTTTTTGCCTGAATTTAAATCAGGTGCATCATATTTCATAGACCTGACAGTTTTAAGGTTCCAGTGGCCTCAGGGGAAATACCTTATTGGTGTCCCTCACTGTGCAAAGAAATTTGTGATAGAGCCAACCTCAAACAAGTGCTTGATACCCTTTGTTTTTGGTGTAAGATTTTCTTTAGTCCTTGTAAACACATTTTGCAACTCTACTATGTAGTAAGTAGTAAGATTTATGCTGATGCATTAACGGTTTTCCTAGAACAAAACTGTTTCTGCTTATGAGGTGCCACCTGCTGGGCACAACAGAAAAAACCCTTAGAGTTAATTATAGTTATGATACAGACAGTAATACTCAAACAATTTACAACTGCCCTTCATGTTTATATTTTTTTAAGGATTTTTAAATTTTTTAGTTTTGCAAATCATCCATGAGATGCATGCTGGAAAATGGGTAATGATTTAAAAGCAATCACTCAAAATCCATATAAAGATGAAGATCGATTAAGATTGCTCAAACAACCAAGGCAAGAAAAAAGTGGAGATACAGGTCTTCAGTGCTAAAGGGCTGTTTTGACCTTGGGCTGCGAAAGAGTTAAAACAAAGAAACATTGTTGAGCTTTAGTTCTCCTTTAAAATACTGTAGCTCTGTCGAGCATCTAGACTTCTTTGGCATCTGCAGCTCTGGTAAGTACTGCATTCCATCTAACTATCCGAAAATAAAATGCAATGCCTTTACTGACAGCCTTTTGGAAAAACAATAAAGCATGCAGGCATATTAGGATCTGTCCCTGCTAACAAACCTAAAATGTCAAAATTAAATTGGTTTCCAATATAAAATCTGTGTAAATGTTATGGCAGCATGCCTGTGATCCTTTCACGCAGGCTCTCCCTAATTGAATCATGTCTCTCAATTATATTGCTCGACTGGCATGCTTATAACCAGACATGCCACAATTTTAAAGTGGATACTGCATGCTCCTTTAACCTGCATACATACAGTGAATGCCTAAGGCTGTTAGAGGATCCAGTGTTTTACAGTCCAGTTACATTTGTGGAATAAAAAAGTTGCAGATTCACAATATGAAGGTTAAATACAAATTACCCTCCTACGGTCCCATGTGATTTCCTAAATATCATGTTAGAAAAACACATTAATTTTTGTTTCAGTTACATTATTGTAGTCAAGGGGCTTCTCTAATAGTTGAACATAAAAACTAGCATTGCACCTATAAAAGAGATGCAAGGTGACGCACAACAAGGAACAAGGGAAGCCTGTACTGTATTTTGTTGTGAATCTATGAACACTTGGAGGCTGTGTAAGAGAAACCTATATCTACCACCACTTTCACCCTAAGCCCACAAATTCTGAGGTCAGCACACATACTAAATAGTGTTGCGCACAAGGAATTATATGTGAAGACACATAAGCTCACCAGTTTTTTAAAGAAGAAATAGCAACATTGGTTTGAACTGGTGTTCTATGACTGTCACACAACAGCTGGCACAAGATTTTATATACACAGTTCAGGTCCAAAACTAAAGGCTTCATTTGGAAACCCAAGCACAGCATGCAACTGCCCATTTGTTTTTTCACTTTGCACATTGAGTTTGGGTATGTGAAAATATCTGCAGGACTCTGCACTCAAAAAGAAGACCTGCAGAATTCATCTTAAATGGAACAATGCCTATGTTAGGTGGCACACCACTTAAGCATGTATGCTGCTTTCAGCAAGCAGTAAGGACAGGACTGAGCTGCATCTTCCTAATGCTGCTCTCTGAACGTAGCACCAGATTTTTAATTCAGCTCTCCATGCACTCCAGGGATGTAAATAACCACTATAATTAACCATTTGTAGTCGAACACCTTTAAAATACTGTACAGAAAGGACCTCAAGACTAACTCTTTGGCCCATTAACCAATTAGAACTATTATAACTTCATTTAGAGATAATCACAACAACAGAATTTAATATTTCTTCAAATTATGTATAAAAGGGAACAGCTGATTTTCTCAGAATACTTACTGCTTACTGTATACATGTAAATATAAAATGTGAAAATAAACCATAATACAACTTTCTTTTGTGTGGAAAAATTGAATAATACGAAGTACTTCGCTTTTTGGTAGTCATATGGCAGTATCTATTTCCTTATATATAGCATATCTGCTATATAACTTACAGCTCAAGAAAATATATGAACTGTACCACATGGACCATAACAGAATTATCTTAATATACGGTACCAAAACAATATCCACAGTAAAATGGCTTATTAAAGGGCAAGTATAGTCTCATATCATCCTCCAGTTTTCCCCACAGCTTTTCCAGCTGATTAAAATGCTTCATTAAAATAAAGTTGACAAAAAAGCACTACTTCCATTTTGGGAGGCAGGGCGGTATTTATTTATGGGATCTGTGCCTAGGGTTGTCCTCAGATGCCTTTATAATTAAGTACATTTAAAAATAATAATAATAATAATAATAACCTCCCCAAGCCATTTCAGAAGAATTTCTGCATAAATTTTGTAAAGGAGCTGATGGCGAGGAGTTGGGCTCATTGCACATAAAACTACTGTACATTGGGGTGGGTGCTGTTAGGTTAGGTGCACAACATTGCTTCAACATCAGAGCCCCTGAAACCACCAAGAGCTTCCCTCCTAGCCGCAAATTCCCTTCTGTCCCAGCTCCCCCAGCCACCATGCTCCTGCTTCCTGCACATCAGGAGGTAAGGAAAGAAGCCAGTTGGGTTTTATCCAGGTGTCCCGCCAGCCCAGTTTGACCATGGTGGTAATGGACCTATATACAGCGCTGCTGGGAGGCAAATCCCTTTCAAATGTTGGAAAGGAGTGGTTGGTCCCACTGTCTATAACTTGTGCTCCAGAAAATAACAAAACAGATACCTTTGAAAGAAAAACAACTCATGGTTGCAACACCATGCCCTCTTCAAAGAAACTTATACTTAAATGAGAAGCAGCTTTTGAGTCTGTGTTGATCCTATGTTCATTCTTTATCAATAAATAAATAAAAATGCTTGCTACGATTTAGTTTAAACCATTGATCCAAATATCAGGTTTAAGTCTGCTACAGTCAAATCATCAAGGTGTCCTTTTAGTTGTATTATATGGGTTTTCACCTAATGGATGCTACCAACAATCTTTATATACACAATTCAGGCATTTATACTCCCATCATACTTCCAAATATCTTCTCCTATCCTAGATGACAAAGATTAATAGCCTGTTTGTATTTGCGGCTGCCGGTGAAAAGCATAAGGAAACAAAGATTTTTTTCCAGTACAGGATAATTTCATTTCTCAGAATGATTTATTGCATAGGTGTTTGTCCACTGTTCAAGTACTGCAAGCATAGAAGTAACAAGCAGAGATTATAAAACAAAAGCAAAAACACAAAGAAAAATGGTATTAGATTGCTTTCTCTTCCCTTTAGCTTTAAATAAAGATTCTAGTTAGCATAGACATGGCATGCAAGTGCTCAGAAAAAGGAGAAATATGAAGCAAATGAATATGCATGAATCAAATATGGTCTTCAGTACTGACAAAAGGGAAAAACGTACAAATATAGTAATGTAAACCTGTGGAAAAGTGTTCGTTCATAGATACAATACTGTTTCTGAAAGTTAAGAATTCCAAGAAATCACAGCTGACCAAACATTACAAACTTGATAACATCAGAGCTTGCTGTCCCTTCCACCTGAAAAATGTATTCAGTGTATGTATTACAGCTGATAAACATGCAGCACAAATAGTTAAAGGGACTGAACAGAAATACAAACAATGAAAATTCACAATAAGATTTTTGGTTATGGTCATTAGTGACCCCAAAAACAAGATTTTCACTTGCAGGACATAGAGAGATGCAATTGGAAGATTAACATTTTATATAATAAAATATGAAGACCAACTAAATAATTTTGCTAATAAAAATATCTATAAACTACAAGACTTTATTTAAAGGTGTACTTCCCATTTATATGGCTAAATTGTGTAACAAAACATTAGTATGCTGATACAGTTAGTAATATTCTGAGGCAAAAACCAGTGTATTAAAATGGGACAGCGGAATTCCACTGAAGGACAGCAGTAATTAAAAGGAACATAACCCTAAACTAACCGGTGGTGAAACTGCCTTCCTAACTTAAGGGGTTCTACATGGGGTTCAGCCCAAAAAGTCTTTTAGAAATCATGATTCCATGTAGATGTATAAACCGTATCAGCAATCTTTATGTTTTCTATGCACATCCTTTTATTGTACACAGCTGAAGAAAACGTTTTCACTTGTTCTGTATACCTGCCAAGTTACCCAAATTCAAATGCCATTATCCAGAAAGCTCTGAAATACAACGTGAATTATCCTACAAAATTAACTAACACAAAAATTGTTATACTGTTAAAGTTTTTGTTTTTTCTCTGTACAGGTATTGGATCCCTTATCCAGAAACCTGTAATCCAGAAAGCTCTAAATTACAGATTGTCCATCTCCCATAGACTCCATTATAATGAAATAATCCAAATTTTTAAAAATGATTTCCTTTTTCTCTGTAATAATAAAACAGAACCTTGTACTTGATCCCAACTAATATACAATTAATCCTTGCAACAACTGAGCATGTGAGTGTCACAGACACTTTCCAAGATGGTGACCCCCTGCGACAAGTTTGCAGTCATGGATCATTGCTGCTATTGACAAGCTGAAACTTTAGGCTGGTGCAATAAGGTTAGTATATAAAACATGGCACTTTTACCCAAATTTATTTTTAGGGTTTAGTTCTCCTTTAAGAATACCCTTGCAGCCTCTTACATATTTTTACAATTAGAACTTTTTTCTGGGAAGAAACATTCCAAAAATCACACACTACCAAGAGACACTACTACCACAAAACATTGTTAAATGGTATTTCATTACTAAAAATGTATTGTTCTCAAATTGCAAGCCACAAAGATTTTCTTTTTAAACAGTTTTTGCAAAGTATAAAATTGTTTTGTTTCCCAGAAGCAGATCAGTAAGCCTAGTCATTGCACACGTAAATGATACCATTTAATAATTCAGTGACAATTTGTAGTAGCAGCTTCATCTTCTACTGGGCATATTCCCTGACTTGAAGCTGTACTATAGTCTATTACAGAGAGATGTTACATTTAGATACATTCGTTGTTGAAAGTTATGAGCAACAGCTCTGAAACACCACCAAATAATATCTGAAACAGTTTACAGTGAGACTAAGCTTACCAAGTAGATACCTAGACAAGAAATGTATTTTGCCAATAAAGGCATATTATACATTAGCAGCATTTTTATTAATCGATCCAGGATTAGTAGTCAGTCTGTTTTACCTTGCTGAAAAGTTCCCAGTGTTAAATTTATATGGCTATTAAGTCCAAAAAGTTTGAATGTGAAAAGGCTCAATTGCCTCCCTGTAGCTACCAAGCAGAAAAGTACACCCGATTTAGTTCCACACACTAAGTGCTCCAGCTCCACTTGGTTTAACAGGGTACTTTAAAAGTTCAAATTTCTGCAATGCCTTTCTCCCTGTTACAGTTTTTCCCTCGGGCAGTGAATTAATTTGGTGCTTTTTTTTTTTTTTAATTTGTCAAATTTTAATTAATTCACTGGCTGAGGAACCCCTTTTACAGGGTGAAACTTGTAGAGATTTACATTTATAGAACTTTGTTGAATCAAGTGGAGCTGAAGTGCTTAGACTGGCGTGTGTGGAAGACAAAAAGGAAGAGGTAGACACATTGCTATAGGGGAGTGGTGAAAGAAAAGCAGGAGAGGAGTTTGCCCAGGTCAGTGTGAAGGATCCAATAATTCACAGTGCCACTGGAAAAAAGCACCATTGTGAACACATCGAGGGAGCCTAACTAGCAAGACAGATCCCTGTAGGTTGTATAAACCAAAAGTTTGTAAGCTAAAACCACTGGTTGCATACACGGTTTTACGCTAACTGGTAGACAGGCAATTGGACAGTGATTGTGGTTATTGCTAATGAAAGACATTTCTTTCCTTCTATTGTGTATACGTGGTCTTCTGTACCAGACTTCCTTCTTTCAGTTTTTACCTTCAGGGTACGGGCTTGAGCACGCTATGCTTGGGCCTCTTTCCCTGCCTTCTCCTGGCCGGGAGAAATTCGGGCAGGAAGTTATGTCACACCAAGATAATATGGCAGCTGCTATCCTACACAAAGAAAGCTTATAGAGTTGTTTACTCAGGTATGGTAAAACATTTCTCATTTCTACATTGAACTGTTCCTTTAATCTTCTGTGTTTATTGCTGCAATGGTTTCTTCCTAGAAAACTGTTTCAGTTATTACAGTCTGACACATCCGTCTTAGCATCTAGTCTTCCCTAAACAATACCAAAATCTCCAACCTTGAATGAAGGCATGTCCTCCCTTGGCATAGTGAACTGATCTCAAATCCAGTACTTTGTTATGCTACCTGTTCCAGAACTTTGCAACAAGCACTTGACGGTATTCCCACCTCCTTGACAATGACTCGAGTGGAACAGTTGTGAGACACAGCAGGCACCGGCAATGTTGTACGTCGCTGCTCAAAAAGGAAATGTCCTGTAATTAATGGCTGAGCATCACTGAGTAAAGGTTAGTGGCCTGGAGTTTAGAACAGCCACTACTTGGTGGAGTAAGCTCTTTAAAGTATAACATGGCCCTTCCCAAAATTTTGGAGGGATAGATCAGATTTTGCATTGTCAGAACAGACAACCTTTTGAGATCACATTTTGAAGCACAAACTTTACGAGCTGTGTAACTCTTATTACCCAAAATTGCTCTCTTAGTTGTGTCAGTGTTCACTGTAACCACAGATGCATCAGAGGCAAGGGAGGTTATGTTTGCTGCAGGTGTGGTTCTGTGTAAATGGGCAGTCTGCAGTAAAACAGTCTTCTTGTTTGTCAGTCATGTTTTTGTTATGTGGATAAGCTGATGCGATGGCTTTGTCTTCGTTTGGTTTAATGGAGCTCTGTTTGGTTCTTTGGTCAGTCAGTGTGTCTTGTGCCACGCTGCATAAAAGACTCTCTTCACTCTGCAATACTTTGCAATATGTTTAGGCCCCAAACACACAATTTGTTCCCTTTTAAGTTCTTTGCCTTCCTTTGAGGTCTCTGACTGATCACAACATGTACAGGTTGCAGGGTTGGAAGCAGAGTACAGTGTGGCTGCTTTTGGCAACATTAGTATCTTAGGTTTATGTTCAAAACATGCCCTTGATTTCTGATGTCTCTTTGTATTACAGGTGTGACTGTTTTTCCACATAATGCAATCCTAATACGACTAGACTGTTTTATACTCTGCTTCAATCATTTTCTGCAGTTCATATAATGTTGCCTCTATGAGGGAAAGCTGCTCTAAAATGTCCTGTAATATGTCTGTCTGAGGTGCTGACTACCTTAACTCCTCTTCTATCTTTTGCAGCACTTTTGTAATGGAATGTCTAAGCTGCACCACACTTGTGCTTAAATCAATTCTTTCTGCCATCTTCCCAGGTTCTGGCAACAGAAGTTGTGTTGCAATTGTACAGTAAAACACTCTAATACTCAGGGTGAGATGACCCACCAGATTTCCTTGGTCTCACATTCTGACAGAGAGTAGTGTATGTAGTTCCATACAATCCTTTGATAACTTTCATTGTGCAGAGATGCTTGCAAGAACTGTTATTCGTTTTAATACAGGAACATGCAGCTTCAGAGAGAAATCTCATATACTCACTCACTCACAGAAAAGTATCAGACAGAAAGCAACCCAGACACAAAAAGCAAGCACTTACACGTCCAGGAAATTACACTGCAACATGAAGCAGATGAATTCTGGAATGTAAGTATTCTGAATACTATATATAGTATAACATACTATAATATAACATATAACAGAAATTTGTATTAAATATACAACTTATGTGAATAAGAAAGCAAGTGAAAAGCATGGAAGTTACTACTGTATGCAAAAAGAATGAGCAAAAAATAACCATATAGGTTTGATTACTTAATAGACAGAACTTAATTCCTATATTTTGTATTTGAATTAAATAAGGTTATCAATGTTAATTTTAATACATTTGACAAAGTTAAAGGGATCCTTTCATAGGAAAACATGTTTTTTTCAAAACGCATCAGTTAATATTGCTGCTCCAGTAGACTTCTGCATTGAAATACATTTCTCAAAAGAGAAAACAGATTTATTAATATTCAGTTTTGAAATCTGACATGGGGCTAGACATTTTGTCAATTTTGTGCCAGCACTTAAGGAGTGAACTGCTTTCTGGCAGGCTGTTGTTTTTCCTTTTCAATGTAACTGAATAGTACGCAGTGGGACATGGGTTTTTACTATTGAGTGCTGTTCTTAGATCTATCAGGCAGCTGTTATCTTGTGTTAGGGAGCAGTTATCTGGTTACCTTCCCATTGTTCTGGTGTTAGGCTGCTGGGGGGGAAAAGGGAGGGGGCGATATCACCAACTTGCAGTACAGCAGTAAAGAGTGATTGAAGTTTATCAGAGCACAAGTCACATGACTTGGGGCAGCTGGGAAATGACAATATGTCTAGCCCCATGTCAGATTTCAAAATGAAATATAAAATAATCTGTTTGCTCTTTTGAGAAATGGATTTCAATGCAGAATTCTTCTGGAGCAGCACTATAAACTGATGCATTTTGAGAAAAAAAAATTCCCATGACAGTATCCCTTTATGGAGCCAGGAAGTAAAAATGCCCTTAATGCATTTAATATTCAGACTGCAGTGTATTTAGGGAGGGTTTTGGTAGCAGGTCCTAAATATGTTATCTAAGGCTCCACTGAACACTGGCTGGGTCATACCATAAACAAAGCTGGTACAAAAAGAAATGCAATACAAACTGAGGATTTTATACTTCTATAATATTTGGGTTTTTTGTGTTACTAAAAATACAGATGGAAGGAAAAATCCTCAAATCAAAACAGCTTATTTTGAAAAAAACAGTATAATTTAGGCTTGTCTCCTTATACTAGAGCAAGAGACTGACTTCAGATTTGGATTTAATTTAAATATTTAATAATGATTAAAGAGATGAACATATGTTATGTGATCTAACTGATTTACTTACCACAATGTGACTGAAAAACCTGTGGCTTGACTACCTGATTGCAGACGTTACACACCACCAAATAGAAGTCGTCATGACCTGGATAATGACCAAATAAGTGCATATCTACAAAAAAGAGCAATAATTAAGGCATCTTAAAATTAAAGGCAACAGTTACTAAAATTAAGGAAAACCTAAGTTGATTGTGACATCTATACCTTACTTTGTATATAGCAAGTTTCTTTCTTCTCAGCTTCCCTTTATCAAATCAATTTAAGTACTAAGGGCTGCTCCCTGGCTGGTCCAATTCACTGTGCTTATACACAAACCAAGGGCACACATACATGCTACTTTGCATCAGACAATGAATGACAGAGTTCAGTCTTTTACTGCCTTTTACTCCCATTTGGGCAAGTATACCATTTTGTATTGGTCCAGGTTATAAGAGCTTGTTTGAAGTGTACCAGGATAGGTTCTAAGTTGTTAGTCATAAAGGAATTACTATCAGCAGATACATGGATGCATCCAGTATATGTAGGACATTTTCCAATTTTCATTTAGGACCCCCAAGAAACAGAGGTAAGTCATCAGCCTAGAGGGCACCTAGCTGAAAGCCTTGTACTGTTTCTGACTGGTGAATCTTGAGGACCAGGGTCTCTATGGCGATTGCAAACAAAAGGGGTGAGAGGGGCATCCCTGCCTTGTACCCCGGTTTGTGGAAAATTTATCGAAGAGTGAATTTCCGCCACTAGGGTGAAATTCCTCAGCTCTCAATTTATTTCTATGGGATTTTGAAAGGTGTATTTATCAATGGGTGAAAGCGGAAGTTCAACCTTTGATAAATACGCCATTTAAAAATCCCACAGTAATGAATGGAGAATGGCGGAACTTCACTGTTTGATAAATATACCCCTTTGAGTTGACATTGTTCACTCTGATTTTGGCTAAGGGGTTTTTATATAGCAATTGGACCCATTTAACAAAGTTCGGGCCAAACCCAAATTTGCACATTGCTGGTGTGGCAGTGGTGTTTTCTTGCAGCACCAGGGCTCTTTCTGAAAGCAGGACCCCAGGAGCGCCAAAGTAGTGCATCTTCTTCTCAGCGTGCTTCGACAGGCCCCCCAGGGGTGGTTCACCTTTAAGTTAAATTGTCTCTTGTTG
Source organism: Xenopus borealis (assembly GCA_024363595.1). Taxonomy (NCBI): domain Eukaryota; kingdom Metazoa; phylum Chordata; class Amphibia; order Anura; family Pipidae; genus Xenopus; species Xenopus borealis. The sequence goes on from CM044436.1 coordinate 64,271,302, forward strand.
TACAATGGCTAATTCTAAGAAAATATTCAATTAGCCTTAATTTTTTTCATTTTTTAAATCATTTGTGGATCATTAGACTTCTTTTTCTGGCTCTTTCAAGGGGGGGTAACATCTAAAAACAAAATGCTCTGTAAGGCTACAAAGTGTGTGTGTGCATGTGTGTGGGAGAGAGAGTATAGAGGTGTGCGTGTATATGTAGGTGTAGAGGTGTGCTTGTGTAGGCGTAGAGGAGTGTGAATAATACTGTGAAAAAAAACACCTTCTTGTTTTAACAAAAGCCGTAATGTCTGCTTTGTCCCTTTATCAAAATAATTATTTTGCATCAAGGTAAAAAACCTTAAGCACAAAATGTATAATGTACCTTTATCTTTTTATGCTTTATTCTGTTTCAGTGATTGGGGTTTTTCTTCATGAACTTCCCACAACAATCACTTTACAGTGACAGGCTCAACTTGACAAGTTTGGAATTCTTGGTTAGAATTATTAAGTGTGTGACATTGTTATTCATGGCTCCCCACAGTGTCAAAGAAAGAAAACCATCATTAGCAAAAAAGGTCAAGGAAACCATGAAAATAAAGAAATGACAAGAATAACTAAAATTAAAAAAAAGATTCCCCAATGAAGAGATGTCATGTAAAATTTACTATTTATGAAAGGTATTTTATCATGATTTTTATGGGTGTACTTTTTCCCCCGAATTAGACGGTTTACACTATAAAATCACTCTACCATTTAAAATGTCATTCTTGAACCAACATATTTATTTTTTAGCTGTAGTATTTGTGTGCAAGAAGCTCAGGTTATTGTGCCGGACAGTGTGCCGGATAGTGTGCATTCAGAAAAAAACAGCACTTCACAATGGATAAGCTATTGTTTCTCCTATTCAATGTAAGGAGAGGTCGCGGTGGGGCTTAGTTGTAGCAGTAAAGAGTCACTGAATTTTATCAGAGCACAGGTCACATGGCTGAGGGTATTTGGCAAACTAAATACATGCCCAGCCCCACATCAAAACAGTAAAATTAAATATTATTATTATTTTGAAAAATGGATTTCAGTGCAGGATTCTGCAGGAGCATAACTATTAATTAATGCATTTCCTCATGGCATAATCCGTTTAATGAAAAAAAAAGTGTGTGTCCCAGAATTTACAAACAAACTTGCAAAAGAAAGGGATTTATCCAGGATGCAGCATCCTTGCAGCTGGATCTTGACAAACTGGCGATCCGGGTGGCTAAATGTCAGATGATATTCAATGTCGATAAATGTAAAGTCATGCACCTGGGATGTAAAAATATGCAAGTCACTTATACCATGGGACTGAACTAGGAAAATCCATTATGGAAACGGACCTTAGAGTCCTTGTAGATAATAAACTTGGCTGTAGCAAGCAATGCCAGTCAGCAGCTGCAAGGGCAAATAAAGTCTTGAGCTATATTAAAAGGGGCATAGGTTGGCAGGAAGTCATGCCAAGGGGTCATGCTTCTACAGTACAGAGCACTGGTAAGGCCACATAGAGAATACGCTGTACAGTTTTGGTCTCCAGTACTCAAATGGAACATTATTGATTTAGAGAGGGTCCAGAGAAGGGCAACTAAGCTAGCAAAAGGTATGGAAAATCTCAGCTACGAGCAAAGACTGACCAAGTTGGGGTTGTTCACACAGGAGATGAGGAGCTTGATGGGTGATATAACAACTATGTATAAACATATAGGGCTTTTTTTTTACCAGTAGGTCCTTCCAGCTGACAAAGAAAAGAGGTTTGCGGCTTAATATTGGGAATCGTTTTTTTACAGCGAGTGGAGTCAGGCAGGAGATAGGTTATCTATAGACCTGAAAGGCTGAACCTGACGGATGTGTGTCTTTTTTTTTTTAAAGTAACTATAAGGCACCAGCAAAGTTATATAGAACTTTATATTAATGTATAACACAAAGGTGTCTTACAATAATTTTGTTGTCAAACACGTTTTCTGATAAGAAATTCCCATACCTGTACTGCAGTTCCTGGTTAGGCTAGCTACTGAATATCTGGCATCCTTATAGAACAAGCACTGAGGGCCACAGGCACATTTCATGGGAAAGTTTTTGACAGCAGGAAAATAGATAGTTTGGTGGTGGCAGTAATGGTTTTAGAGAAATTATTATTAAAATAGCACTAAAAGCTACTTTAAATGGCATGTTCTTCAAGCCACAGCAACTAGGATTCACGGTATCTATAAAAGGGAGTGTGGCCTTAGTGCTGCAAGAGGCATTGGTTCCTACGACAACAGGTAAAGAAAAATGTTAATTGGAATTAGAATTTTGATAAATCTCAAATACTAAAACCAACTTTTGATAGTAAACATTCAATTTTCTAGTATGCCATTACTCGCAAGACATATATACGAATACTCAAATTGGTCGAGTTCGGGTTTCAGAAATTTAGAACATATGAACAACAATTCGACTATCACTGCTGAACTCTCTAAAAATGTAATAAATCTTCCTGCGTATTGTGCAGTACTGCAGAAAAAAACTTTCTAAAATAATAAATTAAACAAAAAAGATTTTGTATATAAAACAATATAGAGAACAGATTTTCATAATATTGTAAATATAACAAGTTATAAGGTTCATCTATGACCAAAATAATGACATTCAGTGTTCAACTCGAAGTATATTCACTTGTCAAGAAGTTTCACACACAAGCACTCCAACAAGCATTTTCTTCATTAGCAAAATCCACAAACAGTTTCTTTGTATGACCTCTCTCTCTCGGCCAGCGCTGCAGGTGCTATTGCTTCTGTAAGGAAGGGATAAGTACTTCAGGCCTGAAGAGTCACAAGCTGGTCTAGCTCCCTAACTGCAGATGTGTGTATTTAATTTGCATGTAGTTAGCCTACTTATGATTCAAATGAAGGCAATTTGCATAGATATCTGTTGTCAATAAATCTTGGCTAACAGGAAAACTCAAAACCAAAAAACCAATGAGGTGATTCTGAATTCACAACAAAGTGTTGTTTTCTAACCAGTTTCAAATTATTTTACACAAGTACAGATACTAACAAACAAGCTTACACAGTTTTAATACATTATAATTTTGAGACACATTTTTGCTAAATTGGCATGATTACCTTTTATACAAGTGAAATAAGTAAATGAACGCCCCATAAAAACATTGCATAAAAGGCAGAATTATTTGTACAGGCTGGTAATGTGCAGGATACTTCGTTTCGGTTGCTGTGAGCTAAAAAGTCCATTGTCAACCTGGGGCTACTTTCTTCCTTGGCCTTTTAAAGGAAAACTATATCCCCAAAATGAATACTTGAGCAACAGGTAGTTTATATCATATCAAAGTGATACTGACACTAAACAATTACGTTTTAACATATGCATGTACATTAAATGTTACCTCTAGGTCATGTTGATAATTTTTTGCGGAGAGGTTTGTTTTTGTATATAATTTTTAGTTGAAGTTCCTAAGCCTGACACTCTGACTTTGCCAACCTGACAGTCCCATCTCAGCCCGTTGGTTACAGTTTCTAATGCTAACGGACTCCTGCTGCACAAATATGGCAGCCCCCTCATTCAGGAACATGGGGGATCAGACAGGTAATGTAAAAGCATTATGCAAATACTTTATGGCAAAGTTAGAAGTAGCTTTCAAAGCCAATATTATAATAGATGTAAAAAAGGAGTTTAATTTCAAGTGTCAGTATATCTTTAAGTGGCATATTACCATCTTACTAAACTGGAATATATATTTAAGTAAATATTGCCCTTTAACATCTCTTGCCTTCAACCACCATTTTGTGATGGTCTGTGTGCTGCCTCAGAGATCACATGACCAGAAATATTTCAACTCTAAGGGGTAAATTTACTATTATTCCCCAAAATTAGCTCGACCAAATTTGAAATTCGATAAGCATTCGACCATCGAATGCTTATCGAATTGTTTTAGGCTATCATTTTGCTCGCAAAATACCGTTCGATTTCACTAAATAATCGTGAAATTTCCTTCAAGAGTCCAAAAAATTTTTACGTTTCAAACGATCCGATCATAAGAATGGAATTCGAGCCTGACTATTACAATTCATTAGGTTCAATCTGGCGAAGTAGGCAGTCGAATATCTGATCATTTGGTCTATTCGATATTCAATGATCGAAGAGGCCAAATTTGCATATCCGTTTTCACGAAAAATTAGTACGATCGTTATTCGATCGAACTTCGATCATTTCACGTGAATTTCGTAAATCGGCCCCTAACTGTAACAGGAAGAAGTGTGGAAGCAAAAGACCCAACTCTGTCTGTTAATTGGCTCTTGAGACCTAACTTTATAGTTTGTTTGGTATGTTTGTGTGCACTGTTGAATCATACAATCCCAAGAGGCTGTCATTTTTTAAAATGGCAATTTTCTATTTATGATTACCCAATGGCACATACTACTAAAAAAGTATATTATTATGAAAATGGTTTATTTACATGAAGAAGGGTTTTACATGAGTTGTTTTATGCAATATCTTTTTATAGAGACATACTGTACATTGTCCGGGGGGCATACTTTTCCTTTAACACATGTGCCTAAGGTTACAGTCACTGTCCATTCTGCCATAACATAAAAGCCAGTAAAAACCTAACACTGGATGCTGGGTTACACACTGCTCACAGTTTCATCAAAATAAACCCACAGCTCTTGGTCAAATACTTTAGCAAGGTATTGCATTATAACACAAGTAACCATATTTGAGATGCTGCCACTTCTCTGTGCATATACTACTCTGTGCTAACGACTGGCAATTGACATAGACTTACATGTATGAATAAAGGTTATTCCATCATATCAGATTCAAAGATATAAAATTATCATTGAAAAAACGGTATCCACACAAGATGAAGTTCATACAAATCATCTACAGGTAATCATTGTTTTCTTGCCTTGATAATCTGTGACTTTGTGATTTTGTCTGCATTAATGATATAAATCTTTTTTCTTGGATATAACAAAGTTCCATTATTTATGTACTATATTTATGCCAATTGAATTGTTGAACACATCGAATGAGACTACTCGGAAAGATAGCCAAGGTTTGGAAATAGCTACAGTATGTACAGATATTGTATGCACACATATGAAATGTTTACTGCTATTTGATACTGTAGTATGACATATATCACTCACATATAGCACAATTTATGGTGAATGTTTTCACAAGCATCAAAATTTCACTTGAGAACGTTATCTCCTGTAGACTCCATTTTCAACAAATCATTCAAATTTTCCAAAAGGAGTTCCTTTTTTTCAGATTGTACCACAAAAAAAATCCAAATTTTTCAGATTTAACCCTCAAGAGTCCTAATTTTTGTTAAATCGGCAGAAAAGTCCAAAATGTTTGTGTTCTCATACGAAACCCCGAGCAGACCGTAATATCTTCAAAGTGCAAATAGGACCTCTGTCACTGACTACTACAGGAACTCAACAGGTTGAAGTTAGATGAAAAAATTATAAAAATATCCCTTATCTGGAAAACCCCAGGTCACAAGCATTCTGAATAATTTGCCTTGTACCATTATATACTCCTATGTGTCAAATATTTTAGTGTAATGTAGAGCGCTAAATATATTATATAAATATTTCTACAGTAAATGCTCTTTGGCAGTGATGAGCAAACGTTTTCACCAGGCTTCGCAAGAAAAAGATGCCCATAGACTCCAACGGGTGAAAAAATATGTCATGAGTCAAAAAATATTTGTTGCCGATAGACAAATGCTTTGCCAATTTTTTTATTGTTTTGTGAAATTTCAGTGAAGCAACAGTGGTCAGATACTCTTTAGACTTCAGAAAGATCCAAAGCCTGTAAAAGACCTGGAACTCTTGAATTAAGCCTAACAATTTCATGTAAGGTACAGGACTGGTGGGATTTTATATACAACTACATGTTTACAAATATGCAGTCTAGTCAGTCCTCAAATGAAAACACTGAATTATCAGTAATTTTACAATGTCACACTGCACACACAGCTATGATTATAAACTGCTTTAGTGGAAAAAACTCTGTTGCAGCCCTAGTTGGTTATTGCATGATGACGTGTAGAACACACAATGCCAACAGGGTATAAGCAGTTATCGTACAATTATATCTCTCCTTATTAAAAAAAGTTTTAAGCAGTTTGGATAATGCTTTAAAAGGAACAAAGGAAAAACAGAAATTAGATTGATTTCTAGGATTTAGGCATAGAGGCAGGGAAAGGAATACATGATTGACAGTTAGAATTTTTAAATTAGTTTATGACAGGTATGTATATTTCAATAAAACAATTTTGGACTTGATGTTTAATTTAAAAAGAACTTTTAATGTACAGCTTTTATCGCTAGTTCTTGGTCTAACATAAAGCTCCGTCCACTGTTCTTTTCTGAGCTCTCCTCTCGAACAATAAAGATGGTCAAAGATGTGCCTGCCTGATTGATTTCCATTGGAGCAGAGGTAGCAAGCGTTAGCAGCAGACACCTCTTTGACAATCTTCACAGGCAAAGGGAGGAGAGTGCATAAAACACAAGGGGCAGCGCTTCATGTTACACAAACGACATGAAACTAAATTGAGAGAGAAAGGTTTGCTCTTCTGGGTGCTGTTTAGACTCCTTTTATAGATTTCAAAATTAAAATATTCTTATTTAAGTGTACACTGTCCCATTGAGATTCAAGCTTCAAAATAGCTCTTTTTATTTTGTTCAGCATTTACCACAAAACAGCGTTAAGCGTTCTACATGTAAAACCGGAAGCCTTAAGTAAAAGAAAAGAAAATACTTTTATATAGGTTTACAATAATATACATTTTTAGTAGTATGGTCCATTGGTAATCATTAATAAAAAAAATTGCTATTTAAAAAAATAAGGGCTGCCCCCTGGAATCCTAAGATCACGGTGCACACAAACAAACCATACATGTTAGGTCACAAGAGCCAATTAACAGAGTTTGCCTGTATTTAACTTCAGCATTACACTAGAACATGGAAGAACATTTAGCTTTCTTGGGAAAAAACATATATTGAGATGCAACTCTATTTTTCCTCGAAACTGAAATCTTAGAAGTCTAAATGCTTTGTATGATAAAGTAGCACTAATGCTCCTTTATATGTTAAAGAACATAATTGGTATGTGCATTAAAGTGATTGTTCAACTTCAAACAACTAGTTGTTTTCAGATAGACAGTGGCGTAACTACCAGGGGAGCAGGGGGTGCAATTGCACCAGGGCCCGCTCCCTCTTGTGGCCCACTGGAGAGGCTAGGAGTACTCCAATGTGCAATTCATAGGGGAGAGCCTGATAGGGGGGCCCGGGTGCCAATCTTGCACCAGGGCCGACCAGTGAGTAGTTACACCACTGCAGATAGATCACCACAAATAACGACATTTTCAAATGACTTTCTAATTTCTATGTGTGATCCTTTTTTTTAAGTGTAATTTTTCACCTTCTAAAGCAGCTCTGAGAGGGGGGGTCGTCGACCCTGTAAACTGTTCTAAATTGATAAATTTGATGGATACATTTCTTATATTTGTCCCTGCTGAGCAAAATCTTAGGGTTTCATTACAGGCAGCTGTTAGAATTGATACAATAGTTGCTAATACACCAGAGATGCTGCTGAGAAATGTACCAACTAAATGTTGCAAAATGTAACAGTTTAGAGTCTGCACCTGAATTACTGAACTTCAAACACCAGAGACAGGGAAATTCAACTTAAATTAGATTTTGGAAAAACAATAAAAAATAAATAATGTAAAAGTAATTGAAAAAAGCCTTTATTTCTGGGGAACAAACTGAAAACAACTGAACTGAAAAAAGTGTTTGGAAGGTGAACAACCCCTTTTGTTCTGGGTTTGGGATGGAGATCCATGAGGCCCAGCATGAAACAATCCGTTGCCGTGTTGAACGTCACGAGCAACGTCACTTACGGAGCCGCGGGGCACTCCCCCAGCAGCTATGCTGGACTGGCTGCTGGAGACAGTGTGCGCGTTGCGTGTGATGTCAAAGGAACACTATACCCCCAAAATGAATAGCTGCGTGTGATGTCACTGCCGGCACGCTCAGCACCAGTCTCCCCAAACGGCTAGGTGGTTAGAGTGCAGCCAGGCAAAAGCAAGGCAGCAAAGCCAGTAAAACATGAGGCAGTTGCTGAGAGGGGACAGGAGGAGGAGAGTTCTATGAAGGACAGGGGGAGTAGTACAAGAAGACAGAGGGACAAGTGAGAAACACACATTAAAACAGGAGATTGATCCCTCACTACTGCTCAGATGGATGAACAAGGCAGGCTGATGCAGGCCAGGGAGGTGGGGTTTCCAGGACTCCCCATCCATGGGGACCCTAAACTCTCACTCCTCATCCTATGCCCAACACACCAGAGCCTCAACGATGCCCAGGCAAAGTGAGTACAAGAGGGAAGGGGTAACTTTAGGTGCTGGAGAAGAGGCCTGTGTGTGTAAGAGAGACTGCCCCGTTTGTACAAGAGCCTGCATTATAGCCTTTACCCTCTGCCCACAATCCCCACTCAAATCCTTCTTTACACCAAAAAAGGCCCACAGCTCCTCTCACAACACATCCTCTCACAACACAACTTCCTAATCCCAACCTTTCACTTCCAAAAAAAAAAAAATCATAAAAATGTGGTATCTAGAAAAATTCAACCACAGCAGTTTGGGGGAGTCTGTTTACTAGCTCTCCCCTCTTCCTGTTGTACCTTTATGTACATTGTGGTCTTGATACCCAGGAAATGTGAAACTCCAAATAAAAAAATTTCCCATAGCCTGCTAATAAAAATAGAATATTATATGCATTAAAACACTGCAACACACATTGCCTCTCTTGACCTTATTATTAGAATAATAAATCTGCTACTGAGATAGAAAAGTTCAACAAAGTTTTAAGATTCACACTGATGCACACATTGGAGTGCTGGCTACTTAATTTAACTATAATCACAGTTTAAATAAATAAACTGACAAACATTGTCTATTCTCTCACTATAGTAAGATACCTATCAATTTAAGGGGTAAATAATTCAACAAAGTGAAATAGAATTAGAAGGTGCAGTGTGTAAAATGTAGTTCTGCGCTATTATTCATAAATAATCTAATACAATGTGCTCATTTAGTTATACTGTCATGCTAGATCTAAGAACAGCACTCAATAGTAAAACCCATGTCCCATTGCATTCCATTCAGTTACATTGAGAAGGAAAAACAACAGCCTGCCAGAAAGCAGTTCCCTCCTAAAGTGCTGGCACAAGTCACATGACCAAGTACAGCTGGGAAATTGACAAAATGTCTAGCCCCATGTCAGATTTCAAAATTAAATATTAAAAATTATGTTTGCTTTTTTGAGAAATTGATTTCAGTGCAGAAGTCTACTGGAGCAGCACTATTAACTGAAGTGTTTTGAAAAAAACTTGTTTTCCCATGACAGTATCCCTTTAATATCTGAAAACAGCTAAAGCCATAAAGCATTGTCTACCACCTGTCAAGAAATAACAAAACTGCTTTTGGCCATTGACTGGCACAGTAAAATGCAATATACATTCTACAAAAAATGGAGGTCAATAGTGTTGACCTCTTTGCCCAAGATGTAAATTTCCACATGACAATATTTCACTATATTGTGCAGCAAATAAATATTCAAACACAACTGATCTAAACAAGGTGATGTACATAAAAAATGGAACTGTAAAAGTAAATAAAGTGCCCAAAATATTTTCCATATTTAAATCACATATTATATTTTAATAAAAACACATTAGTCGTTTATAAGGTGGCTGCAAGGGGGCTCATTAACAGCATCATTGGCCCAGGTTAGAACAGCACCTAAAAAGGATGTAGCTAAAGTGGAGTAATGCAGGCTCAGCAGCAAACCCAACTGCAGTTACATACGAACAGGTGAGATGAGTGGAGGCAGTTCTGGCTAGGGAATCTACCTCCATTGCAAAGAAAGCCCTACTATATAGTTTCCAACCGATTTTTGATAAAGGGGATAAAAACAGTAAAACACTGGCCTTAGTAAGCAAAAAAAAGTAATACTCCTCTGCTGTGCCCCACATACAATCTGAAGGGGGCCAGATGCTCTACAAACCCAACTTGATAGCGTAAACGTTTGCAAAGTACTATGAAAGTCTCTATAACTCCTGTACCTAAAAACACAACACTTCAACTGAACCACTTCCTTGATTCTATATCAATACCGGGGTTATCCCCTATAACTGCAGAGGAAGTCTACCTCACCATCCAATCCCTCCCATCAAATAAAACCCTGGTCTGGACGGGCTCCCTCCAGACTGATACAAATAACGAGCCCACTTAACTCCATGCCAATGCAGCCAGGAACTCTCAATTACTCAAGCAATTCTTTGCTGAAGCCTTTATAGCAGTCATCCTAAAGGCAGGGTGAGAGACAAACCCTTTGCAGTTCATACTGCCCAATATCCCTCATAAATACCAATGCCAAAATAATGGCAAAAATTCTGGTTGCAAGACTTACACGGGTCGTTGGAGGACCTAATACCCCCAGATCAATCCAGGTTTATACCAGGAAGGGCAACTGACTCAACCTCCATTGATTCTTCACTAACCTCCAACTCCCACATAAAAACAAGCTCTTGGCCTTGGTGGTGGCCTTGCTTGATTCCATGAAGCCTTTCGATTTGGTGGAATGTGACTACCTCTGGCAAGTACTACACAGGTTTGGCCTGGGTAGCAAATTCATTCAGTGGGTCAAACTACTGTACAAATCCCCGGTAGCTAAGGTGAGAATCAATAACTATATCTCCCCTCCCTTTCAACTGCATAAAGGAACTAGGTAGGGATGCCCCCCCCTTTTTACAATACTATTTGCGCTAGCAATTGAACCGTTGGCCATTATGATAAGGGAGTGCCCAACCATCAAGGGGCTCCAATTAGTTCTATGTTAAAAAAAAAAAAAAAAGGTGATCACGCACTGGATGGGAGGAACTTTCCCCTCCCTAACCTTCTGGAAATGCCTGGTTGATGGAGCTCTTCCCCCTGTAAAACTAACTTATGAAATTAGGGTACACATTACAAGTTTGACAAAATATGGGTGAATTGGTGCAACCAGGACCCAGTGGGGGGGTAATTAGTCTCTTTAAACTTGATGTGACCTGCTTTATAATGTTATCTAGAATTGCCTGCACTACAACAATTGTGTCGTTAATTGACAGGATCCTCCTGTCAGCATGAGCCTGAGCTTGACCCAACATCACTTATATGACATATTACCAGATGCTGTATTGCCAACTGTTTTGTGTTTACTGTTGTTAAAATAAATAAATTCAACTTTAAAAAAAAAAGCATGTTAGTGTATTTCTAAAGATGTGCAAATTAGTTTATGTCAGACATTCTAAAAATGATGCCATTCTATTACACCACCTCAGGCCTGGTGTAAAGTTCTCAAGAATTTTTAAAACACACTGGTATAAAATACTGTGCAAAAGGCTGCATTCAAAGGTAATTTTTTTTGTCCTTAATCAAGCCAACAACTTTTACAGGATCATACACAACCATAACACAGCATTAATACTACACTTGAGTTTACAAAGCAAACCCGGTTTTAAAAAGGCAATGCTTGGTACACCGCAGGGCTTTATAAATATGTTCCAAAAATGCAGTTTCTTTGTCATTATGATATGTGAATGAGAAATACACCAAGAAAACATACAAATTCAAAAGTAGCTCTATATATGCATGCATCCACCCATACCAGTGTTGTAGTCTCAATCAGTAACACATCAATAAAATCCCAAATGAATACTAAAATAATTTGAGCCATTTTAAACAGCTCTTCCTAAATAATGTAGAACTTCTGTGAAATGCACGATGATGCAACCCAGGAGATCTACAGAAAATTAAAGTGCTCACTACCTAACATCTTGTGCTACAGGAGATTCAAGTTTAAAACTGACCTGAGGTATTTGTGTCAATGAATGCCACCTCAGAAACAACAGGAACTATCAAATCTACAGCCCACATAAATTGTCTGGATAACGACCTCCCTCACATGGATGCAGATGTGCAGAATACTGAAGTCACCTGCAAAAGATACTGCAGAGTAGAAACAGGGACAGAGCCTAAAATAAAGATGGGAGGAATTATAAGAAACAAGATTAAACATCATGTGGAAGGTATAGTTTTGGTAACATTTCACTTTGTGAAACTGCAAATCTACCTATTTCAACCTTTCACTCAATCCAAAATGGGAACTGGACTTTATAGATCAGTTTTACAACAAATGCCTAAAACTGCAATGCAAATGAAAAATGCGGTGTATTCCAAGATACACAATATTACGTGATTTGAAAACAGCTAAACTCACTCTTTATTAAACATGATATGTCACTCTCAAAAGCCACAAAGTGTAATTCCTGTGTCAAGCCATAACTATTAACCGCGATCACACTAAGACACATATATATATCAACAAAGTTTAATTAAGAACAGCAGTTTATCTAAAGCATTACTATCTCTACTGGCTACTAGTTGACAGCTAAGGAGCTTGAAATATTTGTATATATAGCAAAAATTGCCATATAGCTTTAAATTAAGAAGAAAAGCAAGAATAAAATAATTTAATTTTATGTAATTATCTTTGTTCTACCACAGTTTGGAAGGCATCATTTTCAGGAAAATAAGCCAGTTCAGTGTTCCACTGAAAGTCCATTCTATAGTTATTAAGGTGTTCGGCCAATAGAACCAGCAGACCTCTGGAACCAGTAAGAGCTACTGAGAAAGTGATGTAAAGCGACAAACATGAAGGATCTAAACAAAATGCAAAAAGCTATACAGTACTTTATATATGGAATAATGGAAACATGCAACACACAGCCAACTTGTGTGTAGGGTTTACTTACTGGCACTCACCCCTGTACACAATTACTGTGTAAATAACTATGGGGACATAAACCCCTTGCACAATGAATGCAGAGCAGAATGTAACCACAGCCATCGTGTTTCAGGGACCCCTCTCCCAGAGGCTAACGTTGAGTCTCTGGTACAGGTGCAATAACTGTAATAACATAATACTTGAGAAAATGAATGGTGATTTTATAAAAAGGTTCACCAGGCCAGGTAGGTCTGTAATAATCTAATTTAGAGCAGCTGCCCTGGAGCTAGATACATTAGATCAGTGTTTCCCAACCAGTGGCTTGTGAGCAACATGTTGCTCACCAATCCCTTGGATGTTGCTCCCGGTAGTCTCAAAGCAGGTGCTTTGTTTTAAATTCTTGACTTGGAGGCAGGTTTTGGTTGCAAGAAAAACAGGTGCACTGCAAAACAAAGCCTCCTATAGCAAGTCCACATGGGGGCTACCAAATCATTAACAACACCCTTTATTTTGGCACTCCCTGGAACTATTTTCGTGCTTGTGTTGCTCCCTGACTATTTACATTTGAATGTGGCTGACAGGTAAAAAAGAAAGTAGCGGACCCCTGTATTAGATCATTAGGATTGTACTGGTCAACTAAAATAGCCCCAGTGAAGACTTCTTATTCTTTTTGATAAATCACTGTTAATTGTCTAAAGTTTTATAAAGGGAGAACAGAGATTATTCATTCAATCCACATCTTGTTGATGCCATTTGAAACATTCTATGCTTCACCATCTTTACCTTATCTAATTTTCATCTATGACAGATGGAATGCACAGATATGTCCCCCCCGTACACAATGCGATCAATCACTTGGTATCTGGGCATGGAATTGTCAGTGGCATACTACACATAAGCACTAGGACATAATGATTCTTTGAGAAACATGCACATGTGCCCATTAATTGTTTTCCTTGTCAGAGTATGAGAGATCAAACTAAAAAACAAAAATGTTACAACTTACATCAACAATATTTCACTATTCAGTCACAAGTTGGTACTTCAACTCAGTATTAAGCGGAGGGATTTACATATGAACAAGCACGCATTGGTATTGCCATGTTAAACATGATCGTGGAATCGATTGTGGAATTCTAGTGCTGGTGCAAGTAGAGGAGTTTTACTTCAGTCAAGTCAATCAGAGCTG
>CM044436.1:64296557-64309739 GCA_024363595.1 Xenopus borealis
GCTCACCGCGCTAATACTGTCCCTACTATTTGTGCCTCCATGCCGCAGAACCGGCACCGCAACTGGGTTCCTTAAAGAAACCCTAACAAGCAGCACTATTAACTTATGCATTTTGAAAAAAAAATTCCCATGACAGTATCCCTTTAAACAAAGAAAATGAGGGCTGGATTTTTGTCTGTCTCTTATTTATACTTTTTTTTTTTTTAAATCAGTTTTTTGTTACGTCAAGCTATGCAATAAACAGTGATTCAGAATAATTTCTTTGCATTTATATGTAAAACTGTGTTGGCTGATTTGTACAGCACTACAGGTATGTGTACAAGCTCTCTGAGCACTGAGGTCTTTTTGTGTTTTATCAGTTTAGCAAACTTGGGGTAAAGCAGTGGGGTTTTACTTCTTTTATGGGACTCCAGTTCACTCATAAGGTTATAGCGGAAATGCAGGTATTGCCATATCAGTCATGTACGTAGGATTTGGGGGCCCCTCCAGAGAAACATTTGGGGACCCCCCCAGCAGAGGTATTCTTGAGGGTGACCCCCCCCCAAACAGAGACATTTATATCCTCCCCATAGTCATGAAAAAACAGGCTGTTCAATATAAATCAATAAACTACTTATAAATAACCTAAATTCCTTGCAAGGCAGCATCAAGCTACTCCAGACAAACTAAGTGGTGCATATGTTTTCCCACTGGAGATTAACATTATTGCCGGTGGGAAAGAATTTTCGGAAGATTAGTCACCTGCAGATTAATTGTGGGCGGCTAATCTTCAAGTATGCCATAGCCTTTAGCAATTGGAAATTTGTTTATTAAGAATAACTAAAACATATTACATTTTAGAGATTGTAAACTCTTTAACTCACCTATCATCTGCTATTTGTTAGTAATCTGTATATTTGATATTTGTACTCTTCTTGTACTGTACTGCAAGTAAGAAAAGACTAGTGTATAAAGAATGGCTTATAATAAGATACTATTATGTGGTGCAGCCTAAACTATTAATGCTTGCCTGTGTTTTGATGGATCTGAAGTTTTCTAAATTCTTTAGCCTTGGGAAAGCATTAGGTGACCGGAAATGGCACCTAGGGACTGGGTTTTTTTGATCCATGAGATCTTTTCCCCGGCACATTACCTAATATCTTGGGAACTTCAGTGCTGTTCAGCTGGATAGGGTAGGACAAAGCGGTTATAGTTTGCTTGATCCCATGTGCCTTCCTGGTTGTCATGATGGCTTCCGTGGCTTGTCCCCCCCCATCCGAGTGCCCGGCTCCTGGTCTGCCTAAAAAGTGCCCAGTGGCAATTGTGTATGTGTCCCTGCCCCCATTGTATTTTTGTGGATGGGGGCGGGAGGTGCAAGGTTAGCACTCCTCTGTAAAGTATTTATTTAGTGGCTTATACATTTTACCTGGACTTCCAGAGAATGGCACCAGTAATGGCTCCTGGCTATTGAAGCCAGAATGTATTGCTGCATTAGGCTTGATATGGTTCATGTGCGGGGTTAGTAGAAACATGGCTGTATATGTATAAACTCTCTGGCTAGTTGGGGCATACCTGAGCAGCCTCTGCTGAATGTAATCATGTGATCAGCTAGAGGTGTGCTGAAACCTTAGCTCCAGGGTATAGCACCAGGGGCTTGGAAGTATGCGCCGTTACTTGTTTCATTAAAACTAGTCCTCCTCCAGGGGTCTGCTCCAGTTTTCTGGTGCCCAATGTGGGTTATATCTATGGCTGTTGTTTTATGAAGCCATCTGCAATATAGGCAGTGTCGGACTGGCCCACCGGGTATCAGCAAAACTCCTGGTGGGCCCTGATGTCAGTGGGCCCCTTTGCTTCTAACCACATGGCCTATTTCACAGTCATTCCCTATTTATTCATGATAAAAAGAGGCTAAATAATGGAAGAATAGCGTATAGTAAATAAATATAAAAGACTAGGAGAAAAATTAGGTTGACTGAGGAGAGGAGGAATAATAATAATAATAATTTCTAGTGGGCCACTGGCATCCCAGTCCGTGCATCAGCAGGCACTAGGCACATCCAGTGTCGGACTGGCCCACCGAGATACCAGGAAAACTCCTCGTGGGCCCAGATATCAGTGGGCCTCTTTGCTTCTTATGGCCTATTTCACAGTCATTCCCTATTTCTTTATGATAAAAAGAGGCTTAATAATGGAAGACTAGAGTATAGTTGCATAGTTACATAGTTAAATTGGGTTGAAAAAAGACCGAGTCCATCAAGTTCAACCCCTCCAAATTAAAAACCCAGTATCCATACACACACACACACACACACACACATCTCCACTCTTTCAAACACAAACCATATACCTGTATGCCCATAGCTATACTAACTGTAGATTTTAGTATCAAAATAGCCTTTGATATTATGTCTGTCCAAAACATCATCCAAACCCCTCTTAAAAGCATCAACAGAATGAGAATCACAACATCATCCGGCAGTGCATTCCACAACCTCACTGTCCTCACTGTGAAGAACCACCTAAGCTGCTTCAAATGAAAGTCCTTTTCTTCTAGTCTGAAGGGGTGGCCTCTGCGGTGATCCTCTTTATGGGTCCCCTGATATTGGTCTATAATGTCCTCGAATATATTTGTAAAGTGTAATCATGTCCCCTCGCAAGCGCCTTTTTTCCAGAGAAAACAACCCCAACCTGGACAGTCTCCAAGTCTTCCATCCCCCTAATAGTAAATAGATATAAAAGACTAGGTGAAAAAAGAGGTTGAGTGAGGAGTTATAATAGTTTTGAAAGTGGGTCCATGGTCTAAAGTTTTCTGGTGGGCCACTGGCATCCCAGTCCGACACTGAATATAGGTATTTCAATGTCCTGTGATCTGATAATACTTAAAAGGTGTGTAGTGTAATGAACTTTGCACAATGCTGTTCTTGTCCATTGGCCATGCTCTGGGGGATCCAGACCTTAAGGGTTGTGCGCTACCAGCAAGTAACACACATTATTGTGGCAGGCAGAATTCATGATCGTACTCATCTGCCTATCTGAATGTATTGTATGAGGTTACCATGTATTTATCATTCAGGGTTTGTGTTCTCCATAAAATACTCATCAGTGGACTGACTTGTTAATTATGTTATGCATTGATTTGGGAGCCCTGTATTATGCATGATTAGTACAAATATTATATGGATTCTTCAGCATACAGAGTCTGGGGACAATTGGGCTGTAAGCATACCAAAGCTTCAGCTGATTGTTGGTTTGCTGTACTGGGTAATGTGCATGTTAGTAAATTCTGTGGTATTAGCATGCCTAAATCTACAGTATAAATATTTGTTTACGGTGTCCTGTTGTTGGTATGCTATATAAGCTGTTGCTAGTGTTTTGTACGCCAGCTGCAGGTTTCTTGTGCCCTGTGGAATACAAGCTGGATGTATCAACTGCAGCTGAACCAAGTGGATTAGGGGGATATGTTGCAGTTGAAGTGAAGTGCCACTGGGCCTGTAGTCGTTATTGGGCCCTGGTATAACCAATTTTTAGGATAGGATGCTAAACTATTATTCCTCTGAATTTTGCAGAGATTCTAGAGTCTAGCAGTATACTAATATGAATATGGTTTTCTCTGCACGGCAGAGTCGCTACCTTAGTGGTATACATGCTTGGTAAACAGCATATGACTGGTGTGTTTCTGAGTTTGATCTAGATGGTAGACCAGTCAGAATGTAAGTTGTTTGAGATGGTTCAGAGGTTGCTCCTTTACAGGTTGAAGCAGGCCTTCAGTGTTCTGCTAATATCTGCATGGCTAGGTTCTACCACAGTACTTGGTAGATTTTTTTGTAGACCTTGGCATCTTCTGTATCACAAATAGGTTAATAAGAAGGTTTGTACATCACATCCTAATTATGTTGCATCCTCTCTGCCTTGAGAATAGCTGTACAGCTAGGGGCTTGTAATGAAGCTATTCTGTACTGAAGGCAGGAGTGAGGTGCTTGATGGCAAGAAGAAAACAGGCACATATACATTCCCTTGGATTGAGGTAGGATTAATATCTTACTGCCTAGGGCACAGTTAATTTATCCAAGTTATTGCTTGGGCAACAGTCAATTACTTACCCTGAAGTTTGTTCAGGTTGTCTCTAGTGTTAGCTTCCATCAGACTAGTCAGGATAAGGGACTAATACATTGCTTAGGCATGTGTGAACTTGGTCCTAGGTGGAATAAATTCCTTTTTTGGCTTATGTTGGCTGGGAATGTGCCTCCCTGTTCTCATGTCATGTAGTGGCAGGGGCACTTAGTCTGTTCTTGGTGCTTGCCTAAAGAACAAGGTAGTAATAAAACATCATTTGCCCTGCTTGTTTTATGTTAAGCAGTTATCCTTCGAAACATGGTTACCTAATGTGTCATACAGCCTGAATTAGGGACTGTTTGTCTAGATATTGATGTGCTTGTATAAGGGAGCTTCCTGAAAGAAGTTTACCCACAGGCGTTTTGGCTTCTAGTAAGGTCACCTTTCATTATGATAGTAACCTTTTCAAGGGCCCTGGCAGGATAGTGTACTGTGAGTGCTCAAGAGGCTAGCATAAACACATATTGGCCACTTGAATGTTGGACAGGACTGTTTAGGTTGTGTGCCTACAGTATTTCTTTGTGAGGCCATATTGTTGCCTTTGGGGGTCTTATGTCATAATGTTGCTATCCAGAAAATTCGTAAGTGGAAGGCACACTTATGTACAATATACTCAAAGCAACATCAGTGCAAAAAAGCCCAAAATAGACCCCATATAGGTCCAAATTCTAACTAAACAACAAATACAGGGCCTGCACACCAATAGTACAAATGACACAAGTTATATTTCCTAAAAAAATCTTTTTAGAGTCTAATAAATTTCTTACAGATACATTTTAATCACATATATGGAAATTTAGGCAGAACAAGGCATAAGCCAAATATACATACCACTCAAAGTACTGACACAATACCTATACCTTGATATAGGTATTGTGTCAGTACTTTGAGTGGTATTTCATTGATCAGTAACTAGCCCCAATTTCCACTATAACATACTCGGCCCACCTTTGTTTGCACAGGTCACAGGTTACTGCTAATGACTTGCATTTCAACACTACAGAACACTAAAAACAGAAGAAATCCATGGTGTCTGCTACTGACAATTTTACTTTCTCAGTAAACACTTTGCACAACCCTTTACCTGCAGGACCTTAAAATGCAGAATCTGAAAGCCACTGATTTGAGAGCATTGATTCTCTCCGTCACATTAATATTCTAGGCGGAGAGAAGTGGGAACTAGTGTGTGTCCTTGCAGACCTCTATGGTTCCTGAAACAGCCACATTACTCTTCCATTTCCCCTCTCAGTATCTGTTTCTCTTCATTATCTCCACACGCAGGAGTCAGATTTACATTGACAGTTGGGGCCAATATAGCCAAAATAATTGGTTCTGATAGAAATATTGTCTCTCTCTCTATATATGCAGGATCTGTGCCAAAGTCAGTTTTGTTTGCAAATAAATCTGTTATTGGAGTTAAATCTAGTACACCTGCAAGGAAGGGAAGCCACTCCAATGGTCAGTGAAAAATCTAACTCCTGCATGATGTGAGAATAAGGAGAGTCAGATGCAGAGAGGGAGATAGTAAAAAGAGTGATTTAACATATAAACTCACTGTTGGTGAATATTTGTAGAATTTGACATTGCATTGTACTGAAATGTTTACTGCAAACCACATGCTATTGTTGGACACGTTTTTCAAAGAGTTCACTACATTTTCCCATAACGAAATTTCATCTTTGTCAGTAGTGAGATTCTTAGTTTTAGGGCATATCTCTAAATCCTGTATCATATTTTGATTTATATGTCTGTACAATGACGACTTATGTTGATCAGTCATCCATATTGATTTAAACCAAGCAGGTTATAAAAATATCACAAGTGTAATAAATAAGTGTAAAATACTTTTTTTTCTTTTTCTAACTCCCCCAGAACCTTTTGCTTTATAGGTCTAGATTTCATTGAAAAAATCTTTAGTAAAAGCAGCTGGTCAAGTCGCATTACCAATAATGCACTTAATTCAGCTGCAAAGACAAGCATTTTATTTGCCAAAGAAAAACTTTATAGCTAGTGCTTCAGATACAAAAGGCTATTTCTTCCATGCCTTCACTTCTGTGGGACAGTCCAAGACTTAAAACTATGGCTAAACCAAAACCTAAGCATATCTCTACCAACCTAGGAAGCAGCAAATTATTATTATTAGCATTAAGATAATTGTATGCAACAAAAATGCTTAAAAGTAGATGACCACAGAAAAAAAGTGTATCCTATTAATTAAGAGAATACTTTGCATTGCATTATGCTCAGTGTACGACTTGTAAACTTTGATTTAAAGGTGTTGGTCTGGTAATTGGTAACACAAATAAATTCATGTTTCATTCACAAACGTCTTGTGTCGGTTTGGCATTTATTTTAAACCTGTTAGATCAAATTCACTTGAGTGTTGCTGGTTTTCACTGTAAAGCGAAAAAAAAAAAAATTACCAAACACAAGACAACAATGTATTGTTATACAATACCACTAAACAGTATTCAACCAAAGCGTGTCGAGAACAAACCCAAAAATTACTGTATAAAAGTCCTTTTTACCGGACACAAATATCCTATTTGCCCCATAGCACGAAAAAACTAAATATATCTCTTGACCTTAAGCAAAAACAAAAAAAATCTCTTGAAAGGACAAAGGAAGAGTTCAGCAAGTTGCTTTTTTCATGGCTGGATGACTTTTGCAGCTTCAGCTTTGATCAGAGAGATCAGGTCCTGATTGATCAAGAACACAAATCGGAGACCGGATATCTGTAGGAAAATATAAAACTGCATGAGAAGCCAATAAGAAGTTATTTCTTTGCTAGACCCTCTTAATGACTGAATGTACATGCATCTCTCCCATAAATGCTGATTTGCTACCTCAGCCTAATATTTTTTTTCTACAAACAATAACCATGCTGTTAAGGCTAATGTATTTTCCACATTGTAATCACTTTATTAGACCACGGAAAACAGTGTGTGACTCACAGCATGAGTTCGAGTATGCAGAATAAAAAAAAAAAAGTACACAAAACTGTACACAGATAATCTAATTATCTACTTCTATCTAACTATGTATTGTGTAGCTCACGAAATAACCCAAAAGAAAAAAACTTAAAACAAAAGGGAAATGATATGTTCAGCACACCCTATTCTATTAGAGGTATACTGCCTCTTTAACCTCACCTAATATATACCATTACCCACCTCTACAACAGAGTTATGACTGAGTTTCCACTTGCTCCCTGGCAGCACTGGTCTTCCATCGATATAAATAGCACGCCGACCCTCATTGGCTATGAAGAAGTCTCCATTGTTTTTTAGTTTGATGACGCCTACAGTGGAAGAATGGTATTTATTATCATGTATACAAACAAAATTTAAACAGGTAAAAATAGAAATTAGTGTAAACATGGTAGAAGTTAGGATAAGGATGACATCTTAATGCTTTTAGGGCTAAAGTGCTCACAGCGCAATTTGGAATCGCCTGTAGCTCCAAAA
Organism: Xenopus borealis; assembly: GCA_024363595.1. Taxonomy (NCBI): domain Eukaryota; kingdom Metazoa; phylum Chordata; class Amphibia; order Anura; family Pipidae; genus Xenopus; species Xenopus borealis. The sequence goes on from CM044436.1 coordinate 64,304,117, forward strand.
ATGATCTCGGTGAATTTTGGAGCTACAGGCGATTCCAAATTCCAAATTGCGCTTGCGCAAATTGCAATTAGTCAGAAACAGCATTTACATTGAGAAGTACTGAAATCTCCTAGAAGCATACACACATACAGATTAGTAGCTGAAATAGTATGCAAATTCATAAGGATGCAAGGAAAGGTTGCTACTGGAACACGCGGAGACAACCTAGAGAACAATATGTCGTCAACTTCAGTTTCCTGCTTGAGAGGAGAAAGTAGCACAAAGGACTATGGGATACAAAACGCTCCAGAACAAGTGTCGCTCAAAATCTTCCTTTGCACAAAGACTATCGTTTTGTTGCAGAGACTCGCTTTTATAAAAAGCGGGTGACAAATCTCACTGTATACTATTAGCCTTACCCCAGAAAAAATAAAACATCTTCAGATTTAAACAGTTCGAGCAATTAGATCATGGGTGCACTTACAGCCCCACATGGTAACTCAAACAGATGCAGCATTAATTCCTGTCTAGCTTACATTTATTCATTTTGTCATTATGGGCACTGCTCTTCTTTTCACTTTCTACTGAAACAATGAACAAGGAGAGTAGTAATTTTTGAGGGTAAAGCAAAGCAGCGATTGTTCTAAGGGCAGATAATGAAAAGTCATTGAAGACCTTGTTTTCTTGAAATTTTCCAAGCTGGGCCCTCCAGAGACAAATCCACATCAATTTGGTTGTCCTTTGTTGCTCTGCCAAGAGTAATCTAGAAAACAACACATAAAATGAAACTTTAGGTATAGAATCCAGTCTGAAAAATCCATGTCTTGTATCCTATTTTTTTTTTTTTACCTCTCGCGATCTCATCAGATAGCGCACCATGCGTCCACGTAGCACAGCCAATGTCTGTGTGTCAAAGTCAGGAGAACTCATTCCTAAGAAACATTTCAAGATATATTGATTGTTTAATTCAGATCCCTAAAATGCCTGATGTCACACCATGGCACATCAATCTTTAGGAAAATTGCTTATGTAATTCCCTGGGGTAAAATAAACCTCATATTTAGTCTCTATTACTTGCAACCTGGGATTTTCACTTTGTATACTATCAGTGGTTGTAAAAGGTGTAGGACACATATATAAATGACTCTTTATCCTATACACAATACGTTTATACCCACATTACATCAATACTACTCCAGTTACCCATATATTTTCACAACATGAATTTAGGGGTTTTGATATTTTAGAACTTACAGTCAAAGCTGGGCCCATTTGGGAAAAAGAACAAACATTATCATCCTGTATCATTTGTTGCAGTACAATTGGAAATGATGGAAAATAAGAAAAAATGTCTCAACCCTGTTTGTTACCCTAGTAACAAAAAATGTGCCTATCTGTAACAATGGCATCTAAAACAATAACCCTTATTTACATTTATAATTAGCAGCAAAGAGCGAAAAGAAAAACTACTAATATAGGCGAGTTGCGGCAGTTACTTGTATGGTAAAGTCCTTTGTAAAGCCTCACCTGTGATATTGTCAACTAAAACTTGCCACCGATTCAATTCCTGCTCTAGCTGACGGATCTCCCTTTTCTGGCGGCGATCTGCAACGGTCAGCTCTAAAATAGTGAAAAGGAACCAAATTATAAGCATGGAGACTGGATAAAAGTATCTAAACAAGTAAAAATAAAACAAAAGAAATTAGCTGGTTAAATAGATCTGTTGATCAGTATTTGATATATTTATAAAACGTAAAAAGTGGTACAAACTGGGTTTTTAGAATATGCAAAAAAGAGAATTTATTGGACGTTTTGGTCACTGGACATTTTAAAGGACTTGTTAAGTTTAAAAATAAAAATTGGGTAAATAGGCTGAGCAAAATAAAAAATGTTTCTAATATAGTTAGTTAGCAAGAAATGTAATGTATAAAGGCTGGAGTAACTGCATGTCTAATAAAACAGAACAGAACACTACTTCCTGTTTTTCATCTCTCATTTCCACTGACTGGTTACCAGGCAGTAACCAATTAGTGATTTGAGGGAGGACCACACAAGTTATAACTGTTGCTTTTGAATCTGAGCTGAATGCTGAGGATCAACTGCAAACTCACTGAAAAATTATGTGGCCCACCTTCAAGTCACTGACCAACTCAGAGTTAGAGAGCTGAAAAGCAGGAAGTTGGATTATGGAGGTTAGATATTAGACATCCAGTCACTCCAGCCTTAATAGATAAAATTTTTGGCTAATTGACTATATTAGAAACATTTTATTTTGCACGGCTTATTTAGTTACCCAGTTTTTATTTTTACACTGAACTGTTCCTTTAAGTCACTGATTATTATGTATCAGGCTGTTGTGATAAGAATATCTTATTAGGGGAGGACCATAGTTTCATGGGGATATTTATTTATTAAACAATATAAATGCTTTTTTGGCAATATCAAACAGTAACTATTTAAAAGTGCATTACAAAGAACGAATTGCATCTTACCATGTTCAAGAACTTCATCTCTGCTTTCTCTGTGGGAAACAAAATGTTTTCCGATGACAACAGAAATATGGAAAGACAAAATATATACAACTATGCTAGGGACTGTATACAGCTACATTACCTATAAGCTTTCCCAGCTTTATCAAAATAACATTTTACTAAAGGTTATTTTGTTTTGTATTCATCGGTTTGTCTTATGTTTTAATTTACTCCTCATAGCCTTTGCAGGGTCGCTATAAAAAAGGGAATTAAAGCTTAGGAGTGTTTCATGGGATATCTCTGCTTTGTACCCATGATAATCCGTTGTAAATTTGTGATTTTAAATTTTCCCAATTCAACATTTTGCAAGTTGAATTGTAAAAGGGACAGCGACTAGTAAGCAAAATACCTCTATATGAGGATAGTCCTACAAAGCCCCTTAATTTTTCATTGGCAGGAAGAGTGGGACTAAATCATATTTTGTCTCAGTAGCTGCAGTGTCCATGTGGATCAAGAAATCTATTTTTTAAATACAATTAAAAAAAATTGGCTTACTGTTAAAGAATACAGTGTACATTAAAACAGAAGACATACAAACAGCAATTGCTCATAACCCATTTGCAAAAGTAAAGCTACACAAACAAGGAATGTAAATTTGCATGAACATACCTGAGCTTACTGTCATCAAGCATGTCTTCCGCATCAGAAAAATTTAATACCTGGTCCCCTTTAGGAAGTGGCTGAACTAAAAAGAAAAAAAAAAAAAACAGTCATGGGAGTTTGATAGAGCAACATTGTGCGTATACTTTTGTAAGCTTCTACTAGAAAGCAGTTAACCTACATCTCCCACTTCATTGCTTGGCTAGTCTATCACTCAGTAATGAAAAGGCTGGTACCCCTTCTGCATTAACTGTGGTGTAATCCATCTCATTTGTTTGTCAACCTTTGTAGCAGCTATTAGAAAGCAACTATAAAATAAATGTATGCTGCCATCTACTGGATGAATTTGGTTCTCTTCTCACTACTTTGCTCAGTTTACTTTATATGCGGGGTGCTGCCCTTTTTAAATTTAGACCTATAACTAGGGACACATTTTACAGGCCAAAAGGGTTAAACCAGAGTCTTGAATATACTCTGAATATCGGACTGCTGCTATGATATTGTCACCTGCAGCTCATTATAATCTACAGCACCATTAGAAGAAGCTGCTTGCCTGAGTGGTGAAACACAGATTACTCAGCATGTGCAGTTGCTTTAGATTTACCACTAATACATACTGCATAACACAACATGGATGAAGAAAATTTAAGTCAAATTTAAAGTAGCGTTTCTTAAATTTTGTGACCTACTTGCAATAATAGAGGCACAAGTGGGTAGCCTATAGCAAAGGATTTTATACTCACAAAAAGTTTACTTATTTTGAAAATGCACATTTACACAAAACACAGTGCATTCATTTTGCTGACAATTTTTCATGTAGAGGTAAAGTAAAAATTTAACCCTTACAGCAGTTTTGGTATTTCTTGATTGAATATGGCTTTTTAATATATTTGCCTTCTGTTCTCTTTCCAATTGAAACAAGATCTGGTTTAAATTCATAGTGTTTTCGATTGCTCATCTTCTTTCTAGTTAGGCCCTCTGCTATTCAAATTCCATGCTGACTTTCAAACTTATTCCTATTTGCAAAATATAACCTTTTATACTCAAAACTTGAACAAATTTAAGCTATGGTTACAACCTATCGTGTTCTTGGAAATAAAGGCTCACTAGCTATAGTGAAAAGAATGCAACCTGCAATTTATACCTGTTTGGTCTTCTAGCAAATAGTATTGCTTCATAAGCTGCCAATGGACTTGAAGTGATTTAGCAGTACGTGACATATAGAACACTTCTGGATGCTTGTTCAGCAAGTCTTGGAATGTGTCCAGTGTAGGCTGAGAGGCCTGTGAAAGTGCAAGTGATAACAGAGCATTAAGATAGAAATTAGCAGAGTAGTAACAACAGATATAAACAATTATATTCATACATACCGAGCTTACTGTGCTTAATAGCTGTTCTTCAGCTTTACTGAACAAAACCCTACTCTGTATGGCTGCAATGACTTCTGGGTGCAGCTGCCGTATAGACTGACAAGCCAATCTGATAAAAAGATGAAAAGGTGTAAGCTCACTATAGACAAAACAGCTTTCAAGACTTGCACAAGCTTACAATATACTCACTTAGAAATGACAGGGTCATACAGCAATGCATACCACCGTTCTTGTATCTCATTCAGAGTGAAGCGACAACTGAATTTAACCCCAAGATGTACAGCATGCAGATCATTTGTCTGGAATAATATAATAAATAAGTCAGACCTCATACATACAGATTGAGGTTGACTGCATGCATAAAAGTAGTATTTAGTTTCTTATAGTTATGCAGGACACCCACAAAGGCAGTTTTTTTCTTTAATACAAGATGTTGACTAACAAGAATTCAGAACCATCATTTATAGAAATATCAACTCTGCAAAGTCAGTATAAGAAGCTGCAAACATTTTTTAGAATGGTCTACTGGAGGTGCAGTACTGTCAAATTACCTCTGCTGCAAAAAATCAGTACATAAGCCCACTTCCCCCAATTTTACAATCATCCTGAGACTCTCCAGTAAAGACCGTTACCAAAGAATGCAGCATGCAGGCATCTTTTGCAAAGTGCTCTGCACTGAACACGAGCCAAGTCTCAAGAGGCACAAGGAATGATTGAGAAATCGGTGGAGACCTGTGCAGTAGAAAACTATCCCGGGCAGATGTGCTTTTTTAACAAAAAGTTTTGGTCTGGGTTAAGAGGTAAGCAATTAGTTACTGGGCAGTGCACAACATATCACCCCCAATAAATTATGCTTTTCTTGTACTTTAAGAGGTAGTCTTCCAAATTATGCATGCAAAGTCAAAGACAGCTTTTGACACAAGCACAGCAATGCCATGTGGCACAAAACAAATAAGAATAACGTACAAACCTGCAAAATGGTGTTAATAAGAAGCAGGTCGTCAACCGGTTTCCATCTTCCGAGATCCTTGGTTACCTGCAATGGTTGTTTGCTTTTTTTGATACGTTTAGCAATAATGGGACTTGGTGCAGGAGATGGTGGAGCTGGAGTCGAAATTGCTTTGCAGACTTGCTAAAGAAAAA
>CM044436.1:64321924-64339429 GCA_024363595.1 Xenopus borealis
ACAATTAACACCTGTGTATAGGAGTTGCAGGACACATTGGTAATCCTATCATAGTAACTATAATAGTAACTACAAAGAATCAACACCACTGTGAATTTCAGATGTCACCTCTCTGAAGAGTTACAATGTGCTGTTGTGATTGGATTGTTGGAAGAGTCTATATGCTGAGAACTTCCCATACCAGTCAGTTGAACTGAAGAAGCTGCTTGGATGAGCAGTGAAACGTCTTCATTAAAATTTCTCAGCAAGTCCAGCTATTTTGAGTTACTTGTGTTAGAAATACAAGGTATTGTTTTGATATTACAGAGAAAATAAGATTTTCTTAAATTTGGAACTCTAAGGATATTAGGTTTCCAGATAAGAGATCGAACACCTTTACAACCAAACCTTTCCACTTCCTGCTGGCTGGAGAGCCATCAGCTCTCAACACTGTTACAAGAAAGTCAATCACTAACTCATCATCATTTATTTATAGCGTCAGCAAATTATGCAGCGCCTTACATTAATTTGTAACAAAGAGATAACTGCAGTTCAACTTTTCTCCATGCAGGCAGAGCTGTGACTGGCTACCCACATTCTACAATTCAAGAACCAAGGTTTAGAACACACCCGCCACAACAGCAATTCCAATAAATTCAAATTCTTAGATTATCAGTCCTTTAAACCTGGAATTGTATCCGGGATCCAAAATAGGATTATTACAATAATAATGTAATTAAGCTTTGGAGTAAAGCCTTGTTACTGGTAGGAAAAACTATACACCTAGGCGACACTACAGATTTAAAATAAGATTTATAAAAAGCTCTGAATAGAAACATACCACAGAGATGTTCAGACTTCCCATGTGCGATTCTTCTCCAGGCAGACATGTGTAGTTTGGTGGGCAGTGAAACTTTGCAATAGCTTGAGGGTTGGTGGAAGTTTTAATATCGGTCAAACCTTTAGCCCAAGCTGAGGAACTAACCAGCCACATGAAAGCAAAGGCAACAGTAATGAAGAAGTCCTGAAATACAAAATATTTGTTATTTAAGTTGAATGCATTTTCAAAAAATGCTATGAACGATAAATATAGAATAGTAAAATTAAATTTTTTTCTGCAATTCCCTGTTTTTTAGGGTCCCAAACGCCCCTTTGCTCCATCTTGTAGTCCCATTGACAGGTACAGGGTTGGTTTGTGTGGAGCTACACAAAGCAGACTTTGGCACAAAAATGCTAACTTATGTGTTTAGGCTCCAAACTCCCATTTGGTGTAGCTCCATACAGATTGACTGACCTGCATGCAAAGAATCAATTGCAAAATAACTGAACAGTGTCCCATGTGAGTTGAAAAGAAGGAAGTAGTTTCTGTTCTGTTAGACATCCATTCACTACAGCCTTTATTCATTACATTTTTGGCTAACTATATCCATTTACCCAATTTTTATTTTAACACGGAACTATTCCTTTAATCAAACTCAAAAGGTGGCAGCATATCCCATTACTAAGCAATGTAATCTTCCACAATGCCACATGGTTTACTTACCAATGATTTTCCATGCAGCAAATAAAAAGATCAATAGGCAGACATTAAAGTAATTAGAATTCAGGTTTAAATGTATCAAATACACCAATATTCTTCAACTAGATCTACAGTATGCATTATTATTCCTCCCCAGTTTGGGGACCTTAAGATGGAATCCAGTATCGGATCAGGGCTATGTCATTGGTATAAATTGTTTAGGCCCTATATTGTGAAAGTAGAAAAATCTATGGACAACATTACAGTTTCCAGTTATTTTAAACAAAGCTTCAATCAATGCATATTAATCAAGTGTGCTATATTTGAGTACACAGTGCATACAGTTTTCAGCAGCATCAGCTATGTCCCTGAAGAACAGTAATGGAATGATGCAATCATTCTATATATCTGTGCTCTGAGTTAGTATCTATATTTTGGTAAGGTGTGCACCTGTATAAAAACAGGGTCTCTGACTTGTTAATCTCCCGTTAATAAAAACAAGTATCAGGGTACAACAAAGCTGCAGAACACAAAACATTAAAAATAAAACACAAAAGGTGTCAAACAGGTTCTTAAAGGCACCCTGTCATGGGAAAACAAATGCATCAGTTAGTATGGCTGTTCCAGAAGAATTCTGCATGGAAATCCATTTCTCAAAAGAGCAAACAGATTTTTTTATATTTCATTTTGAAATCTGACATGGGGCTAGACATATTGTCAATTTCCCAGCTGCCCCAAGTCAAGCGACTTGTGCTCTGAACTTCGATCACTCTTAACTGCAAGTTGGAGTTATCACCCCCTCCCTTTCCCACAGCCAGCAGCCTAACAACAAAACAATGGGAAGGTAACCAGATAACAGCTCCCTAACACAAGATAACAGCTGCCTGGTAGATCTAAGAACAGCGCTAAACAGTAAAACCCATGTCCCACTGTGTACTATTCAGTTGCACTGAGAAGGAAAAACAACAGCCTGCCAGAAAGCAGTTCCCTCCTAAAGTGCTGGCACAAGTCACATGACTAGGAAATGGACAAAATGGCTAGCCCCATGCCAGATTTCAAAACTGAATATAAAAATATCTGTTTGCTCTTTTGAGAAATGGATTTCAGTGCAGAATTGTACTGGAGCAGCACTATTAACTGATGCGTTAAAACATGTTTTCCCATGACAGTTTCCCTTTAAGCACTGGTCTAGCATTGGTAAAGGCTTACAGAGATAAAATGCCAATTCTACCTTTGGTCCTACAAATGTAATCTGCTATTGCCCCAGACAAAGAAAATGAAACTACTCAAACAGAAATATGACTGACTGAAGAGGAGTTTTGTAGGCCATGCTAATGTGTCTTAGATATCTGTTAACTGAAGACAAAGAGGTGACAGACCAAGTAAACTGTACCTAAAATTTCAAGTGGACATGTAACTTGAGTTTTTCCATTTAGTCCAACATAATTCAATATGTAAAAAATGAATAAATGCAGTACATTTTTAATGTACCTTTTGGATCCAATTTCTCAAAAACGATCTTCAGCACCATCCCATATCCTCTCCTCAATCACTTCCTGATTATTAGCATAGTCTGGTGATGTTACGGATTCCCCAAGCAAAACTCTGCAATAGCTGCCCAATTCCCTTCCCATGTGTCTCTGCACAGCAGCACATTGTGTTGCTACTCATGATGGTTTGTGAAGCTTCAACTTTTCTGAACGGTAAAGCTCGGTTATGTCTCCATCATCATCATTTTTTTTGGCATCAGATTATAAACACTCCTATTTACACAAGTTCTGTGTATAACAGCCTCCCACAGGACATGCACCCTCCATTGAAGCAGGAGTTCTTAAATCATGCTGGAGCCCTCCCATCAATTACAGTGAAACTTCAATTTTACAGTCCCAGATATTACATTTTCGTGCATTTTTTCTTGTCCAATTTGTAATGCATTTCAATGGGTGCTTTTCCCTGATATTGCATCATGTTTTCCTGCATTTTACTTTTGCTTGACCCCTTTGAAATTTATTAGTGAAATTAATAGGTTTAAAATATTAACCAGACACATATTTTGCCATGTCATGCACTAATCAATTATTGCTTTAGGATGTGCAAGGGACTAATATCCCCCCCCCCCCCGTGAACATTAATACTGCTATGCTTAACCCTCGTCATTAAAACAGTAACAATTGTATTCAAAATGAAAATTAACTCCTATGTTTATATCCTTTGAGTACTTGGAGAATAAGTTCGCCTCTGGTTTTTCACTATTTTTCCTAATCCCCTGAAAAGCGTAAAATTGGGGTTCTACTGTAGAGACAATTGCCTTTAACCTTCAATCTATTAAATTATGACTGATTTAATCACATCAGCTTATGGACTACTGAAACTAGATGGCCTTTCAGATATTAAAGAACTGCCTAGGCTGGAGATGGATGTGGTTTGGGGATAGCTGGAGGGCAGCAAACCTGCTGCCAAGCAATATTTTGTTTTGTCATTGAATAGCACATATATCAGACGGTGCCCCTTTAAAGGAATTGCTCAGTGTGAAAATACAAACTGGCTAAATAGATAGCCCATGCAAAATAAAAAATATTAAAATAGTTCATTAGCCAAAAATGTAATGTATAAAGGCTGGAGTGACTGGATGTCTAACATAACAGACAGAACACTACTTCTTGCTTTACAGCGTCCTTGGTTTCAACTGATTGGTTACCAGGCAGTAATCAATCTGAGACTTGGGGGGGGCACATGAGTCATAACTGCCGCTTTTGAATCTGAGCTGACTGCTGAGGATCAATTGCAAACTCACTGAACAGTTATGCCCATGTGGCCCCCCTTCAAGTCGCTGACTCATTCAGAGTTAGAGAACTGAAAACCAGGAAGTAGTGTTGTGTTCTGTTCCACATCCAGTCACTCCAGCCTTTATACATTACATTGTTGGCTAACTAACTATATAAGAAACATTTTTTTATTTTTCAAAGCCTATCTATTCAGTCAGTTTTTCTTTTTACACTGATCTGTTCCTTTAATCTGTACCTCTCTTCATGTTCTGGTGGACCATTACAAGATATGTGCTAATAATACAAAGAACGCATGATTCACCATATAAATGGGTGCTGTCACAAAAATAGGCAAATAAGTTTCTACTGGTGAGCCCGACATCACACTATGATGCATTCAGGAGCAAGTTTATCAAAATGCGAGATCACCACAGAAAAACGTACCCAAGTTCTATTCATTCCTATGGGATTTTGGAATCGTATTTATCAATCAAGCTTATCAAAAGCCCACAGGAATGAATACAACATGGGTGAGTTTTTCTGTGGCGAGTTATAAATTCACACTTTGATAAATCAACCCCTTAAAAAAACCTGTTAAATAATACAAGCCAGGGAGAAAATAGTAAACAGCAATACGGAGACCGAGCATTAAGTATATTACAACAGCTTTATAAAGGTTAAGCCACCCAGACCAATTATACATAAACTAATGTTATGTAGAGTTCTTATAATTATGCTTTAAGACAGGGGCCCCCAACCTTTTTTGCTCGTGAGCCACATTTAAATTAAAAAAAAGAGTTGGAGAGCAACACAAGCATGAAAAAGTCCATGGGGATGTTTGATTGGCTTTTTGGTAACCCATATATGGACTGGCAGCCAACAGCAGAGAATGTTTTTTATGCAACCAAAACTTGCCTCTAAGCCATTAATTAAAAAATAAGCACCTGCTTTGAGGCCACTGGAAGCAAAATCCAAGGGTTGGAGAGCAACATGTTGCTCGCGAGCTACTGGTTGGGGATAACTGCTTTAAGATCTTGGTAACATGGCAAAATACTTACTAAATTAGAGTATTTAAATCTCAATTCCATACTTACACATAATGGAAATTTTTGAGAGTTCCGATACAAGTGCATAAAACCTAGATAAAATGCAATTGCAGCTATGCAGTAAAGAAAAGCGAAAACTCCAATAGTAACATAGAACTGGGCTGGGGATGAATAATCACCAGTAAGGTGCAATTCTGTCCATGTTTTATTACAGAAATGTTCAGGTATTCCTTCAAACATCTGAACATTTAATCTAAAGGGGAAAAACAAACAGAACATTACTTCAGTATTCATAAAATCATATAACATATTATATATATAATATTACCTAAGATTAAAACCGATGCTTGAATATGAACCAAAAGGATGTACTTTTAATCCAATGATGTAACTAAATACAGTTGTAGGACACAAAAAATGATAAACTCTAAGGTGAAAATAAAGATTTGTCCTCATTCCCTACAAAATTTAAATATTTCTATTATTTAATAAATAACAGATGCACTGAATCCTTGATTCAGCCAAATCTGGGACCTTTTCAGCAGCCTTCGGCCAAATAAAATACTTAAAAAACATCATGTGATTATAAAATAAAGTGCATTTTTTTAGACAACCTCCCCATTGCATATGCAAATTAGGGTTCAATTTGGTTTTATAACCAGATGTTGAGGAGCCTGAGTATTTCAAAGGGGGCACATAGTTAATGACCAATGCACCCAATTGCTTCAATAATCAACGTAATTCTGGAAATATAATGCATTTGTGACAGTCAGAAATATATACTGGTGAATTTATTAACTTCTCACATGTTCCCCCACATCAACGCATTAAGATTCTTTTAGAACGGTCATCTGGATTTTATGGGAACATGATCAATGGGCATGCACCTGAAAGATACTGGGCTATGTTTAGCTTCCACCAATTGCTGTGTTATGTTTTGTTTTTTGTTTCTGTTGGGGTCTAGAACTGCTCTGATACTTGCTCTGTGCATCTCTATATGCTCTTTAAATTGTTGAATTGTCGTACCACAATTAGAAGGCATGGGCATTTAATGATGTATACCACCATAGTTTTGGTGCAAGTCATCCTGTGTTTTAAGCTGTACTTTTTCCCTGTTTGTGGATGGGAAAAACTATCCCCTACAATCAGGCTGCTACACATCGCACACCCACTACACTTGAATACTACTGCCCCCACCAGCGCTAGGCTACACGCACCAGGAGGGAGCTCCTGGTGCATGCACCCATGTCCAATCACTCGCATGTGCATAATGAAAAAGTGGCCCCGAATGCGCATAACATCACACACGTGTTATGTGCATGGGAGTGACTGGACATGGCTGCTCGCACTCGGAGCTCCCTCGTGGTGCAGGTAGCCTAGCGCTGGCGGGGGGCAGTTTTTCATCCTGTTTTTTAAGCTGTACTTTTTCCTTGTTTGTGGATGGGAAGAACTATCCCCCACAATCAGGCTGCTACACATCGCACACTCACTACACTTGAAAACTACTTTTTTCTTTAAAAAAAAAAAAAACAACTACTGTAATCCTCAACCAGAATGTGGGCCCTATCAGCTATATCTACTTTGGCTGGGGATAACATTTTTACCCAACAGGTGCCCTTTAATTGACATTTACACTGTACACCAACAGCACCCAGTGGTGAGAAATTATATATGTTTTTGGTAAAAGAATGGAACTGTAAGAAATGACTTTTTTTGGTGTGTATGATGTCCCATTTGGTGCCAATTTTGAAATGGGAAAGGTTGGGTATAAAGGCACTGATTTATTGTACACATGTATCCTTGAAAAAGGGCCCTAATGTGGGACGAAACCTTAGATTAACAACGTAAAGTATAAACACGATTTCATTTATTACAAACAAGTGGAGTGAGGGTCTTTGAACAGATTTATATACTACTTTTGATCCAGTGCCCACATTTACCTAGAAATGGTAACCCGGTGATGGAAAGGCACTTCTGAAGGTACATATTAACTAATTAAAATTGGCTATCTACAGAAGATGGTAAGTATACTGTTCTGGTGCAACATGGATATATTTTTACATAATTGGAAGCCTGTTACAAAGATAGAAGACAGGTTTCAATAACAATGAAGGTGAGACTTGTGGCGAGTATCAATTTGCTACAGTTTAAACCCTTCTATATTTTCAAGAGAAGAATCATGGTCAACCGAAAAGCAAACTGTGAGTAAAATAGATAACCGTTTAAACTGTGAAGTGTGAAATCTCTGTTATATTGTTTTAGAGGACTTAATATTATAAATTAGTCTTAGCACTCTGTATTGTTATTGGCATGTTTAGAATCTCAGATAATAGATAAGAAATTAACTCTTCATTCACCCATCAACTATTACCTTTTTGAATGAATGCACAATGAGGTCTCAATATCACAAGTGAGCCTCTCTGAAAAACAATGGCCTACTTGATTAAGTGGTGGATATGGCAAATTGTGAGTGTCACACTTAGCAAGGTTTGGATAAAAGTTAGGCTAAATTTAGGTATTTCAAAGTAAAGGGAAATTCCCATACAGTTATCAGTCTATCAATGACAGTAAATATAATACTAGGATATGATGAAGGTTGTCTATTAAATGCAAAATATAGCTCCAAAACCATGTGAACAAAGTTAATTTATTCATATCTTATTACGGTTTTCCATTTTCATAAATAACAATGTATACATTTCTGATGGGTGGTATGGTTACATAGTTACATAAGGTTGAAAAAAGGCAAAGTCCATCAAGTTCAACCCCTCCATATTAAAGCCCAGCATACACACACCCCTCCACTCTTTCACAAAAACCTTATATGCCCATAGCTATACTAACTGTAGAGTTTAGTATCAAAATAGCCTTTGATATTATGGTGTAGATTCATTAAAGAGTGAAGTTAAGAGTGAAATTCCGCCACTCTCCATTCATTTCTATAAAGGCGTATTCATCAAAGGGTGAACTTTCACTTCACCCATTGATGAATACTCCTTACAAAATCCCATAGAAATGAATTGAGAGCTGCAGAATTTCCCTCTAGTGGCGGAACTTCACTCTTTGATGAATCTACCCCTACGTCTGTCCAAAAGAAATCATCCAAGCCCCTTTGAAAAGCGTCAACAGAATCAGCCATCACAACATCACCCGGCAGTGCATTCCACAACCTCACTGTGAAGAACCACCTACGCTGCTTCAAATGAAAGTCCCTTTCTTCTAGTCTGAAGGGGTGGCCTCTGGTGCGGTGATCCTCTTTATGGGAAAAAAAGGTCCCCTGATATTTGTCTATAATGTCCTCTAATGTATTTTGTAAAGTGTAATCATGTCCCCTCGCAAGCGCCTTTTTTCCAGGGAAATCAACCCCAACCTGACCACCTGGCTGGTAGTTTAAGGGCTAGGCCAGACGGGGAGATTCAGGGGCATTTTGTCGCCTGGCGACTTCTCGCCGCGACTTGTAGCCCCCGAACCTCCCCGAATAGCCACTTACCTAAGCGCACCGGCGTTGCTTGAAAACGCCGGCGCGTATCCACACGGAGCGGCGCGCTTTTTGAAATTGCCTGGCAATGCAATTTGGAGCAATTTCAAAAAGCGCGCCGCTCCGTGTGGATACGCGCCGGCGTTTTCAAGCAACGCCGGTGCGCTTAGGTAAGTGGCTATTCGGGGAGGTTCGGGGGCTACAAGTCGCGGCGAGAAGTCGCCAGGCGAAAAAATGCCCCCGAATCTCCCCGTCTGGCCTAGCCCTAATGACATGTATAAGTATAAAACAGAAGAACAATATACAACACTTTTGCCACATTCTCACCCTTAACGATTTTGTACTTACCTAAATGGATACATAAATGAAGCAACAGCCGTTTTATTTTCTTCACACTTCACTATTATTTTAGTTTTACCACTGTAGCCACCACAAGTGGCAAATGAAAAAATTGCAGCAAACTAAAACAAGACAGAAAATAAACAAATAAAACTTGGGTTATATAAAATTAAGAAATCAGAAAATAAACTTTTAGTAGGGAAGTCAGTCGCAACATAGACAGAAAATCAGAAATGAATGAGTTACAGTTCAAACTGTCACTTGAGCTTTAAGAATAGACCAGTAATTTGACTTGGTAAAAATACACTGGGTATTTTGCAAAGCACTGGAAGGAGAGAGAGAATTCTGCACAAGTTTCCATCTTTTTTTTTTTTTTTACTATGCTTGTGACAGAGCCGGCACTCACTGCTATACGCTAACTGCAAAACAGTTGCAAAATAAAATTTATTTTCATGATATATTGATGCACAACCGCATATTGCCTATTCATATTCCTCCAAAACAAACCCCAACCCTTCACATGCATGGAGTTAAAAGATCTTGTGGGTAGCCTGCTTTTCAAAATTGGGGAGGTATTCCCATTTATTAGCTGAACACTGTGGAAACAAACCAGTGTGAAAAGTGCACAGTTAAAGGGGTAGTTCACCTTCAAATTAACTTTTAGTATGTTGTAGAAGGGCCAATTCAAAGAAACTTTTCAATTGGTCATTATTATTTATTCATAGTTTTTTAATGATTTGCAATTTTCTTCTGTTTCTTTGCAGCTTTCAAATGGGGGTCACTGATACCATCTAAAAACAAATGCTCTGTAAGGCTACACATGTATTGTTATTGCCACTTTTTATTACTTATCATTCTATTCAGTCACTCTCCTATTCATATTACAGTCTCTTATTCCAGTGATTTTCAACCTTGTGCCTCCAGCTGTTAAGGAACTACAAGTCCCACAATGCAATGAAGGAGTCTGACAGCCACAGTCAGGCAAATGCATTGTGGGACTTGTAGTTTAACAGCTTCAATGCAGGGTTGCTAGGGTAATTTGTACCCTAGAAACCAAATTGCTGACACTGCAAACTAGAGAGCTGCTGAATAAAAAGCTAAATAACTCAAAAACCACAAATAATAAAAAATGAAAACCAATTGCAAATTATCTCAGAATATCACTCTCTACATTATACTAAAAGTTAACTCAAAGGTGAACAACCCCTTTAAATAAAAATCTTGAGGATGGTTGACGATTATCTCTAAAACATACACATACAATGGGAATGTGCTATGTGACCAACTACCAAAATAGTACTGTCATAGAAATATTAGGCATTCCTGTGGAGAGACCCAAGCTAAATTGTCCCATACATGCAAAAAACTATGGCTAGTGCTACATCTAGTAGATCTGCCTGCACCAAAATACATTGCCTTTGCTCAGGTGCAAAATCTCATATTTCGGAGCTGGAATTCACTGCATCTACCTGAACCCAAGCCGAGGCACACCACATAGAGGAGGAGTGAATTTGAGATCTGCTACAAGTGGGACTATGCTTAAGGTGGCCATACACTGGAAGATAAAGCTGGTGATATTGGTCGTTTAGACCAGGGGTGTCCAAACTTTTTGCAACGAGGGCCAGATTTGGTGATGTGAAAACCATTCAGGGCTGAACTCCACGGACGATTTACGTGCAATCTGACGCGCTGAGCAACACATCCGTGGAGTTCAGCCCTTAGCCTGACATTCTTTGAACCATTATTATTTAATTGGCATGCTGCTGTTAATCAGCTATGTGGGGCTATGGAGGGTACAATATATTTGCCCTTATCACCTCGTGTGTTGCCCTCATTCATAATTAATGAGGAAAAACAATACTGAAGGCTAATTAATATATCTGAAGCCCTGGAATGTAGGTTGAGACAACTACAGTTTTAATCTGGCATTTTATCTAAAACTAAAGAAAGAAATCAGGCAAAATACTATGCAAAATGTCCCCTTTAAATAGACTTTTTTTTATTATTATTACTAACTGGGCAATGGGCAGAGTACCCCTCCTCCTATATCCTTTGTGACGTTACGTTTCCTCGGAAACCGAGCATTTCAAGCTGGGCCGCATTCATATTAATCCTGGGCCGCTCGGGCCACAGTTTGGAGACCAATTTAACAGCTTATCTGCCTGTGTATGGGGGCTTCCAATGGGTCTTCCCGATCTATATCTGGCCACAATATCGATCGGGAATGTTTGATTTATTTCACGACCGACCCGTCAGAGGCCATTGCCATAGTCGTAATCCAATCGTTCGGCCAGAAGGCCAAAAGTTCGGATTACCCCCAATATAGTCCTGCCGTTCGTGGCATATCAGGGAAAGATCCGCTCGTTTGGTGATGTCGCCAAATGAGCAGATCTTAAAGTCTATGGCCATCTTAAGAGCAGTGCAGTCCAATTGGTGGCCCTCCATTGAAGTCTGGCTGCTGTGATTGCTTATCTTTGTGTAAGATACAAAAGGTATCAGAACAGAAATCAATTGGCCCCTTCATTGTTCACCCCTCAGATTTGGGGTGTAAAAACCCTTGCCTTGTTCACACCTGTAAGAACATATGTTATTCTCCTGTTCACACCTCAGGCAGACTGTAGGAGCAGCATAGTACACTACCAAATGGTCTTTTTAGCTTCCCTCTCCTGCCCTATGCTGCCTGTGGTACTGTAGGTGAACCTGGTGGGAGTTCGTTAACATTTTGAAATACTTGTTAGAGGGTCCCCAGGATGGTTCATCATGTGCTGGGGTTGCAACATTTGCGTTTTGGTGTGCTTTCACCATTAATGTGAGTATCGTTTTGACATCTCTTGCAATAACAGTAGTGTGGTTTAATGTGGGTGTGGTGTAAAAGCCTATGCACTTAAAACACTTATGGAACAAGCTTTATGTTTCCCTTCAAGGGGAAACAAAGAAACTATCTTTCTATACATTACTTATTTCTGTTACTTTCCACTCCCCCCCCCCCCCCCCCCCTTAGTTCAAATTCATCACCTAGGAAAAATAGCACACACCACGTATATGGCCAAAAAAGAGCAAAACAAAAAAAACCCAAAATATGTAAAAGGATGGCAGAGGATACTAAAGAGTAAATGTATTATTTTAGAAAGAGTAAAAAAAAAATCGAATATATAGAAAATTTTATGATACATACATATTTCATTTAAATATAGTCCTTTAATGCCCAGTAATAATTGTTACATTATGTAACTACAATTAAACCTATACAAGCTGTACAATGCATGTTAATGAGTTTCACCATACAACATGTTCATTTCTTTCATTCTGTCATATTTAAAAAAAAAACAAAACTTATAGGTACAGTAACACAAGAAAATGAAAGGAATGAGAATATAACGTACTGTTGCCATGCACTGACAAAACTGGAGTGTTTGTCAAATACTCCTATAGTTTATATAAACAAGCACACAGTTATTCAAGCACAAGATACACAGTAGATAACAGAGATGCTCTGTAGTATTTATGCTACAGACTTTGCGTGTAATCTGCTGTGTAGCATGTGCTTTTCTCCTATTTATGCTTGAATGGCTGCCCCCATGGCTACACAGTGGCTTGTTTATATAAACTATTGTAGAGTTTGTGAAGCAAACACACCAGTTTGAAGTGATTGTGTTAGAAAAAGGCTTTAGTTCCTCACATTTTTTTTACAATCTATTTATTGAATGCACCGAATTAAAGATGAAGTCTGCAGTTCAAATGAATCTCAGTGGTTTTATTTAAAATTCATTTTGCTAATGTAAAAAACCAAAACTAGAAAAAAAATGGTCTCTGTCCAAATATTTATGGACATAACTGTATATTGACGATATTGGTTATTATGCACAACTAGTCCATGTAAACAGCCCAATTGTTGCAATATAGGGGGTTTGTTTATACTTGCTTTTAGAGAATGCATGACAAGCAAAACAATTTTGCTGTTTGTTAACTATAACAAAGGGGAAAAAAAGATGCCACACCCATAAGGATAACAAAACATCTAAAATCTCCACCTATTCATTTTGCTTGGGGATAGATACTCACAAGACTGCCTTGTGCACACATTTACATAATACAGTCTCTTTTTTTTTTCATTTGATTCATCCATGCAGCTTAGTTAGGGACTAAGTACAAATCACTATACTAATATGAAAAAGAAAAGGAATAAAACAGATTTGTGGAAAACAGACTCTATAGGCGATGGCCTTCCCAGTAGCAACCAGATTTTATAATAAAAACAATGGTTTAGCACCTACTAGTTTTTTTATTCTTTTATATTAAATGAGAAACATGTAACATTGCCTGTATTTTTTTATTATTATTAACATGCAATTATAAAGCACCAACATATTTTGTAGTGCTATAAGTGGTCTCCATCTCAAAAATCGTGATTGTAACACACGGGCACGGAGTTTAAAAAAAAAAAAATCTAGAAATCAATTATGTATACTACAGTATTGTATGGGAGAAGCTCTTCCTATAATAGACACTAGAACTAGATACTAAAACTTGTGTGTTAGTGATGTGCACGCCGGCCCAATACCAGTGGGACCCACGGGTCGCGCGGGTTCTAGCCGACCTCACACGCAGGGTCGGACTGGGGGGGCCCTGGGCCCACCACGGCTGCTTTAGGGCCACTGACACTACCCATGGTACAAAATCCCCTATGGGCCCCCCGCTGATAGCGCAACCCTCCTCCATCCACCAGGCCTGCCCCCACCTGCATACCTTTCTGGGGCACGACAAGGAGGTTGAAACAGGTTGCAGCAAGGATTTGATCTGGGCTGGCAAGACCAGGGCCCACCGTTTTTTTCCCCGTGTCTGGCCTGGCCAGTATGAACCTGCTGACACCTCCATTTTTTAATAGACACGTGCCTGTGCGCCCCACCACTTTTGTGACATCATTGGCGGGGGTGGATATATATAAATAAGTGGGAAGTCAGGTGTGTGGAGGGAGGTCGGGTTTGGGTTGTGTGTGATATGCATCTGGGATGTGGCTACCTCTCTCTCAGCCTATGAAAGTGCCTTATTACAAACTTTAAAGGGGAGCTAAATCAAAAATTAAGATGTAATATAAGCTTCATCATACGGAAATAAGAAACGTTCTAAATACAATCAATGAAAAATTCAGCATTTTTTTATGAAATAATCAAGTTTGTCTTAACTATTCCTCTCACTATCCGTTTCTCTTCATTCTGTCTTCATGCAGCAGTTGGGTGTCAGATATTCATTGACAGTTAGAGCCAATATATCTTATAGTAAATCATAAATGAAGATATGAAAGTAACATTAACATAATTCTGGCGGTATCCTCTTTCACATCAGCTCACTCATGTAAATGAGAAAGCGGAGGACATGGCACCAAAACTGTGAGCGCTGACGCAAAGCTACGAGCGAAATTCCCCATGCAGCCTACAGGACTAGTATAATTAAAGCTGCTCTCTGCTATCTCAGGAACTATCCCATCTCGTGACCCCAATAGCACTTGTACTCCACCCATAGGAGCCGCCAGCGCCCATGGCTGACAGTCTGATACGGACAAGCTCTGCCAGCCCCACTAAGAAAACACCGCATGGGGCACGGAGCAAACAAAGTATAATGGCACCCCCCAAACTAAAAACTTTAATAAATTAACGCAGAATCGGTGAATTGAAGTCACTATATTTATACGATCGACTGGCAGCCACCGCCCGTTGTCCAGCAGTGGTACAGCCCTACCTACTACAGGTACGAGCTTACTCAGCACCGTCACTTTCCCATTAAGCCTGTGAGATTAGAGGCAGCAGGAGAGTGGAGGCGAGACATCGCATGATTTCCTCAGCCAGTCCCGTGATTCAAGGAGGCAACACAAGAGCGCGTGTATGTCACCTGTCAGATATCGCTCGCAGGAGGCCGGACTTCAGCTCCCAGAGACCTCTATAAACTTCCTTGTTCATTGCTCGCTGCCGCAGGACTTTCACGATTAGCAAAAAGACGGAGTTGGTGCGGCCTCGCAATATGGGAAAGAATCACAAGTACAATGTAAATAGGGCCAAACCTACCTACATACCCGCCCATTGCCAACTGGCCCTTCACTTCCCATGTGTTTCCACTCAGGCACTCACCCATTCCAATAACTTGATAAAGCCTAGGGGCTCCTTCAGCGGCCCGAGGTTCAGCTGCCAGCCAACCATTTTCTGCAAGGAGACACAAACAGGAGGAAGATGATGAAGATAGGCCAAGACACGAGTGTAACTTTCAGCCCAGACCACGCAATGTTTCTGTGCCCTCCTCCACTACCTGATTCAGCCGGCTCATTTCCTGCAACTGCTAGCTCCGCCCCAGGGAGGGCACAAGCCTAACCCTGTCAAACTCATACCTCCACTAACTCTACTGACTCCTCCTTCGTAGCCTGAGCGTTACTGCTAACTTGTTCCTTATCCGCCCGGGCCTCTATGTTGCTTTTATTATAACGGTCTCTTTCATTGATACATTATGCGTTGCGCTGTTCTCCACGTCACGCTTATGTTTCTTTTGCAAATACAGTTCATAAAGCAGCCTCACCCGTCTGTTATTTGGCGCCAGATATATTCGCCTCAGAGAGGCAGCTCGTGCACTATGCTCCCTGCTCGGCGACAGCTTCTTAATAGTGGGCGGGGCCTGACTAGCATTAGTTAGGGAGTGGTGTCAAGCTAATGGCTCGTCACAGCAAAAATTGTGAACAAACGATGATTGTCTTGAAGTAGGGGTTAGCCTACACATACACACATTTGTGAAAGCTGCGTAGCTGCCTGGGACTTTCACAGTGTGATGGGCCGAGATCAAGTTGCTGTAGTCAGAGCAATCTTTACTCTGCCCCATAGACATTAAGGTTGGTTCGCCTATGAATTACAATTTAAAATGCTGCAGAGTGCTATTCTGAGTCAATTCACACCTTTGTCTTCATTATTTATGTGTGCGTTTTTTATTGTTTAGCTTTTTGTTCAACAGATCTCCAGTTTGGAATTGTAGAAGCTGTGCGGTTGCTAGGGCCCAGATTACCCTAGCAAATAGTCGGTGATTTGAATGTAATTGAGAGATTCTTAATAAAATAAGTAATGAATGTAACCTTAAAGGGGTGGTTCACTTTGGTTTGTTATACAATGGTCTATTCTAAGCAGCTTTTCAATTGGTCTTCATTATTTATATTTAATAGTTTTAGAATTATTCGCCTTTTTTTCTGACTCTTTGCCGCTTTTAAATGGGTGCCGCTGACCCCCTTCTAAAAAGCAAATGCTCTGTAAAGCTACACATTTTATTGTTAGTGCTTGCTAATTTTTAGTACTCCTCTTACTATTCAGGCCCAATCCTAGTCAAATTCCAGTCTCTTGTTCAAAGTGGTGCATGTTCGCTAGCAGGTCCGGACTGAGAATCAAAATAGGCCCTGGCATTTCAGGTTCATAGAGGCCTAATCAGCCCACACAGAGGCCCAAA
Organism: Xenopus borealis; assembly: GCA_024363595.1. Taxonomy (NCBI): domain Eukaryota; kingdom Metazoa; phylum Chordata; class Amphibia; order Anura; family Pipidae; genus Xenopus; species Xenopus borealis. Next base: position 64,338,521 of record CM044436.1, read on the forward strand.
CAGCCCCCAACAGCCCGCTAAATACTGACTTTCTATGGCACCTTATTGCAGCCCCTCTGGCATTTGCCAGAATCCACAGATTGCCAGTCCAGGCCTGGTTGCTAGGGTAATTTGGACCCTAGCTACCAGATTGTTTAAAATGCAAACTGGAGAGCTACTGGATACAAACCTAAATAACTCAAAAACCATAGAAAATAAAAAGTGAAAACCAACTGCTAATTGTTTCAGAATATCACTCTCTACCTCATACTATATGTTTTCTCAAAGACAAACTACCCCTTTAACTATATCATTGTAGCCTCAAAGAGCAATAGTTGTTTTGGTTGCCAGGGTCAGTGACCCCCATCTGAAAGCTGGAAAGAGTCAGAAGAGGAAAGCAAATAATTCAAAAGCCATAAAAGGTTAACCACCCCTTTAACACATGTACATTTGGGTTGACTGCAAGTAATGCATGGCTTGATATGAAATATTCTGACTAAGGATTTGTACTGACGAGCACTCAAACCGGTGCTCCGGTTTAATGCTTTCAACCATAGGGAAGCGCAGGAAGGAACACGAACAGCTTTTTAAAAATGGCCCTGTACTGACACAGGCACATGAAAGCATCAAACGCAGGTGGAGCTCAACATGCTGCTTTTCGCCTGTGTTTGGTGTTAACATACAGACCCCTTTAAATTAATTAGACGTGTTCTTTACTGCGCTCTCCTGTGGCTGAGCTCATTAAAGGAGAACTAACCCCTGTATCAAAAGCCCCCCTAAACTTCCTGGCATTGCCCCCCTCTCCTGCTATGTGCATTAGTGAAAAAAAAACCTTTAAAAAGATCTGACCCCTAAATGCAGGGAATCTCAATGGAGCTCCCAGTCACCATTTCCGTTGCTCCGTATTATATTTCAGCCTTAACATTGACT
>CM044436.1:64365689-64390985 GCA_024363595.1 Xenopus borealis
AAAATTAAAACGGGGTCCCAATGAAGAAACAAAAAGCACCTTGTTTTTACTGCCAGCTCCCAATTATGCCAAAAACACCACCATTGATCCAACTAAAAGCCACGCACTCGCTCATCCTCCCAATATTCTAATATTAAAAAGTGGGAACATGGAGTCTCCATCTCCCAATCTCCACAAAACCCCAATCCGTTTCCATTAAGAGCTGTCTCTTCTGGAGCCCAGTTATGTAAATAGTAGTATTCTCTGTGAGAGAAAACCAATCAAACTAAACTATTTTAACCAAATCAGAAGCCATGTGACATACCCATGTCCAATGTACCAATTGCTTGTGTAATGCAGCTTAAAATATATTTCACATTGCTTAAACCAAAAATTACAGAACAGGAAATTAAAACAAGAAGACTTTCAGGTAGAACAATGACAATTTGTAGGCATCGTTTTATTATATTCCAGGATTAAAACAGGACTTAATCAGTGACAATTAACTGAGATGAAAAACAATATCTAATTATTAAATTATCCCATTCCACGAAGTTAGGAATGTAAACTGGGTAAGTTAAGAGCTTAAATAGGAATAGGGCACATTTCTTTACAACGCCAGATATCACCAAAACCATTAAACAGGATATCAGTGCAGGGAATATATATGTATATATATATATATATAAAAAAAAAAAAAGCCATTTTGGAAACCATACAAATCTCACAGATAATATGTTTAAATGGTGACATACATGAACATCGTAGACCAAAGGTATTCCAAATTAGTTGGCTATACCTTGATTGTACTACAACATAAACAAAAGACCAGAAATGTTCTGCAGGTAAAGTTAGGTGCAGGTAAAGTTAGGTGCAGGTAAGGGGGGGGGGAAATTATTGCTAATTGTTTGGTGCCATGATATGAAAGTTTTCTGTCACATCAACAGATGTACATATATATTTTTATCTCAAATATTAACAGAAATAAGGTAGCACCAAGCATAATCATAATCCACAGCAAACATTTATGCCTGCCCCGTTAAACAGGTGACCAATAAGAGAGACCCTTGGTTGTTATTGTTCAAGGGGCCCATTTAGGATTAGGTTTTCCAGGCCAAAACCCATTGCAAATACCGAAACTGCTGACTGCTCCAGCCAAATACTTGAGAGACAATAAATAGCCCCCTATTGTACTCTTTGCAGTTTTATGCTCATTTACATTGGAACAGCACATATTGTTATGCCCCCTACTATACACATGAAACTGTTGGCAAGTAAAAGAGAAGAGCAATATTTGCAAGAGAGATTTTAGCAACATAAAATGCAAATATACAGGCCAGTCAGAACAAGTCTAGATCAAGGATTGTTAAGCAGAATATCAAATGGGGGTTTGCTTAACGACAGTGCCCATTAAGTAATTTAAGCTAATGGGAGTTGTACCTCTGTGCTACAGCTGGGAGGGGTGTGTGTAACCGTGAGTTTGAACGCATTGACAGATGTGCAAGCTTAGGGAAAAAAAATTCTATTCCAATATTAAAATACAATATGTACACATATATAGCCTTTAGTATGTGCCCACTATGAGATCTAAAACAAGATACACATTTAAATTATAGTACATAAAAGGTATACAGTGAAAACAGTGCATTTCTATCAACATTTTATAGGCTAACATATAAAAATATTAGGAAGGAGCCTTTAGTCACTAGATTTTTTTTCTTTACATACTAATGGCAGTTTGGATCCATAACAAAATACCCGAATGTACACTCTTGTTATTTAAAAGTATGACAGTCATGACTAACAAACTGCGTTCTACAGTGTAAAAATATAAACTAAACCTAAATCCTTTATTGCAGGAAAACTAGATATAAATACACAAATGATCACATACAGGATACAAGGGTGAAAAAGCTAGGATGCTCTATTCCCAAGACCCAGCACTAGACAAATTTTATCAGTGGATGGTGGAAGCTATAGCTCAGAAACAGCTGTAGACTGGACATTCCCTGTATAAATGATTAGAATATTACATGTGCCTATGTTGTTAAAGTTCAGGGCACAGTTAAGTGTTCTTTATTGGAGATGGGGAGGTTAAAAGACACTGTTGCATTCTTTAAAATGGGTAAATGTAACTGAATTCAGTATAGTGCAGAACAATTTCTGAAATTTAGTTTTTTTGTATAAATCCCCAGTTATGTTTGTATCAGCATATTCCCAGTTTGTAAGCATCACGTGACCATCATATGATATACAGTAACCCAGTCATCCAAGACTTTCACAACAACCATTAAAAGCAGTATTTCTCTCCCAAGCCAAAGTAGCAGCAAGATACTTGGGTCGGATTAAAACAAATTACCAACATTTCCCTATTTAAATTTTTTTACTCCTAAACTTCACATAAAACTGTGCACATTATTACATACAGCATATTGCTCTTAATATACTTCAGTCATTTCTTTCTAGCATTATTTCTTTAAAGGGTTACATAAATAAAATTCAGAAACTTTGATGTCTTTCATAGAAACAGGCTTAGTACAGCTTTGCTATAGTGTACATATATTATAGTACATTATAGAAGGCAATCATTGAAGTATATAAATGGATTGGAGCAATTTTACGATTAGCTGCCGACTCTGGTTACACAGCATAACAAGGCATTTTACTGTTTTATCCTACAGATTAAAAGCTTTAAAATTCCCTCCAATGTTAACAGTCATATAACAGATGATAGAAAGCTGAATAAAGGGACCACAGGATAATATTAAGTAGCAGATACACTTTTTGGTGCTTTTTGACATACAGTGAAAAGCCAATAAAATAATGAATATATTATGCGCACACACACACAGGGTGGCCATCCGAAATCTTGCCCTACCATGAAGTGTGTAGTTAGAGGTTGAACATAATGAATTTGTACTATGATGCAAACTCCCAGCTTATTCTACTAAAAAGCAGTTTGACCCACTACAGAGGAAACAGACCCAGCAACTGCTGGGGAGCTTAGGAACTATAGGTAACCTAGTGGGACTTTGATAAGCAGCTGCAATATATCTTTATGGAAAATGTCTTGTTCCTAATATTTAGGGGCCCAGTGATGTTACTGTGAGGACCAATAACTAGCCCTTCCTCTGCATGACAGCTCATTTAATGTGCTAACAAGTCAGTCAACTTATTGGTGCTCGGTGAACTAGGTAAATTCTGTAAATTTCTATACAAGGTACACAAGTTTGCACTACCTGGCTGGGCTTTCGCTTCACGCCAAAATTTGACTGGGATTCTGCACCCACATACATAGACCAGCTGTTAAAAAGGAGAGAATGTATAAAACAATTTTAAGAAGGGTTTAAATAAGAATAATCTGCCTGGGTTCTAAACAATATGGAAGATTTTTAACTAGGTGAAGCTGTGAGGTATTCACAAGACACTTTCCTCCACAAGTTCCTTCTTTTATTTATGTATTCCTCTTATAGACCAATATATTACGGTGATAATTTTTCATTTTAGTTTACAAAACAGATTTACTTCCAGTTTAACGCTAAGGGCAATGGAAGTTGGCTGTCCATTTATATGTCTGTATGGCATAGGACAAAACACTCAAAATCAACACTGCTATTGAATGGCAATACCCCGAAAGGGCTAGCACATTTGACAGCAATTGATATTTGTTGCTGCCAAGTTTTCAGTCACCTGTAGTGCAATGGCCCTTTCAGGTGTCTGAGGGCAGTTTGAGGATCCCTGCCCAAGGAGCAACAAAATGCTCAAAATTATTGTCCTAAACAATGAATGCAATGTAAAATATAAAAGTTTGTGTTAGAAAAATATGTTTCTTCCAATGCAGTATAGATGTAAAGGAAACTCAAAATTGACTGGGGAGTGTTAAAACGTAGGCACCCGGGAAACATTCTATTAGAGCACAGCACCTTACCTGCATTTCCCAGTAACTCCTAGGGCAGACTGTAGTAATATTTTGTATTTTACTGAGCAGTCACAAGTCTAATGCTACAAAAAAGTACAGAACTTAGTAACCGATTTTAGTGGGGGGTCTCCAACATATCGACTCCCCCAAATGATATTGTGTTTTCTTTAAAAAGGTGCATTGTAGGTATAAGCACAGTTAAGTGCAGTCTTTATTTAACATTAATGTTTTAGTGCTGAGCTTTAGTGCTTTTAATTAGAAAAATGCATCTTAGAAAAAGGGGTAATTATAAGAAGCAAAACAATAGACGAAAAAACTCTTTGCGGGCAAATGCTATAGGCTAGGACAAAATCAGATTTTCTAAGGAATTAAGATTTGGAATACATTTGTGAAGGCTAAACAGATATACTGCCCAAATTATATCTGGCCAATTAATAATCAGGTAGGTTTACAAAATCCCCTATGTCAAGGACCGCATTGCAGCTATTTCCCAGCATATCTGAACAGGCTCCTGTAAAGATCTGAATGCTCATACAATTGGCTCACCTCAAATATTTTTTTGTGCATGTGTATTAAACAAACTAAGGCAATCCTGGACACACAGGTCCAAACTACTGGTTATTCCAGGGTTCCTTTGCATCCATGTAGACTAAACAGACAAATGTATGCCTTTATACTAAGGAGAGCATAAGGCTGCAAGAAGAATTGTGAATAGGCAGTGTTCTCCCCTTAAAAAAACAAAATCAACATTTTTGCTGGTGGGGGAAAAATAAATAAGTAATTACATGTCTCCCTTGCATATTTTGGAACAATTTTTGCAGAAGCTGACAGGACTGTGTGCTTCTGCAAATACAGTCCTACAGGGGAACCAAGTTGTGGGGGGGAAAAAAGGGCCTGGGGAGAACACTTTGAATAGCATTATTGGATGGTCAATTTTGCATCCATTCTAGAATTTGGGAAAACGAAAAAAGTCTAAATACCAAACAGGAGGCTGCATGTACCTGCTCAAGTGACGTGTTTGTTATTAGGAAGTGCTACAAATTTTGGTCTGTATTAAGAAATAAAATGCAGGGTAAAGAGTGCAGCCATGAGGGTTTGGGTCTCCTGTGACATCAACAGATATCCATAACAAGGACATCCATGTACTGCATATAAAAGCATTGGCAAATTGGTATTTAGTCCAGAAATCAATATATAAACATGGCAACATATAAATTCACACACATTTGTACAGAGAATCCACCAATGGTTAACATCAAATAAAATCTACTGAATCTCTTCTTCAAACTCTGTGTTCTTTAGGCCAGCGTTTCTTCTCACATCATCAAATGAATAACAGGTAATGATTTTGCCATTCTGAAAGACTGTGCGAAGGAGATCCTGTGAAACACACAATTGCACATTAAATTAACAGGCTAATAACCACTTTACATTTGTAACTACTGTAACTTAAAGGGGTTGTTCACCTTTGAGTTAACTTTAGTATGAGGGAGATATGAGAGTGATATTCTGAGACATTTTGCAATTGGTTTTCATTTTTTATTATTTGTCTTTTTTTAGCTATTTAGATTCTTATTCAGCAGGTCTTCCATTTGAAATCTCAGCAACCTTGCTGATGGGGTCTACAGTACCCTAGCAACCATGTACTGATTTGAATAAGAAACTTCAATATAAATAGGAGAAGTCTGAATAGAAAAAGGAGTAATAAAAAGTAGCAACAATAACAAATGTGTAGCCTTACGGAGCGTTTTTTAAATGGGGCCAGTGACCCCCCCCCCCCATCTGAAAGCTGGAAAGTGTCAGAAGACAACAAATAATTTAAAAACTATAGAAAATAAATAATGACGACCAAATGAAAAGTTGCTTAGAATGGACCATTCTAGAACATAATAGCCATGAGGCAAGACTTTTACACTGACACTATATCATGAAACTTTTAGTTTGCAGGATTGTGCTTGCTACAAGTGCTATTGTGATATTGTAATATATACAAGAAACCAGGCCCGGACTGGCCATTTGTGGGTTAGGGCAAATGCCAGAGGGGCTGCTATAAGGTCCCATAGAAAGTCAGTGTTTAGTGGGCTGGTGGGGGCTGTTTGGGCCTCTATGTGGGCTGATGGGCCTCTTGTGTACCTGAAATGCCAGGGCCTATTTTAATTCTCAGTCCAGTCCTGCAAGAAACCCCCTCTGTTTTCCTTTGTCCTATACAGAAGAGAACCTCTTTGGGCTAGAGTGACACACCTTTAGTGGTTTCATTATAAGCCCCTTGACTCATAGGCCATTTTCCTTCTTGCCAGGGAGATAAAAATACTACAGTTTATTTAATTTACTGCCCCTATTAAAATATTTATGCAATCCTTCATACTTATTTATCATGTACATCAGACCTTGGCACAATGCAGCTTTCCTGTACATTCCTGTTAAATTCATATTTACAAATACAAGTCAATTCAAACCTGCATGTATGTTTTTGGAATGAGAGGAAACTGGAGGAGTAACTGGAGGAAACCCACTCGGACAATGGGGGAAAATTACAAACTCCCTGCAGGCCAGAATCGCACTCATTCCAAGGCAGCTGTACTTTTCAGTGGAACACAATAGATTAATCATTTATTATATTCCAGGCAACAAAAAGTACCAAACATTGTTTTTTTATCTGTGCTTGCACAGCAAGCACTGTCTTGCACAGCAAAACAACCCAGCAGGGACACAAAACGCATCTTCCCCAATTTTGCCCTTCTAGTTAATTAATCTCTTATCTCATTCTTTTTTCATCAGATTTGCTTCAACCCTTACTTCACTATTTCTACTGGCATACTCCCACAGCCATTTAAACACAATGCTATCAAACCTAGCTTTAAAGGAATTATTCAGTATAAAAATAAAAACTGGGTAAATAGATAGGCTGTGCAAAATAAAAATAAAAAATGTTTCCAATATAGTTAGTTAGGCAAAAATGTAATGTATAAAGGCTGGAGTGACTGGATGTCTAACATAATAGCCAGAACACTACTTCCTGCTTTTCAGCTCTCTTGGGTTAAGCTGGCCATAGATGCAAAAAACTTTCCCCGATATGCCACTAGCACAGCAGGGCTATATCAGGGTAATCCCAACGTTCAGCCATATGGTCGAACGATCGGATTACGATAACGCCAAGGGGCTCAAATGGGTTGGTTGGAAGAAAGTCAGACCTTCCCAATCGATAGTGTCCAGATAGCGATCAGGAAGACCCATTGGAAGCCCCATTACATGGCAGATAAGCTCTCAAATTGGTCTAAACGACCAATATCTGCAGCTTTATTTGCCCACGTATGGCCACCATTACACTGACTCATTACCCTTGTCACCAAGCAGTAACCAATTAGTGACTTAAGGGGAGCTACATGGGTCATAACTGAGCTGCATACTGAGGATAAATTGCAAACTCACGAACAGTTGTTGTCCCATGTGCCCCCCTTCAAGTAGCTGATTAACTTAGAGTTAAAGGACCAGTAACATCAAAAAATTCAATTGTTTTAAAGTAATAAAAATATAATGCAGTGTTGCCCTGCACTGGTAAAACTGCAGTGTTTGCTTCAGAAGCACTAATATTGTTTATATAAATAAGCTGCTGTATTGCAATGGGGGCAGCCATTCAGGAGAAAAGGCTCAAGTTGCACAGTAGATAGCAGATAAGCTCTGTAGAACATAATGTTATCTGTTATCCATTACTTATCCTGTGCCATATAGCCATTTTTCAATTTCTGCCATTGCTACTTAGCAGCTTGTTTATATGAACTATAGTAGTGTTTCTGAAGGAAACAGATCAGTTTTAACAGCGCAGGGCAACACTACATGATATATTTTCTTTACTTTCATTTTTCAACTGCTGACAGACGAAGTTGGCAGCTTATTGGCCGTGTATGGGGCCCCCTGACAGGCTTTACCGATCGATATCTGGCCGAAAGTCGAACAGATGTCAATCGGGCGGGACTAAAATTCCCATCTGATCGTGGCCGCATCTGTTCGTTGATGCGGTCCCACGATACAACTGCCCATATTGCCTCATTTATGATCCAATCGTTGGGCCCTAGGGCCCACGATCGGATCAGCCTGATATCGCCCACCTCAAGGTGGGCATATCGGGAGAGATCCGCTCATTTGGCGACATTGCCAAAAGAGCGGATCTCTCCGTGTATGGCCACCTTTAGAGAGCTGAAACGCAGGAAGTAGTGTTCTGTTCGACATCTAGTCACTCCAGCCTTTATACATTATATTTTTGGCTAACTAACTATAATTAGAAGCATTTTTTATTTTGCACAGCTTATTTAACCAGTTTTTATTTTTACACTGAACCGTTCCTTTAAAAAACCTTCTCTGGAGCCTACAAACCTCTCCAATGAGCCTCCTCCACAACATTACTGCAATGCCATGTACACCATGAACTCTCATTTTAGCAGCTTTCTACTAATACTACGATCTGGCTTATGGCCTTACCACACAAAAACAGCACATTGGATTAAGCAGCAAAAAAATCCTGTTAAGTTTCCCAAGGCCACGCCTCATTAATACGAATTCTGCTCATTCTATCTACAGCCTTCAAAATGGTTAATTATTTTTGCCACCAGATAACTGCTCCCTAACACAAGATAACAGCTGCCTGGTAGATCTAAGAACAGCACTCAGTAGTAAAAACCCATGTCCCACTGCGTTCCATTCAGGAAAAACAACAGCCTGCCAAAAAGCAGTTCCCTCCTAAAGTGCTGGCACATGACCGGGGCAGCTGGGAAATTGACAAAATGTCTAGCCCCATGTCAAATTTAAAAATTGAATATAAAAAAAATCTGTTTTCTCTTTTGAGAAATGGATTTCAGTGCAGAAGTCTACTGGAGCAGCATTATTAACTGATGCGTTTTGAAAAAAAACGTTTTCCCATGACAGTATCCCTTTAACAAACAGAACCTCTACAGCCACACACTGGTAACCACGTTTCCTTCCCATTCCCTTTTAGGGTTGTAAGTTGTTGCAAGCAAGGCCCTTCCCCCTACTGTCTCCTAACAATATGACCCCTCTGTAAAGTTCATTAAAAAATTCTGAGATTAGTGCTGCTGACATGTTCTTGTAGATTCCACAGAACCGTGTCTCTATTACTGGGGAAGTCTGCCATCAACTTTTTTCCTTTTTTAGATTCTTTGGCATTTTGCCCATTTTTTGCATCACAATGTCAAATGTTTATTGCCCCTTTTAAATTCATGGAACAGGTACGGACCCTGGTTTAAAAAAAGTCTTAAGGGCAAAACTACACGGCAGACTTGGCTGCGTTTCCGTCGGATCCGACGGCAGAGAAATGGATATCATTTTGCAAAACTTTTCTGAGATTCAGACAGCAAGATTTTATGAGAGATGAAAAAGCAGAATGAATGTGACGGCAGAGGAAAAAAAAAAAAAAAAAGAGCACTGGAATTGTTTACAGTGATTGCCAGGATGGCTGTAGAACCTACGTAGGGTGAAGGAATGTACGGCACATTGCATGCTTTCTCTGCATTAAGGGTTAAATGTCCATGAGTCGCCCAGTAAGAAGAACTGACCTAGTATTACTTTCAAGCCCAGTCCCTAGGCAGGAAAGGAACTTCCATTATTTAAAGTAAAGCTATCACGGAACTAAAAATGCAAAACTAATCAATTAAATTATATACCATTTCCAAAATAATGAAAAGGAACAAAGTATACTGGCACAGATTATGAAGTCCTAACGTCATCTACACTAAGAAAACATAAGGAAGAACTGCTCATCAAAAAGTCTGTAGCGTCAAAAAGAGGGATAGTGTAGAGCAGGGGTGTAGAGGAAATGTCATATTGCAAAGGATATAGGAGTGGGCAGGAGGGGGAGCTCTGCCCATTGCCCAGTTAGTAGGAGTAATAATACAATACTTCTATTTAATATCCAGTGTAGCTCCATCTGTTATCCAACTGGTATTGTAGTTCTTTTCTGTGAATTTTTTTTTCTTTTACAAATCAAAAGTCTTTGTGGATTTCATGTGTGGCCCCAGACAATTTTTCTTTTTCGAATGCGGCCCTGGGAAGCCAAATGTTTGGACACCGCTGGCGTAGAGTAACCTTCCTACTTTAGATACAGTTAGATATAATTTTTAACTCATAATTATGTGCGCCATTGTATGAGATTACAGCTCTGTAAACATTTTTATCTTCAAGGTAGTTTCCATTTAAAATGTGTTTTTCCATGGAGAAAGAACCCCAGAGTGCCGCCCTTCCCCATATAGTGTTAACACTGCTCTGCATAAACTATGGCTCTCTTTGGGCAGCAAGATAATGAAAGAATAGCTAGAAATCCACCAAATCTCTACACAGAATCATTAATAAGTAATCTAGTTACGGATTACACTATTAAGAACATTCAAATGTCCTCAAGTTAGGACAACATTCCAAAGACACATGCTGCTCCAAACAAGTAGCAGCATATTGAATTATTTTGCTTATTTTAATGTTATTGATGTGTTTGTATACTCATATGCATTGCACTTTTTTAAATGACAGCAAAAACCATTTAAAGACCTCAGTTATAACCTCAGGTTTTCTTTTCCTTTAATAATTCTATAACAGAAAAAAAAAAAAACGCTTATTTTGACTAGCTTCTATAAAGACTTGACATTTCAGCCTTGTGTAAAGCTGGACAGACGCAAAGATACCGTTGTACGAAACAAAGATTCATGCGCTTTTCAGATCGTGTGGGGCGTGTCCTGACGTTTTATATGCCATTTTTGATAACATTTATTGTTCAGTCGATTGGACAGAGAAAATCGATTTATAGATAGATTTAGATCTACAGATAAGATCTCTGCGTTTATTGCTTACCTGACAATATCAGTGACTGACACTGCAATTTCTCGGACATAAATTTTGTACAATTGTGGTCTGCCAATTAATGGCCAGAACACCACCTGATTGACAATCTACCATTAACCAGATCTCGATCGGGCAGGTTAAAAAACCTAGTAGGATCACAGGCGCATCTGTGCGTGTATGCGTGTATGCGGTCCTGCGATCCGACCAGCCGCCCGTATCACCTACATTATGATCCGATCGTTGGATCCTAGGGCCCACGATCGGATCATCCCGATATCGCCCACTTCAATGTGGGCATATCGGGGAGAGATCCTCTCGTTTGGCGATATCACCAAATGAGCAGATCTCACGGTCTATGGCCACCTTATGTCAGATTTCAAAACTAAATAAAAGAAATCTGTATCTCTTTTGAGAAACAGATTTCGGTGCAGAATTCTGCTGGAGTAGCACTATTAACGGATGCGTTTTGAAAAAATTTTTTTTTCCCATGACGGTATTCCTTTAACACAGGGGTCCCTGACCTTTTTTGCTCGTGAGCCACATTTAAATAAAAAAAAAAAAAAAAAAAAAAAAAAAAAAAAAAAAAAAAAAAAAAAAGAGTTGGAGAGCAACACAAGCATGAAAAAGTCCATGTGGATGTCAAATAAGAGCTCGGATGGGCTTTTTGGTAACCCCTATATGGACTGGCAGCCTACAGGAGAGAATGTTTGGCAGGACATCTGTTTTTTATGCAACCAAAACTTGCCTCTAAGCCAGTAATTCAAAAATAAGCACCTGCTTTGAGGCCACTGGGAGCAACATCCAAGGGGTTGGAGAGCAACATGTTGCTCATGAGCTACTGGTTGGGGACAACTGCTTTAACATATGTTAAAGAATGGCTAATTCCAAGCAATTTTTCAATTGGTCTCTATTTGTAATAGTTTATAAATAAATTATCTTTTTCTGATCATTTGTATCTTTACTAAGTCTTAATAAAAACATTAAACATCTGTCCTATTATCATTTAAGCTTTAGCATATGATAGCAGTGAATATAAATGTACTCTTGGTGTGGCATACTAAAGATAAGAAAACCAAAGAAGGAACTGCCAAATTAGTTTGCATTCCCAGAACAACTTACTGGTCCATATTCCTCCAGATCTCCCTTTCCTTCTTCAAGAGTCACATATTCATTGTTTCGTGTGCTGTGCAAAGATAGCCTTCCTTTCTTTGACCTTTTATTTGGATCAGCGACTGGGTCCTTAAACACATTTACCTATAGAAAAAGTATGTAAAAAAGATTTAATTCAACAAGTCTCCATAGTTGCAACATAACCATTTCTAGCCATTTAAGTGTAGAATGAGAAACACCCTTGTGCAAATTCAAGTATAAATCTGAATAAGTAATAGAGATGAACTTAACCCAGGATTAAGTTTGGGATTCTGTCAGGATTCAGCTGATTCCAAGTGTCTGGCAAAAGAAAATCCAAACACTTAAAATCACGTGACTGTGTCACACAAACAAGGAAGTAAAATAGGAATTCATAAAGGGCACATGTTGCCAAAACATATTATGCCCCATATTATGCCCAACCAATGTTTTTTTTTTTTAATTGCCCCCCTATGGCACTATATGGGAGCTCCTGGTGCGAGCGGATACGTCATTCATACACCAGCATAACGTTATCCTGACGCCATGCGCATAATAAGCATGTTGCGGCATTCACTCATTATGTTTATGCGTGTGCCCCATTATGTCCGCTCGAACCATGAGCTCCTTTTTTTAAAAACTACTGGTAGCCCCAAACTGGAGTGCGGTTGAAGAGAATATATTTTGGCAACAGGTAAGATTTAGGGTAGGGGCACACAAAGCTACTTGGGGAGATTAGTCGCCCAAAGAAGAATTGATTTGTTACTGGGCAACTAATTGATTCTTCTTTGGGCGACTAATCTCCCTGAACTGCCTTCCCTCCGGCTAGAGACAAAGCAATATGTTGCTGGGCGACTAATCTCCCCAAGTAGCTTTAAGTGCCTCTGCACTTAACTGAACACACAGTTAGGCTAAGGCCAGACGGGGAGATTGCCTCACCAGGCAATTTGGAGCAATTTTAAAAAGCGCGCCGCTCCGTGTGGATACGCGCCGGCGTTTTCAAGCAACGCCGGTGCGCTTAGGTAAGTGGCTATTCGGGGAGGTTCGGGGGCTACAAGTCGCGGCGAGAAGTCGCCAGGCGATAAAATGCCCCCGAATCTCCCCGTCTGGCCTAGCCCTTAAGGAGACAATGTGTGCAGGTAAATGTTACCAGTTGCCAAAATATACCGTCTCCAACCGCACGCAAACATTTCTCATTAACCCTTACCAACACTAATTTGCATTTGCAAGTTAGGGTTCAAATTCCATTCGGGATTCGGAAAAATCCCAAAATAGTGGATTCAGTGCAATCAAAAGAACAAAAGCCAATAGTAACGCAGTACTGCTTAGAAAAGTATTAATTCGGTAATGTAACACAGTAAACAGACTGCTTTAAGACTTACCCCTAATCCATTTGTCACAACATAACTACATTTAAATGAGCAGTTCAAAAGGTCTCTAGTCAGCTTCTGCAACAGTGCTCCTCCAGATCCAAATGAAATATTTTCAATGCTCCATTTGTGCTGTTTCATTCCTTCTACAATCTTAAATAAAAAAAATGTATTTGTAAAACTTCAAACAGCATGACATCTTATTTTTTGGGGATATTGTCATGGGAAAAGATGTTTTTTTCAAAGCGCATCAGTTAATAGTACTACTCCAACAGACTTCTGCACTGAAATCAATTTCTCAAAAGAGCAAACACTTTTTTTATTTTCAATTTTGAAATTTCACATCTGCAGCCACTAGGTTTCTTTTATCAAAAGGTACTATATTGCTCTTTCATCAATAAAAAGTCAATGGTCACACTTGAGAAACCTAAAGTCTTGAATGGTACCCAACAGAATAATATATGCAAGTATACATTTATATTGGGCGGTTTATTTCTCAAATCGGTTTCTTGAAAAGCACAACAATTGTACAACATGGATGGTCTGGCATAGCAGTTACAAAATCCATTCTGTAAAATTATGAAATGTCCTAACCTCTTGAAGAGTGTTAATATCCACACCATCACCTTGAATAACACGAATGTAAGGGGGCAAAACTTTATAGCCTCTTGAGTTTTCCTCCAAAGGGAACTTCTTTCCTAAAATGTCTAGCACCTGGAACACATGACAACCAGTTTAAAGTTAATTATAATAAAAACCTGTTTGGACAGTAATGCAACAATACTTTTTCTACACAGTACAGAATCAGCCAAGCAAATGCTTTAGAGATTTTTGCAAGAGATTAAAAATACAACTTGTAAATCCTTAAAGAAATGTATGCTATATATAAAATCTCACCTTTAATACAGTGTCAAGAGGATTTCCAGAATCCGGTCGGATTATTAGTGGTGCCTTGGCACTTCTTGATTCAATTAAACTTCTTAAATCTTCCCCCCAGATTTTCTCACATGCATTGTAAATATCATAGCTGTCACTGACCACAGAAACTGGCACAGAAGAAAACTGTTTTACAATATGTTCAAAGGCATCTCTTTCATGGTCTTTTCCCCATGCTGTTATTGTACTGAAAAAGAAAAAAAAGGAGGAAACAAATATAACTTTGTGCTATACATACAATTGAAAAATAATAGGTACAAATAGATACACGCACAGGCTGATTTTTCAAAAGTTTTCGTTTTTTTAACGGTTAAAGAAAAACCTGTGGGAAAAAAACGCAAGTACAAATATACACAGTAAAATTATTAAAGGGGACATATACCATAATTTTTTACTCCTCATTAATCCATTCCTCATACCATAAAATTGAAGGGAACATGTTTTTATTATATACCTTTAGGGTCAACTTTAGGGTTAATTGCTGGAAAACTGAAGTCGCCCCCTCCCTCTCTCCAGGCTTCCTTTGCTGTGATGCATCCACACTGTGTGCACGGCCGCCGGCCGGCCGTCTCTTGCTTTTCCCCAGCTATCTACAGCCAGTGAGGACAGAGGGCGTGCAGGCATGGGCGGGGCTATTTGCTTGATGCCTCGTTGTGTTCGGATCCTTTCCTCCCACCCTGCTTTAAATACACACTGCTCCCTTGGAAAAAGACCAGCTCTCCCTCCCTGGCTCTCACTCCCTTAGCAGCAGCTTTCTGCCTGCCCGGCTCTTGAATCCTCTCCCTTAGCAGTTTTCTCTCTCCCCGGCTCTCGCTCCCCCTCCCTCACAGGTTCTCTCACTCCCCAGCTCGCTCATTCTACGGCTCCTCCATACAGCACAGATAAGAGGATTGTTGGTAGTGCTGCCACAATAATGCTCAGGATAGCAATTCTAAGCACCACTTTATTTTTTTAACCACTCCCTGCAACCAATTTGTATATCTTGATTGGCATCAAGTAGTGGAATTGCACATTATTTAGTAACAAGTTCTTGCACAGCTGCTGGAAATGTTTTCCTTACAACTAGATCAGGCAGCAGCAAATACAGCTATGTGCAGCTGGGAACAGACACAGGCAGTGGGAGGGGTTCTCTGAGCTAAAGCAGATTTCAGCCTGTCAGTCAGAGAAGTGACCATTTCCTGTGAGAGAATGAACAGACACTCCCACTCCTCATTTCAGCTTAGACTCTCAGCAGTAAGGATCTCTCTGCAGCTCTGATATAGTGACAGTTTTAGGTGGTAAATTGCTTTCAAAACCTTTTTTTTTCTGCATCATTACACATTTGTGGGATAGGTAACTACTATATCTGAATATGAAGATTATATGAAATGTTCCCTTTAAAGAATAAAAACATGAAAAGTTGCCTGAAAAAACTCAGTAAGTAAAAGCTGTCAAGGTTCAATAGAAATCAATGGAATTGTCTTGAACAGCTTTAATTACATATTTTTTTTCCCAGTTCATTAAAAAACATTCCAGTTTTTTTGCCTCATTGAAAATGAATGGAAGAATGTGATACTAACTAGTGTGCACAGGTAACACAGCCAATAGCAGATATGCTCTATATAGAACATAATGGTGTTATCTGTTATCCACTATTTAAACTGTGCCTTATAGACTTTTTTTTCAGTTTCCACTATCCTTTTTTACATGAACTATAGTAGTGTTTCTGAAGCAAACAGATCAGTTTTACCAGTGAAGGGCAACAGTACATGATATACATTTATAAAAACGGCATTCTTTTTTCTCTGTAATAACAGTACACAAACCAAACGAAGATATAATTAACCCTTATTGGAAATAAAACCAGCCTATTGGGTTTATTTAATGTTTACATTATTTTCTAGTAGACTTAAGGTATGAAGATCCAAATTACAGAAAGACACATTATCTGGAAAGCCCCAGATCCCAAGAATTCTGGATGATACATAAGATAGCTTTAAGAAGGGGGTAGATGGCTTTTCAGCAAGTGAGGGAATACAGGGTTATGGGAGATTGCTCATAGTACAAGTTGATCCAGGGACTGGACCATTTTGGAGTCAGGAGGAAGGAATTTTTCCCCCCTCTGAGGCAAATTGAAGAGGTTTCAGATGGTTTTTTTTGTCTTCCTCTGGATCAACTAGCAGTTAGGCAGGTCGTATATTGACTTAAAAGGTTTAACTTGATGGATGTGTGTCTTTTTTTCAACCTAACTTATTATGTTATTCTGAATAACAAATCCCACACCCGCACTAATGTTCACAAATATGTATTGCCTAACAATCAAATATGAAAACATTAGCTTAGTATTTAGTTTAATATTTGTTTTACAAAAACTTCTTTGGAGATTTCAGTATCCAGCAATTTTAATAATCTGAATTTGGTGCCTATTTGCTATAGAGAGTAGAGCATATGGGAAGTGTAAGATAGGTATAATTGTTGGCAGGCAGAATTTACACAGCAATATCGGCTTGTTGCTAAACAAATCAAAGCTTTGTAGAAAATCTCTCTTCTTCTCCTGTGAAATTAGTGCTAAATTCACAGGAATTAACACACCAGGCCATGAATCACCCATCTCTAAAAGCAAAATGTCTGCAGCTAACAGTTACTTTAATACATATACTGTATACATAAATCATAAAAAGCAGTAAATCGAGCAAGCATTAGAGAAAAGGGGGAAAAAACATTAGAAGTAGAAGGATACACAAGGAAAATAACAGCACTCTACCTATGTTCAGCAGCGGGTACAGAAAATCCCGGGACTGGATCCTTTGTTCCATAGTAGCGTTTTATCAATGCAATTCCTGCAACAGTATCGGTTCCTTTAAAGTTCACAAGGTGGGCAGAGGCACCAATTCCTGCAGTCTTAAAAATAGATTTATAATGCTCAAAACCATAAAAATAATTATCTTATAGTTGCTTAATTATTTACACGAAGAAGGGTTTTAAATTAGCTGTTTTATGCAATATATTTTTATAGACCTCTATATTGTTTGAAAGTATAGTTTTCCTTTATTTCCCCCCTTCCTTTGAGGGATGCAAATTAAGTAAGGTAAGCAGTTTTGCAACCAAAAAAAAAGAGAGAACCTGTTTTGCATGGTGTTTTCATGACGATTTTCCAACTTAAATGGGGACCCAGTTTTGGGTCCTGAATCATAAGTTAGAGGCTGTGATATAGCAAGGAAAGTAGCTTTTACTTTTCGAGGTAATTCTTTTAAGTACAGACCGACACTTTACAGATAAATGCTGAACTATGATACCCCAAGGATTTAAGAATATTGGAGGTACAGTAGGTTTTTATATCAGAATTTCTGTGATTCACAAACACAATTAATACCAGATTACCAATTATAATGGAGGACATAAACAAGCTCCTTTATAGGAATATACCTCATCTAATATCCATGGATCTTGTGCATTGAATAATATATACTGTAGCTAAACTGCTATAATATGAAGTGTTCCACTAATCTTTTCTGTAGCAGGAGGAACTTGAGGGAAATGATCAAATGTGAGGTTCTAGGGTTTTATATGGTTGGAGAAGAATTTTTTTCAATCGGGAAGCAAATTCCCACAATAGCAAAAATTATCACGAGACCCTTATGAATAATCAACTTGTAATAATCAACTTAGGACATCAAATAATATTCCAGTATGATACCTCTTGCGAAGAAACTCCTCTGTAGCCAAAATCGTGCAATTTGTACTCCAAACCCGTTAAACTGCCAGAGGTTTCAAACAAGTATTGTGCCAAGATCTTCTTCTGTTCTCTTGAATTTGTTGCCACAGTAATTGGGTACCACGTTTGCACCAAAATGGTCTAAAAAATATTAAATAATCTTTGAAATAAGTGCAGCACAACACCATAACCTTTTCTCTACTTGCAATTAACTGTTTGAGCTCTCTTTTGACAATTTTTGTGAATAACTGTTTTCAATAACTTTTCCATCAGGTAAAGCTTTGCAGTGACCTTAATCAGTCTAACTGCAGATAACTGAAAATATTTCTACAATAAACATATTTGCTGCTGCCAATAAATTAGATATACTGATCCCATGTTTAAATGGAGGATGCAAATAATATGATGAAGCACATAATGAAAACTGTGAGGATTATATTTTGGCAACACACTATTTAACTATACCCCCCACAGTAGCACACCAAACTTGATCTCATGTGCAAATAACCTGCCACTGAAGAAAAGTTATGTTGGGAAAAATGAGAGGGAAGAGCAGAAGAACTTCATGTTTTATGCTGTAATGGGACTGATACAAGAACAGTAGAACAAGATAAAAGCATATCATATGCCTCAGTGCCATTATGTTAACAAAAAACTTTGAATATCATATCATTTATCTATAAGTAGAGTATAACAGACATGCGGTTTTACCTAGGATGAATTAACAAGCAAATAACACAAGTTGGTTTTAGTTTCCTTTACATGTTCATAGCTTCTGAGTGACCCCAAGGCATTGCAGCTGTTACTAAGCTACAACTCCACATAGCCTAGGACAGTTGATTAATATTTTAATATACCTGGGTTCAGAGGAACCACATTCTACACCAGAGTATAGTCATTAAGCACATTAAAATGTTAACATTTTAACAGTTAAGAAGCTTATAGCGTAGTATGAGAAATTATGCATGTTCACTCTGTTTGGGGCATATAACCACATAATGTTTATACCAATACTAAAGTCTGTTGTTGGTTCACCTTTATGTTAATAGAATGAATAATTCTTAGCAACTTTTCTTTTTTCCCATTATTTTATAATTTTTAAGTATTTCCCATCTTCTAAGGATTCTTTCCTGATTTCAATGACCCCATCTTTCTATTCAGGCCCTCTACTATTAATATGCCATTCTCAAATCAAATCATGGATAATATGACTATTTGGACCCTGGCTACCAGAAGAAAATGTAAATTGGGGAGCTGCTGAATAAAAAGCTAAATAACTAAAAAGTAAAAAAAAACACACAATTAAAACTGCAGATCAAAAGATCACACTCTACATCATACTAAAAGGTGAACACCCCATTTAAGCAGAATTGCATATTAGGAAATACACTATACATTTTTGATGCTCACAGCTTGGAAACTACATGAATGATTTCCATAACGTTTCCCCAAGTCATATATTCAACAGCAGCTGCATTCTTTATCCCCAGCAAATCAGACAAAAGTAGAAAACCATTTAATCTGTGCAACTCATGGATGTATAGTCAGTCATTGTTTTACAGTTACACTTTTCAAATTTTCAATTTACAGTGTGTACCTCAATCCAATTGGTTAGCCAGTAGCATTCAGGATCTGTATTTTCCACTGTAAAAAGTACATTTCCCCTTGGAATCAAACTGCCTTCAGGAACAGCCTTGATTTCAATAGGAAGATGGCCATCATATTTCTGTGTAAATAAAAAAAATCTTATTTATGATGTGAATATTTGTAAAGAGTTTTTTTGGTTAATTGAGATGACCACTAAATAGAAAATGTATATACTTAGTATCATGATATTCCAGCATAAAGTGTGGCTTTGCAGCAACATCTTGTACCTGTGTCTATATGCCAATTTGCTCTAAGACTTGGAAAAAATATATACCCTCAGTCTCATGGGCTGGTGAACAAAAATATCTGTCTACTAGTTAATGACACATATAACACACCTAAAATTACCCCTCGCCAGTCCTTAATTGAGACTTGCCAGTTATGGATTTGGAACCTTAACCAAACTAAGAAACATTAATAAGTCCAACTTTAGCATTTGATGCACAGTTGCGCTGGCCTTAGATCTCATAGTACAAATCGAGAATTTGTACGATTTCCAGAACGTTTGAAGAGAGCCCAGACATTTTTCATCTGGTGGAGATTGGTCGATCGGACAGATTAGAAAATTTGTCGGCTGTCGATAATATCTCTGCGTGTATTGCCAATCGTACGATTTCCAGTGGGAGACTGTCACTAGCTTTGTGTATCGTACAATTGCGGGGCAGAACATCGGCTGATCTGTTCTTTAACTACTTTATTTGATCTGAATGGATAGTGGCAGGTCGGGAGATGGGAAAGTCCGATCTTACATTGATTCGTACGATCGGATCTTTGCATCTGTGGCCAGCTTTAAAGGGACACAAAAGTTTTCACATCAATATAAAATACATTTTTCAAAAGCTAAATACATATTTTTTTTCTATTTATCCATAAACACAAACTGCTTCAAAAAAAAAGCTGCAAAATGGTAACAAAAATATGGACCTTTTAGGCACAGCATGTATCAAATATAAGGTTTCAGGCAAAGATTTCACCATTCGGAGGCTGCCTTAAGGACAAATCATGAAATAACTGAACGTTCCAGTTTCCTGTTCCAGTTTACCTCTAGAATGTAGTTCCATCCCTTCTCATTAAAAACATCATCCTGAAAATGTTCTCGATACACCTCTTTGGCTTCTTGAATTTTCTGTTTGGTTACTACTTTGCCTGATAAAATAGAAGTTTTTTAAACAAGTACAAACAAAAAACGAACAAAAAATTTGAATAATATAAATACAATTTTGGCAGGATATTATGTACAGCATAGCAGGACTGGATACAAGGAGTTAACTAGAATAGTTTCAACTCAGGTATGGCATATATCATCTGTAAATTGGTGATCCCAAAAAAACTCTTTAAAAAAAACAAAAAACAGAGCTGCCATATATTAAAGTGACCTGCTCCATAATACAGAATAATTATCTAGCAAGAATTTACCAAGGTCTCAAGTATTCTGAATAAATAATCTAAATATACTCTTGGAGAGGACAGAGATAATTCTGATCCACGCTGGTAGCATGACATGATTTTTAGCCTATTCTAACTGCTAGTAGCTTTGATACATCAACAAATCTTCTACCTTGGTATGCTCATCATTAAAAAGCAAAATAAATAAAATCTGACGCTGAACAGGATGAGTACTGAACCTATTATTACAATACTAAAGTGTCTTTCAGGTTCATTGATGGGATGTACATACATTAAAATGCTTTATTAAACTAAATCCCACTTTTTTATTGTGCATCCTGAAATTAAACGGATGGTTGTGTTTACAAAAAGTGAATAAAGCTCAAATCCTTACAATAGCTTTTATTTCCATACACACAAATACACTGGGAACACTGCACTGGGAATATTAAGCCAATACAAAAATAGCAGTGTCTGTATTCTTCTTTACAAACCCAAACATTCACTGTATAAACTGAAAATGTTTCAAGATTTTGCTTTCCTTCAACACACGATGGGGCTATGAAAACATCAGCTCATTGATCCAGTCATTGCCCCAAGGGCCTGCTTGTACTGGATTGTGATCGAATTGTTTGGACTGAGGGCCAATTGACTGGGTCAGACCAATATTGCCCGCCTCAAGGTGGCCATGTCTGTAAAAGATTTGCCTGTTTGGAGACCTGGCAGCTTTTGTGTTTGCTATGATTTTATATCTTCTCCGTTGTCTCTGTGGGTTTACTCCAGGTTCTCGTTTCTTCACTCAACAAAACACACAGCAAGGTTAACTGGCTCCTGATAACCTGACTTTGGTTTGTGTGAGTCATGCATAAATTAGATGCCAAGCGTCAAAGGTTTAGGGATTGATGTAATGATAAACCTACATTATCTTCATAAAGTGCTGCATAATATAACTGTCAAATGATAAATATTTTAAAGGGCAGGTTCACCCAAAATTAACTTTTAGACAAATGTAGATAGCTCCAAAATAGGTAGAAACCGACTTAGGTTTACTTATTTAATTTTAAACTTATGTTTTGCAGCTCTCCAGTTGCTACAACTGATAACCGCAACTGACCCTTGTGATCAAGAACGGTTTAAAATTAAAGATCTATAACAAGGCTATGCATTCACCACAGACTCGCTGAACAACTCCTCTTCAAACACTGAAAATTCGGACAAGTACTTCTTTCTTTTTGTATTAAGGCTCTGGAGTAATTCTTTTTGGGTAAAGACCTTTTCCCCCATTGGACAATTAAAAGAAAAATATGTATATATATTTATTGATTGCACCCTTGTGAATATGATCTTTTTCCATGTGTGGAGCCTTTAGCGACTTGAATGGTCCTGAAAGTCTTAAATATTTCAAAGATTTTTACCATCATGTCTGATGTGTTTATTTACATGGAGAGGGGTGATGGCAATTGAGGTCATTAGTACACACTTGCAGTACCCAGTAAAATGTAATGTAATGCAGAAGAAATGTTATGGGTGTTTTAACTCTTTAATATATAACAACAATAATTAAATTACCTTCCAGATATTTCTTCAGAATATACTGCAAACCATAGAAGACAGTTTCTTCATATTTGACTTTCCTTATTCTTGAGTTTTCGGTCTTCTTTTCCCGACACTCAAAGTAAGAGTAAACTCTGCTGGTATTTGGTGGGTACTGCTTGTAATGTGTAACCTGCAACCAAATTATACCAGTGAGAATTCAGCAAAAACACTGCTTTGATTATTTTTCACTAGTAGGAAGCATCATATATCATATATATTATATTATATTATATATATATATATATATATATATATATATTTATTTACATTTTAGTAGTGTAGTCAATACATTTATACAGGCATGGGACCTGTTATCCAGAATGCTCGGAACCTGGGGTGACGGATCTCTCTGTAATTTGAATCTTCATATCTTAAGTCTGAAGTCTTAAGAAAATAATTAAACAGTACATAGGTTGATTTTACTTCCAATAAGGATTAATTATATCTTAGTTGGGATGACGTACAAGGTATTGCTTCATTATTACAGAGAAAATGGAGTCTTTCCGTAATCTGGAGCTTTCTGGATAATGGGTTTTCAGACAATGGATCCCATACCTATATGATATATTAATGTAATTTTTTCTCTACTCTCTCAAGTTAGTGACATCCAGATAAATTAATAATTATATATTTTATATAGTCCCTGGAAATAGGGTTCAAATAAAAGATAATGAAAATGACCTGAATGAGGGTCATAACACTTTACAAAATTATGTATTGTGTATTATACAGGCAATAAAAGCTTGAAAGTGAATAATTTCAACCAACATGATTTAGGTTTTAAAAAGAATTCCTAAACCCTACCTGCTTAAATTATAATACAATCCTATAGAGTTTTGATCTCCAGCAAAAGAATCACTAATGACAGCAGTCTTGCCACAGTGTGACATATTGAAATACAGACTTAATTTAATATGAAGGTGCATTTCACACATTACATTTTGTGAAATGTTATCATTCTAATGTTTCATATTGGGTTAGAAATAATAATGCACACACAACTGGGATAATGCATGTGTATGCAATGATACACGGCAAACATGTGAAATACAGTAGAACCCCCATTTTACGTTCTAAATCTGGAAAATGTAAAATCAGGGAAATATGTTAAAGTAACTTTTTCTGAAAGTACTGAAAGGATATAAGCACAGGAGTCCATTTTACTTTGAAATACAATATTGACTGTGTTAATAACAAGGGTTAAGCATTGCAGTGTTAATGTTACACAAGTGATTGGTCGAAGGACTGTATATGGGGCAGGTTAATTGGAATTGGCCATTTACAGGCAGAACCATGGCAAATTATACATCTAGTTAGTATTTTAACCATCTTAAAGAATAATAACAATCAGAGGCAGTTTTTGGGAACAAAATTTTGTTGTATAATCCGGGAAACATTACTTAAAATCAGGGAAATGCATTATAAATTGGTGGGACCACAAATAGAAAATGTAAAATGCAGTAAAACAAAATCAGGGGGCTTAAAATCAAGGTTTCACTGTAGGTGATGGTTCAAAGAGGAAGGAAATATCTGCCTCAGCACAGAACAAGCTGTTCCATAGAACCAAAGCTGTGAAAACAACACTTTGATGAGTCTTTACCAAAGTGTGGTTATTTAACCTCATCTTGGTTAGCTGCACGGATGTCTAATTAACATGTAGCATAATTTTTAGAACACTTGGTAAGCCAGGGCAAAGTTGCACTATATGCCAATTAATGATTAGAGCATAAACAACACTGAAATACACATAGGTACACACTGGCTTCAGCTGCACACAAGCAAAGCCAAGCTTCTGCTAGAGTAGTTTAGTAATGAGGCAGTGGAAACTATTGCTGGAGTGATGAGACAAACTGGCAGCCAGAAGGATGACTGTTTGGTGGAGTCCAGAACACAATTTGACTAAATATGTAATACCAGCCATGACATTTGATGGACAGTCTGGTATTTCCAGTGACTATTGCGCACAATTTCATTCTTCACATTCCTACTTTGTGGTAAAAGTCAATAGAAAATCCATTCCGGTTTCAGAATGATAAAGCCCCTAAATGCAGAGAGGTCGATACAGAATTTTTTTCCGAGAAAAAAAAAAAACTGTACTGGCTCACCCTTTGGAATAAATGAAGATACTAAAAGCAAGTTAGGTCTGATCATTGCCTGACCTCACTAATGCTCTTACTAGAATAATGGAATGAAATGCAGATACAAGAGACAAGTAAGGTGGCCATAGACGCACAGATAATATTGTACAAAACAAATTTTTGTAGGTTTTTCGGTGCTTGCATGGTGGGAAACAAGCCAACAGACATCGGCTGCTTGATCGGGCTGGACAAAAAATTTTGATAGGGTTCCTTTGAAGGCAGGGGTCCCCAACCTTTTTTGCTTGTGAGCCACATTTAAATTTAATTTAGAGTTGGAGAGCAACACAAGCATGAAAAAGTCCATGTGGATGTAAAATAAGAGCTCTGATTGGCATTTTGGTAACTCCTATATTGACTGGCAGCCTACAGGAGAGAATGTTTGGCAGGACATCTGTTTTTTATGCAACCAAAACTTGCCTCTAAGCCATTAATTAAAAAATAAGCACCTGCTTTGAGGCCACTGGGAGCAACATCCAAGGGGTTGGAGAGCAACATGTTGCTCGCGAGCTACTGGTTGGGGATCACTGCTTTGAAGGCCTCCGAACATCAGCCACTACTCTTGAAAACAAAATGGAAGCAAACAATACCCAAAAATTTCGAACATCTAGGACAAAAAGATACAGCTTTGGACACCAATGGCATCAAGTGTGTATGTGTATA
>CM044436.1:64392022-64403133 GCA_024363595.1 Xenopus borealis
TTTCCTGGGCTTGTGTAGTGTAATGTAGTGGCTGTAACATATACTTCTATTAAATGCTTAGGTTCGCGCTGTATGCAAATTAGGCATCGCTATCGTAAATGCGCTTTGCCTGGCGAACGGTAGCGCTACTTCGCTTACGTTTGCCGACCTTAGCGTAACTTCGCACTTAAGTGAATTTGCGTATTGCTGGTGAAAATTTGCCCGGCGAAGTGTGGCGAACGTTAGCGAAGCCAACGCTAGCGAATTTTCGCCACTTAGTGAATTTCCCCCTAACTGTAACAGTAAGAAGTGTCAAAGCAAAAGACACAACTCTGTCTGTTAATTGGCTCGTGTGACCTAACTTTATAGTTTGTTTGGTATGTTTGTGTGCACCATTGAATCAAAGGATCCCAGGAGGCTGTCATTTTTTTAAATGGCTATTTTCTATTTAGGATTACCCAATGGCACATGCTATTAAAAAAGTGTATTATGAAAATTGTTTATTTACATGAAGAATTGTTTTACATACGAGTTGTTTTATGCAATATCTTTTTATAGAGACCTACATTGTTAGGGGGGTATAGTTTTCCTTTAAGGTTCAAATGGTAAATTTTAATTTTTTTTGTCAAAACTCACAAATTCGAATTTAAAAACACCAACTTGAATGTAAATTCTAATGTGAGATTTATCACACCTCGATCATGGAAATAGTTACAGTTCTGCTGAGGTCTGCTGAACCATTTTAATATGTTAATGCCTTCCTGACATTCAAGTTTTTTTTTGGGGGGGGGGGAAACTTCAGGAAAATTTTCAGGTCGGGACTATTCAATCAAATATTAGACTTTCCAGTTTTTAAACAACCTCCTATTTGAGTTGAGAGTACATTTGAATTTATTAGAGTAAAAAAAACCACAAATCCTAAATTTTACTTTTGATAAACAACCCCCACAGAATCTAAAGCAACAAAATACTGGTGCCAGAGAGAGCCCACATCTTTCCTGTTTCATCACTCTAAAAAGGAACTAACTTCCTATGACACTTGGTATAATTTTACAGTTATTTTACTATAACAGATCAGCACTGCAGTAAAGGTGCCAATATATTAGGCATTACTCCATGGTGTAGGCCTTCATAGAAGTGGAAAATAAAACAACAACTAAGTATTGGACTGTTTTTATAGCATAGACCACTGTGAGTCATTCATTTAATATATATGCACTGTTGAGTGCTCATCATATGATTGCAATACTTTAGTTATAATAATAAATCTTGATTCACAAAAAAATTGCAACTGTTTCTGCTTGAGGATATCTTTTATTACAGACACTAAAAGTAGAGGGATGCAATTCCTATGTAGACTATAAGCATCAATTAATTTTATAAGTATTTTTATTATTAAGGTACATCTCTAGAATACCTTTGCGACTGAGGGCAAACCTGTAACCTGTTTTTCTGACTTCTTACTGTTGCAGCGTTTCTTTTAGGTTACACAGAGACCTACCTGTCTTGCCTGTAAGAATCAATTGACCGACAGATGATCAATCAGATGGTCTGATAAAGTCACAACAAGAAGTAAAACTGAACATTCTATTCACAAAATAATTCACAATATTTAAAAACAAAACCATTTTCACGGACAACCGTCTTTAGAATAGCCGGATAGCATTTTGCAAGACAAGAGGAAAGCAAATCGAAACTCAAGTGTAACTTTATCAAGCACCCATATAGCTAATTAGCAAAATGATTAGCAGTTGTCTTTAAAAAAAAAAAAAAAAAAAAAAATTGAATAGCATTCACTAAGCAAGGATCATTTATTTGGAGTAATCTAGCTACTTGATTAGAAGACTGACCTTGTACAGAGAAAGAATGTGCACTCTGTTCTGAGATTTTGCCCTGCTAAAGGAGCCTATTTGTATGAAGTGAATTACTGTGCTCTCAGAATTGCAACGATTAGAAAGAACAGTGCATTTAAAAAGAAAAAAAAAATCTGACAAATTATAGGATTAGGGCAGTTAATGTGTTTTCTTTAGCATGAGGCAGGAATTAAGGTCAATCAGTTTCTTACAAATTACATTAAACACTTATTATTCCTACGGTTGCCACCTTTGCCGGTAGCTAATCCCGAACTATGGGGGAGGGGCAGATAGCATTGGGGGTGGAGCAGTGATCTTGTGTTGGGCACGATGACATCAGAGGCAAGCACAATGATGTTGTGGAGCTATAATGCTAGGTCAGGGTTATTATATCATCTATATACAAATGGCTGGATTTCTGTCCAGTTTTCACAATGTTTTAAACGGGACAAAAAGTCATTAACAGACGGCCCTTTGACAAACAGATGTTCAGTTGAAAACCACATGGCTGGAAACCCTACCTCTATCTATTCTGCCTGATGAGTAATGCTGGCCATAGACACAAAGATCCGATTGTACGAATCTTGGTACGATCGGACATCCCCATCTCCCGACCTGCCACTAACCTTCAGATTAAATAAAGTAGTGAAAGCACAGATCAGCCAATGTTCTGCCCGACAGGGATTGTACGAAACCTAGTGATAGTCTCCCACTGAATATCGTACGATCGGCAATACATGCAGAGATATTAATCGGCAGCCGACAGAAATTTTCTAACCTGTCCGATCAACCAAACGACTGATCGGCATAGCACGACAAATGTCGGGACACTCCAAACACGATCCGAAAATCGTACGAATCCAGGATTCGTCTGATCGGGTCGTTGCATCTATAGGTGGCCATACACAGTCTGTCGGCAGCTTATCTGCCCGTGTGGGGGGGCCCTCCGACGGGCTTTCCCGATCAATATCTGGCCGAAAATCGGCCAGATGTCGATCGGGCAGGATGATTAAAAATCCGGTCGGATCGCGGCCGCATCTGTTCGTTGATGCGGTCCCGCAATCCGACCGACCGTACTGATCCGAACGTTGGGCCCTAGGGCCCACGATCGGATCAGCCCGATATTGCCCACCTCAAGGTGGGAATATCGGGGAGAGATCCGCTCGTTTGGCAACATCGCCAAATGAGCAGATCTCTACGTGTATGGCCACCTTATGGCCAGCTTAAGACCAATCCTTTACCTACAGGTATGGGATCTATTATACAGAAATTAGTTATCCAGAAAGCTCAGAAATACAGCAATGCTCATGTAGAAATTTTTTTTTTATTGATTTGCTTATTTCTGTTTCTTTAATAACAAGGAATTGACTGCACTTCATAATAACCAAGCCATGTCAAGGGGAGTATCTTGGTATTTAA
This sequence comes from Xenopus borealis, assembly GCA_024363595.1. Classification (NCBI taxonomy): domain Eukaryota; kingdom Metazoa; phylum Chordata; class Amphibia; order Anura; family Pipidae; genus Xenopus; species Xenopus borealis. The sequence continues at coordinate 64,395,274 of CM044436.1, forward strand.
TTCGTTTTCATTTGGCCAGATTATTGTTTGGTTTTCAAAAGGCTTAAAGGGCAAGGAAAGGCAAATAAATAAAATCCCATTTTACTTTCTTTAATGAAAAAGAAATCTATCTCCAATATACTTTAATTAAAAAATGTGTACTGTTTTTATAAGAAAACTGACTGTATGCAGTGAAATTCTCCCTTCATTTAGTGCTGTGGATAGGAATTGTCAGACGGTCTCTAACTTCTGGCAGGGAAAAAAAAATCATACTTATGAACAGCAGGGGGAGCCCCTGCCTTACTTACCAGCCATACAGAACTCAAACGGCTTTGTTTTTTGGTAATTTACGACGATCCCTAAGCAGCACAGACTATACTGAGCATGTGCAGTGCCAGTGTCAGGCAAAGATGTTTAACAAAGTTACAAGATGACAGCCCCCTGTGGTTCCACTTCCTCCCTGCCCCCTGGTCTTAGTATTAATGCTGTCCCTTAAAGAGTGGGAAACTCCCCAGTAAATGCTGTCATGGAAGTGACCCGGAAACAGAAATTACAGTAAGTATAAACAATTTCATGTTTTCTGATAGTCACCCATGCCAGCATTTAACAGAACATTATTTAGTGGAATAATGTAGATAGATTTTCCTTGTTTATCCACTTCGTTAATCAGTGTTGATTTCTCAGCGGTTATTGGATAAGCCAACTACATCCAGTAACATAATAGGATATAGAAACCGGAGAGCCGGATATTTGACCCCTCAGTCTGTTAATATTCAACTCCTTCTCGTACCCTGAGAACAAGAAGTCTATTACTACTGTGGGGGATGGAGACAACAGATCCACATACTTTCCTGACAAATCCACAAACTTTCCCCACACTCTGTAGTATTGCTAGGAAGTGCTTGCTTTCCTTGATTTTAATAATAAGTATAGGAGTTCCTCTTTAAGAAACAACTGTCTCAATCTCTCCTTCTCAACTGCCAAGCCATCAGAGACTGATGATTGTGTCCCTGAATCTGGATGGATCCCTGCGATAGCCAACCTGGAAAGTTCAGAATCCGCATCAGCTTGTCTATGGCTAAGGAGAAGGGGAAACCATGGTCTCCTTGGACAGAAGGGAAATGCTGTGATTGCTTCTTTTTCCTTCTTTATTTTCTTTAACACTCTCCTAATTAAAGGGCATGGAGGAAAAACATATCAGGCCCTCTGACCACATCTGTCCTTCGCTGTCCACTGCCTCTGCCCACTTGCAGGGGAAACTCGAGAAGAAATTTCCTGTTCTGACAGGAAGTCATCACATCTATCTGTGGTTGACCCCAGCTCCTCATCATCTCTTCGAAAATGCTCTCATGTAGACTCCATTCCCCTAGTTCCAACACTGTTCGAGTGAGGACATCTGCTTCCACATTTTCCCTTCCTGGAAGATAGATTGCAGTTAGCCCTTCTATTCAATTTTATGCCCACTGAAAAAGCGGATTTACTTCTTCCAGCAGAACTCTGCTTCTGGTAACACCCTGTTTTACTAGATAGGCGACTACCATAGTGTTGTCCAACATCACTTTTACATGCTTGCCTTTTAGGAGTAAACAAGAGCCTTCCGTATTGCTCGCAGTTTCAAAATATTTGAAGATATGTTTTCTCCTTTCCATGTGCCTTGTGCAAATACTTCTACTATGTGGACTCCCCAGCCCACGCTTGACGCATCGGTGGTTACTATAACCCAATCTGGACCTTCTAGGGGAAGTCCCCTCGCCAGATTCTCTTGTCTGCACCACCAGGATAGGGTTCCTTTGACCTCCTGAGGTACCACCAATTTCCTTTGTAAAGGTAGAGGAAGCTGATTTACGTTTCTTAAAAGGAAAAACTGTAAGGGCCTTAAGTGCCACCTTGCCCACTTCACTATCTGTATTGTTGCAGACATGGATCCTAGCACTTTTAGACAATGTTGCACAGTCTTCTGTTTCCTGAAACCTTTTACTAGATTGATCACTTTGAACTGTCTGTCTAAAGGAAGACTGACCAAATTTTGATCTGTTTGGAAGAGAGCCCCCAAATATTGAAGAGACTGAGTGGGAACCAAATTGCTTTTTTCTTAGTTTATCACCCAACCATGGGCAGACTCTTCTACACTGGAAGTATGCACCTCGGCTTCCAATCTTGATTTTGCGACCACCAAGATATCATCCAGATACACTGGTACACTTCTGCTAAACCTGTTTTGCTTATTTTCGTGATGAGTGCTACCGGTACTTTCGTAAATACTCTTGGGGACTGGGCTAGACCAAATGGCAGGCATCTGAACTTCACATGAATACTGTTCATTGCAAATCTCAGATATTTTCTGTGCAGCTGTGCAGTCAGCACATGAAAGTAAGTGTCCTTCAAGTTTATGCTTTTCAGCCAATCTCCTGTGGATACCGCTTGCATAATGGAACATTCTTGCTTGGTGATATTGGTTTGATTTCCACATATCTAGCACTGGCCTTAACTTGCCTGACACCTTCTTTAACAGAAATAATCTTGAGTAAACCCCCTTCCGCCTTTCTTGCGAAGGAACAAATTCTATTGCCTTTGACTCGAATAACTGATCCAAGTACTCTTGTGCTACCTTCTTGTTTGTCAGCCATTAGAGGAACAGTCAAAGAAATAAATCTGTTTTTGGCACTTTATTATTAACATGTATTTCTATAGTGCCAAATTATTTTGTAGCGCTGTAAAGTGAATGTGATTATACAACTAAATCACATGAATTACATACATAGAACATAAGGAGTTACATACATCACAATAAATACCAGTACAGAAGGTGAGGAAAGCTCTGTGCAGAAAGAGTTTATAATCTAAAGGGAAGAGAAGGATACACAAGGTGGGGCACTTCTTTGAATTCCAGAAGAAAACCTGACTATTATACCTTGTACCCATGCATCCTTTATCGTTGTGGCCTAGACATGCAAAGAATTGGCCAACCTGGCTCCTACCATGTTCTGGTACTGGCCACCCTCATTGCAGACTTGAGGTGGATGGGGTGGAGGAGAAAAACGCAGGTCTCTTTGACGCCCCTCTGGTACTTGGATGTCCCGATCTCCAAGAGGACTGCCTAGAGTATTCTCTACCAGGCCTGTATTGCCTCAAAGTTCTAAATGACTTCTCTTTTGCTTTGTTGAAACCCGACTCAAACCGTGCTTTCTTGGCTTGGTTTTCTTGAGACAGGAACACACTTTTTCCCCGGATACTTTCTTGATAATTGCATCAAGTTTTTCTCCAAATAACATTTCACCTTCAAAAGGTAATTTACAAAGATTAGTTTTTGATGCTGTAGCGGCTGCCCATGACTGTAGCCATAGCGCTCTTCTGGCTGCCACTGACAATGCCATGGATCTTGCTGCAAAATGCACCATACCTATTGATGCCTCCGACATTAATTATGTTGCCATTTTATAGTCAGCTAACATATCCAATAATTTTAGTCTCTTCACAATCGATGGCTACGCTTCTCCTAGCTCAGAAAGCCATACTTTCAATGCCCTAGACACCAATGTAAGTGACACTGCTGGTTTACAGGCTGGGCCTGCAGCTCCAAAAGCTTTCCTTAGATTGAACGCCATATTTTTTTTCCATAGGTTCTTTTAAAGGACCAGTATCAAAAAATTTAATTGTTTTAAAGTAATAAAAATATAATGCAGTGTTGCCCTGCACTAGTAAAACTGCAGTGTTTGCATCAGAAGCACTACTATTGTTTATATAAATAAGCTGCTGTGTAGCCATGGGGGCAGCCATTCAAAGGAGAAAAGGCTCAAGTTACAAAGCAGATAAGCTCTGTATGACATAATGTTATCTGTTATCCATTACTTATCCTGTGCCATATAGCCATTTTTCAATTTCCGCCATTGCTACTCAGCAGCTTGTTTATATGAACTATAGTAGTGTTTCTGAAGCAAACAGATCAGTTTTAACAGCGCAGGGCAACACTACATGATATTTTCTTTACTTTTAAAAAAAAAAAAAAAGGGGTGGTTCACCTTTATGTTAACTTTTAGTATGTTATAGAATGGCTAATTCTAAGCAACTTTTCAGTTGGTCTATATTTTCTATAGAATTTTATTTGCCTTGTTCAGATTTTTTCCAGCTTTCAAATGGGTGTTGCTGACCTCTAATGTACAGTTAGCCACAAATCGGTCCATCGTAGTAGAAGTCTGAGATACACTGTTATCTAAGGGCTCTTATAATCAGTTTTTCCCTGTGTTCCTCTGCAGGGGAGTGCAGCAGCCTGTTCTAGAGTCCTACATCAGGTCGGGGGGTACCCGCAAAAAAAGTGAATACCCAGCAGAATCATGGTAGGATTTTCAGGGCATAGATGAGGGTCACCGGTCCGGTTGTGGGCCTCATCTTAATTTCTTATGTTATATTGTCTATATTTTACACCTTTAAAATCTTTACAAATTTTAAATTATGTCAATTTCGGCTGGCAGCAACATCCCTTCCTGTTTGATGGTGGATTGCGGATAAGGCAGTTGCAGGGCTCGGTCAGGTAGCAGTTCAAAGTGGTTAATATGCGGTTTGAGTAGTGGGCTGTGGGTTCAAGGCCGAGTCTTAGAAATAGTTCAGCGCCAGACTCTAGCCGGTTCTTCCTTACTGTGCCATACTGACAAAGGAACATCCAAGCACCAAACTGTATTAGCCCTAAGCCCAACAGCGCCTACTCATTAACTCAAATACTGGAGCAAACCACGTTTCTTGGGATGGGATTAAGGTGCAAACATGGCCCACCTCCAGTATTGAGAAACTGAGGTAAAGCACAAGGATTATGAATGGACTGAGAAAAACGAATCTGTACCCAGCCCAACATTTATATTCCCACCCTCGTTCTTTTTAATCCATATCTGGCACAAACAGCACAAAGGCAGGGTGGCACTGCAATAGATGTAAATTGGAACAGGTCAGGGAGATTTGCATTGTTTTTGTTTGCCGCACATTAAACACCTGATGGCAGAAACAGCCAAACTATGCCATGTGACACTAAGCACAATACAGTTTATAGAAACTGGACCCTATGTAATTATACAAGCCACCATGCTGGTCCCAATAGGCCCACTTACCATAGCAGATAAACAAACTGAAATTATTATTTGTCATTAATTGCTACTAAGTAGAGGTTCAATAACATTCCTGGCTTTCTACACACCTATTGGATAAAAGTCTTTCTTATAAAAGCAATATGAAGGGCAATAAATACCTGCAGTTGCAAGATGATAATATGAAATCCCTAACATACCCATCAGTTACCTGTTTCTTCAAAAAGTTTGAATAAATGTAATTTTCTATGCTGAAAACCAGCTGTTTAACAGCTGGCAGGGAAGGAGGGGACGAAACACTGATGTTACAAATTGTAATAACTTTTACACAGCTTACAGAAAGCATGTAGGAACTACATAACCCACAATGCATTGCACTATGATGTTCCTATCCTTATTGAAATCACGTGTGCAGGGAGTTGTGGGGTTTGGAAGATGCAAGCTGAGGACAGCCGACTGCTGATACAAAGTAACAGTAGTCAGCCAGCTCAGCAAAGTAGTCGGATCAGCAGGAGAGCTGGGGGCTGTGGAACTGTCGGAAACCATAAGGGTATAACTACAAGGACGATTCAGGTCTGTTTTTGGCGTATCTGGCGCTGGGCGACAAGACGGATGAGACAAGAACAAGTTAAGTAATAGGAAGTCAGGATGGTAATGCAGGGTTGATCAGACGCAACATGACTGCTGGATGCAGACGCAGCTTATAGCATTGGCATCAGACTGTTGTGTCGCCTCAGATCAACCCTACAACACCATCTGACTTCCTATTGCTTGCCTTGTTCCTATCGCATCTGACTTGTTGCCCAGCGTAGGAATCTGCCGAAAAACCATGAAATATCTACATATTTTTAATTGATGTATATTAAAGTTGCTTGAAATTATGTTTACTTTTCAAAAAGCTTAAGCTATGTTTTTGTTGAGTATATATAGAGTTACTAGGCCTTTATTGGCATACCAGCTGCCATTATATTGGCGGTATCTGATAAAGAGTTTTCAAATGGAGAACACTGGTGCTGGATGGGCTTACTATAATAATGGAATGTAGATACAAGAGACAATTACCCAATACAAGCCCCAGATTTTATCACCGATACGGGAATGTTTTATTTACTAGCACTACACTACTGTTTGAATGTAAGTTCAACACGGCTAAATGGCTGCTATGATCAAGCGTGATTGAAAAATAAACATAAAACACTGAAAATAGAAGAACACGCTCAAATTCTGAAAATATGCCATAAGTAGATTGACAGTCTCACAACATATATAACAGGATACAAAAAAACAAAAAGTAGGCAAGCTGGTACTGAGCAGTGAAGCAATCTCTAAGCAAACTATCCAAAAACCTGTTCTGAACATGACCATGTACTACGATTCCCAGCAACACTTGGGGGCCCCGGCGGAAAGGAGGGTTATAGAAGGACAGAATGAGGGCAGGCACGTGCGCTCGGATGTGAACCTGTGCACTATTGTATAACGTCATATAAAATGTTAATTTCTTTCGCTTCTGTATTAAAAGAACCCCCTTTCTTCCGGAGCCCACATGGGAGCCCCAATTCTCACTGTGCCTGCCTGACCTTCACACTCCCGTCAGTGCCAAAGGTTGAAGTTCACCCCCCCTCGCTGCCATTGGCGAAGTAGGAAGACTAGGTACACCCCCACCCCGTGTGTCACGTGATCCCCGTTATTCTCGGGCAGCAAAGGAGGCCGGGGGTCCCTATTTGTAAACATGCTCTATTCTCTTCGCATCTTTCCATTCACGAGTAACTGTGACGCTGTCCCCATGGGGCCTCACCTTATATGAATCAGTCGCAAGAAGGATGTTAAAGTCTGCTTCTCGGCTTTCCATCTCGGCGCCGGTGAGTTCCACTTCCCAACACTGGCAAACGATGAACAATACTGAGCCGTGCAGCGACCCGTCGGCTCTATACCTTTCCGTGGCAGGCTTGCTAGGAGAAGGGGCGTGGGATTACGTCACGGGGAGGGGCCGCAGCTGAGGACCTTTCTGAATTACAGACCGTAACAGTTTTTTTTCTTGGTTTGAGTGACGCAAAATAGGGCAGCGGCGCACGTTTCCTATTGGTTATTTCCTCTGGCAGAATATCGGGATTGGTCCAGCAAGTGGCTATCGTCCTCCTTTCTTATGAATGTGGGCGGTGTCTGCTGTCACTTTCGGTTTTGGCGAATTCATGCTGAGTTTCTTTTAATATGAAATAGGAGTATACTGTGCAATTCATTCTGCCGTTGGAGAACAGTCACTCTTGGGAAGTGGCGCCTGGCAGCCGTGCTGTTGTCAGGATGGAGCCTGGTACAGCACCACACTGTTTTGTCTGTGAAAATATCTGTGGGATTCGAGAATTGTAGGCGAACAGTGTTGATTTTGCTGTGCTTCATTTGCTTTCTTTGGAGGAGCGTGTGAAATGATTGCATACATCCCAACATTTTGTAAATAAAAAGAGGGGCAAAAAGTTGTGTGACACGCCCATTTTGTGACCACGCCCCTCGATTACCATACTCGTTTGGCAGGTTATGAAAGTTTGAACATATTTCTGTATTCTTTTCAGTTATTACAGAAAATGTACCAATCACTCACACACAGAAACTCACACAGTCAGTAACACACACACACAGCAACTCACACACAGAAACTCACACACAGCAACACACGCACAGTAACACAAACACACACAGTAAGTCACGCACAGTAACACACACACAGTAACTCACACACATTAACTCACACACATTAACACACACAGTCAGTAACACACACAGCAACTCACACACACAGTCAGTAACACACACACAC
>CM044436.1:64403787-64418341 GCA_024363595.1 Xenopus borealis
CAGTCAGTAACTCTCACACACACAGTAACTCACAGACACAGCAACCCACACAGTAACTAGGGTTGCCACCTGGCCGGTATTTTACCTGCCTGGTGGGTATTTTTGATGGTTGATGCCAATGTTATTAATAAGAAAAACATAAATATATAGGAAGGCCAGTATTTTTTTTCAAGAAAAGGTGGCAACCCTAACAGTAACTCACACACACAGTCAGTAACTCATACACAGTAACCCACACACACACAGTCAGAAACACACAGTAACTCACAGACACAGCAACCCACACAGTAACTCACACACACAGTCAGTAACACACACACAGTAACTCACACACACACAGTAACTCACACATACACAGTAACTCACAGACACAGCAACCCACACAGTAACTCACACACATAGTCAGTAACACACACACAGTAACTCACACACAGTAACTCACACACAGTCAGTAACATACACACACAGTAACACAGAGACAGTAACTCACACAAACAGTCAGTAACACACACACAGTAACCAGGGCCGGAACTAGGGGTAGGCAGAAGAGGCACCTGCCTAGGGCGCAACCAAAGGGGGGCGCTTGGCAGGTGCCAGTCGTCTGCCTACCCCAGGATTGCTGCTCTCCCATCCCGCGCTCGGTCCCCTTGACCCCCCCCGCCGGCGCTCTCTCCCCTCCCCTCTGTGCAAACGTCGCATGCGCATGCTCAGCGCTCCAGGGGAGAGCGCGCACCACGCGCGCATGGAGGGGTAGAGAGCGCATTGCGCGCGCACGGAGGGGGAGGGCGCGGGGAAGTGTGGTGGTGCCTGGGGCGCCAGGTACACTTGGCCCGGCACTGACAGTAACTCACACACACAGCAACCCACACACTGTAACTCACATAGTCAGTAACACACATACAGTTACTCACACACAAACAGTAACACACACATTAACTCACACACAGTCAGTAAGACACACACACACACACACAGCAAAACACAGTAACTCACACACACGGCAACTCACACACACACACAGTCAGTAACAGACACAGTAACTCACACACAGTAACTCACACACACAGTCAGTAACTCACACACACAGTAACTCACACAGCAACACACACACAGTAACTCACACACACACTAACACACACAGCAACACACACATAGTAACTCACACATACAGTAACTCACAAACAGTCAGTAACACACACACACAGTCAGTAACACACACACACAGCAACACACAGTAACTCAAACACACGCAGTAACTCACACACACAGTCAGTAACACTGGTAACACACACAGTAACACACACACACACACAATCAGTATCACCCCACCCCCCCCTTAGGGCTTTCCCTTGCCCGGCTTCACAGCATCCACCTCCCTAAATCTACTCCCACCCCCAAGCAGGAAGCACTCACTGTCACAAACGCAGCAGTTTAAAACATGAGATGGCGCCATATTTCAGCTCCTTTACCGAGCCCCAAGCACTACACTAACTCCAGTCATGGGGGGCCGAGTTTAGGACCCATCAGATCAGCCTCACAGACACTGAAGCAGCTCCCTGTAGGTTCCTGGCCCAATGATGTTGTGGTTTGAAACTTTCACTTCTTTTTTTTTTCAAATTCTGGCTGTCAGTGCAGAGAAAGTCGGAACTTTTAAGTAGAAATGCGGGACTGCAGGTTGAGCGGTCAAAAGCGGGACTGTCCTGCTAAAAGCGGGACAGTTGGGAGGTATGTAATTGGTCAGCAAATCTCACCATACAGGACAATTAAAGGGGATGTTCACCTTTGAGTTAACTTTTAGTATAATGTAGAGAGTGGTATTCTGAGACAAATTGCAATTAATTTTTATTATTAAAGGTTTTTAATTATTCTGATATTTATTCAGCAGCTCTTCATATTATAGCATTATAAGCAATCTGGTAGCTAGGATTCAAATGACCCTAGCAACCATGTATTGATTTCCTAGAGAGATGAGAAATAGAAATGAGCAAAATCAATAAATTTGTAGCCATACGGAACATTTTCTTTTTAGATGGGGTCAGCGACGCCCATTTGAAAGCTGGAAAGAGTCAAAGGCAAATAATTATAAAAGTATAAAAACAAATAATGAAAACTAATGGAAAAGTTGCTTAGAATGCGCTTGTCTGTTACATGGGACATAACTGTTTAGTGAATTTGCAATTGATCTTCAGCATTCAGCTCAGATTCAAAAGCAACATTTATGGGGCCCGTGTGCCCCCTCTTAAGTCACTGATTGGTAACTGCCTGGTAACCAATCAGTGGAAACCAAGTGAGCTGCAATGCAGGAAGTAGTGTTCTGGCTATGATGTTAGACATCCAGTCACTCCAGCCTTTATACATTAGATTTTTGTCTAACTAACTGTATTAGAATTTCTTTTTATTTTGCGCATACAATCTATTTACCTGGTTTTTATTTTTACTCTGCACAATTCCTTTAAAGGGACTGGATGTTATTGGTGTATTCAAGGATGTAGAGAATCTGATGTTACTCACAACAGTCACAAATATGATTACTGCAAATGTCAGAGCCTTATCTGCAGACTTATTTCTGTCATGCTGTCTGGCCCTATAACACATACAGTATATTAGGCCAGAGCTAAGCTACATATGTCACATGGGTCATAGTAGGAGGATTTTGTTGCATGTGTTGATCTAACCTAAAGCTGAGTGGTGAAAGCAAAAAAAAAAAACATTGACAGGAAGACAGGCAGTACTTAAAGCAATGTAACTATGCACATAAAGGAGGAGGTTACTCGGTATGCAGTAATGAATTTCTTTAATTCCATTTTATAATGTATAATACTTAGGCCAGTATTTTTTTCCAGAAAAGGTGGCAACCCTAGCCTATATACTTGTAAGGTACCATCTGTTGGAGTAGCGGTTGCCTGTACGCAGGTACAGAAGTGTGCAGGTTTGTGTGCATTCTTGGTCCCCGTTGCCAGTGTGCTCGACCTTCCGCACGCATGGGCTTGTGTTTGTGTGCGTTTGTGTGCTCATGCGTCGCATCTGTTGTTGACACGAGTGGATGCATGCGTTGACACACTGCGCACTTATGTTTGGTGCCAAACTTGTCCCCTTAAAATGAGGTCACAGGAAGTAAATGGCACTTGGTTATTTCCTTGCTGTTGGTGATCCTTACTGATATTTATTGTTTGAAATGATTTCCTCGATTATTGACTTGGCCTGTTTATGGATTTTTCTTTGACTTCAGCCTGCCTACAGACACTCTGCCTGCTTTCGACAACTCTTAACCTTCAGCCTGCCATTCGATTTCTGCCTGTCCCCGACTACGCCAAAGTCTTAGCCTGCCTGGTGACTACAGCTCGTTAAAGCACAGCTTCCTATTTGTTTGCCTCTTTCTAGTACTGCAGCGGACAGTCATTTCTGGACTCACATATTAGGCTCAACAAGTCCTGACAATACTGTTTTCCAGCCATGTCTCTAGCTCTGTCTGTAAAATAAGGAAATATTTTATGCTTGCAGACCAAATACAAAATAATTTAGGGGTTAATATGTTTGGCCTACAGGTGCCCTTTAATTTTCCCCAATCTTTGTATAATATTACATAACATTTTCTAACAGAAGTAAGAGAGCTTGACTACGCAGAGACATTAGCTCTTTTCTGTTATTTGATTTCTCTGAGTGGGTTGATGCAAGTTGTATTTTATTATGTACATTATTTAATTAGTAAATACATTTTATTGGATTCAGCATCAAGCCTACTAATTATTAAAGGACCTGTAACAGCAAAAAAAAATTTTTTTTTAAATGTGTTAGTATACATTTTAAAAAAAAGACACCAAGACAAATTATACTTTAAAATGGCAAATCTTTTAGTAAGAAATAACTTACTGAAATTCTGCTTGCACTCCTCTTTAGAAAAGACAACAGGGCGATGATCCATCATGCAGCATTCAATTTCTCCTCCCTTGCTATCTCCTATAAGCAAGGTAGGGAATAGAAATCAAGCGCCGCACAATGGATAGCCTTTTCTGAAGAGGAGCACAAACAAAGTTTGGTACATTATTTCTCAATGAAAGCTTTTGGATTTTAAAGTCTAACTTGTCTTGGGATCTTTTTTTAAATGTATACTAACGAATTTTGTAAAAAAAAATTTGCTGTTACTGGTCCTTTAATTTCTATTATTTTTTTAAAGTCAATTTTCATAGAGAAGCAGGGCCTACAGCTCCTTGTACCCATGGTCAAACAGACAGATAATATGCCTTGCAATAGAATAAAAAGCAATGGTAGAATAAAAAACAGTTTGTTTGTATAAAGTAGAAGGACAGCTCAGTAAGCTAAGGGGTGGGGCTTCACTCTGCACCAGGAAAAAGGGGAAACGAGCTTCTGATAACACAGAAACCAGAGCAGACATGCAGCAGGGACTAAAGGTGGCCATACACTGAGAGATCCGCTCGTTTGGCGATGTCGCCAAATGATCGGATCTCTCCCCGATAGCGCAGGCCATATGGGCGGTCGGATCTGACGGGATTTTTAGTCCCGCCCGATCGACATCTGGCCGACTTTTGGCCAGATATCGATCAGTGAAGCCCATTGGATGGCCACCTACACGGGCCGATAAGCTGCCGACTTGGTCTGTCCACAGCTTTTATCAGCCCGTGTATGGCCACCTTGAAGTACACTAATCTAGGGAGCTGCTTAGAGCAAATTTACAGATAGGAAAAAAAAAACCTTCACTTTTCCTTTAAAGCTGCCGAATTGCCATTCCTGGGAATTCGAAGGATTTTGCGCAAAATCAAAAAAATTGTTCGATTCAAATGATGAGATCAAACGATTCAAACAATCAAAAACGATCCCCCAAAAAAACTTGACGGTCGAATTTCGCTGTTTTTTCAATTCCAAATTCCACCATCAGTTAATCTGCCATGGCCGGCCTCAAGAAAAGGAAAACTATACCCCCCCAGACAATGTAGGCCTCTATAAAAAGATATTACATAAAACAACTCATATATAAAACCCTGCTTCATGTAAATAAACCATTTTCATAATAATATACTTTTTTAGTAGCATGTGCCATTGGGTTATCATAAATAGAAAACTGCCATTTTATAAAGTAAGGACATCCTCCTGGCATCGTATGATTCAAGAGTTATGTCTTTTGCTTCCACACTTCTTCCTGTTACAGTTAGGAGTAAATTTACTGTTATTCCCTAAAAATCCCTCGAATTACCTCAAAATTTGATAAGCATTCGACTATCGAATGCTTATCGAATAGTTTTAGGCTACCTTTTACCTCGATATTCGATTTCTCAATGAAATCGTACGATCAAATACCGTTTGATTTCACAAAAAAATCGTACTTTTTTCTTCAAGCGCTCGAAAATTTAGTACGATTCAAACGATCGGATCGTACAAATGGTATTCAAGCAGGTTTTTGAAAAAGAAGCCTATGGGGGGATTCCCATAGGCTTCTATTGCTATTCGGTAGTTAAATCTGGCGAAGAAGGCAGTCGAATAAAATTTTACAGTTAAAGTCCTTCGATTATCGAATGGTCGAATATTCGATCATTCGATCTGTTCGATCATTCGAATTTTCGGTATTCGATAATCGAAGTGGCCAAATTTGCATATTCGAGCCTCCGAAAAACTCGTACGATCGTACGCAATTAAGTGTGCTGCTGGTAATTTTTTAAGGTCTAAGCCAACTAGCAGATTTAAATAATTCATACATCATTCTTGAGTGACATAAAACCATTGTAGCCGAAATGCATTCTATTGTTTAACTGGCAGAGAATGTACGTAAATACATGAAGCAAGGTAAGGCATGTTTCTACTTGTTTCAGTGCCTGTATTTACCAACTCATTCATAGTTAAAGGGACATCCTTTAATCCATCTGTTGTTTATGTGCTAGGCCTTACTAATTTACTATCTTAGGTGATGGTGTACATGTTGTAATCAGGATAATAATAGGAGAATTTTTTTTTTGGCTCAAGATATAGAATTACCAGTACAGACAAATGGAGAGTAAAAACATTCTCCATCATTAAAGTCATCACCCTGCAGTGCTCTTTAACAATTTACATTTGGTTGGCCACTTCTCTCATGCACATATTTAAAAGTCAAATGATATTAATATGATTCTGTCTGTGGAGTCTTAGTGCAGCCTGGAGGCCATAAAAGTCCTCAGGTGGACAGTTCTAGATTTATTATGTTCCCTACCAGGATCACAAATAAACACATAATGGAGATTGCTAGTGACAAACTATAAAAATATAATATCATAATTATAATCTGCAAAACAGCAAAAAAATTTATGAAACACATTGATTTTAACGTATAGAAAGAACAGAGGCGCCAAAAGGATAAAAGGATATAAACGAGTTTAAAAGCTTGGTAATCAGAGGAGGCAGTGGTGGACTTACCTCCTCCAAGCAGACACAAAACGACTGTAATTAAGCAGTCAAAATTTATTAACGAACTCCAATCAGTACAACGCGTTTCACGGGCTCAGACCCGCTTCTTCAGGCAATAAACATAGGAGCTACAGCATCTGGCAGTAGTATGCACACTCAGAGCATGTTACAGCTTAATTACAGTCGTTTTGTGTCTGCTTGGAGGAGGTAAGTCCACCACTGCCTCCTCTGATTACCAAGCTTTTAAACTCGTTTATATCCTTTTGGCGCCTCTGTTCTTTCTATACAATAATAAGTCCACCCTGGGTGGAGGGTTGATACCCTTTTTCTATCTACAGAGAGCGACTTCTTAATCCTGAGTGGGGTCAGGACAATCTCCCCACCTGCCTTTACAGTGGTTGCCTATTGGTAACCCTGGTTTGTGAGTATATGCTATTTACTCTTATTTCATTATCCCTTACCAATACATATTACAGTATTGGGGCTCTTGGTGTTCATTTTGTTTACATTGATTTTAATGGGTGTTTTTTTGCTGCATTTGTTAGCCACAATGCATTGAAGTCAATGGGTGTTTATTCTCATTCCAAATTCATTTAAGTCAATGGTTGTTTTTTCTCACTCCAAATGCATTAAAGTCAAAAGGTGTTTTTTCCTTACTTACTTACAAATTTATTCAAAAGTCAGTGGTCAGTTTTTCACAGTTTTTGCTGCAAATTCTTGCTGTGATGTGAAAAAACTTCCCAAATTTCGTGAGCTGCTGGGGCAACTTTGGAGACACAGATCTTTACTGCTAAAGGGCTGTGGTTGCTTTGGGCTGGTACAGAAGCCCAAAACATAATGTACAACATTTCTACTTATTTAGTTAAGCTTTAGTTCTCTTTAATCAGGGATATAAGTGCCATTTGGACAGCACCAAATTAATTCATTAGGACCAGATCAATGCATTTTTTCATCAAACAGATACTGCTCATGACACATATTGTAGCAAGGTATAAAATGTAGTTGATGTAAATATAGTAAATGACTTAACTTAAATCACTGTTTGATCCATAATAACTTTTAGATAGTGGAAGTCTGGCTGCATGGCCTGCACCCGGGCCCCGGGACGGCTACTTACATTACTGCTTTTATATAACTATATTTATGCTTTTAATGACTGGTCACCATGTCCCAGAGAGAATTCTTTTTAAAGTGGACCCGTCACTCCAAAAAAATATTCAAAATCATATTTTATCACATTAGTCAAGCATTAATTGCACTATATAAATTATTTTAATCTTGTTTTCTTCAGTCTGGGAATTCATAATTATAGCAAGCAGGCGGGAGCCATTTTGTGGACACTGTTATTAAGGCAAGCCTTGTATCATCTCAGAATCTAGTTTGTGCACCAGAATGGGGGATCCGATGTCTATCCCCATGTCCCAGCTACACAATTAAATGGTTAAGAAAACTGGGGGAATGTGTGGGGAGCAGTGGCATCTAGGAAGTGCTGAATGGAAAGTGAAAGTAATTATCTGCCCCGCCTCTATGCCTAAGGCACAGAGGAATGGCAGACAATATTTGATTGACAGCTGAGATTTTTAAATATGCTTAAAACAGCTATGAATGCTTTAATAAAAATTTGAAATTGGATTTCATGTTTAATTTGAAAAGGACTTCTATTATACAGATTTTTGTGTCTAGGTGACAGGTCCACTTTAAGGCCTCTATACATGTGGAGGTAAAATTGGTAAAATAATTTTATGATAAAAAGTGTGTGCTGTCTTTACTGATACATTGCATGTAGGTAGTGTGAGTCCATGCTGGAACTATGATGCATGCTAAGGGATCATTTCTGGCTCACTGTATATACCTCTCTATGTCTAAGAGACAATTAAATTATGAGCCTGAAATGACAAACTTTTGGGAAATCAAACACTCCAATTTTACTTTTCCATCTCAATAAACTAATAGAAAATATGAAATTTTACTTTTCTTTGCTCCCACTGCTGTGAGTGTGTCTTTTCAGTTAAGTGTGAAGGGTAAGTCTGGAAGACAAGGTTGCATTTACATAGGGAAGCCTTTTAAATACATAACAAAATAGCATTAACAATTTACAGTAAAAAAATCATGTTTATTGCTTTGCATTATGGAGGATATTAGATTTTCGGTCACAGGCTCACAGCATAACCAATGATCAATACAAAAAAACGGTTCTGTAGACAAAGCAGGCATTTTGGCTCTAGTACATATAAATGAGGAATTTTATCTTAAAAACTTCATGTAAATATTAGATGCTAATATGACTTGTGGTCCTCCTTATTGAACTCAGTATACAGAAGTGATAAGCACATTGTTTTATTATCCTTAATTTACAGTAGATTGATACAATGCATTTATTAGTCATGTTAATATTCTTTAGCTCTATCCCCACCTGCTGGGGATATCTCAGTATTACTTTTTTGGTCTTCAGTGAGATGTGTTTGCCATACATTCAAATATTATACTCATGCGATCAGGCCCGGACTGGCAATATGTGGGTTAGGGCAAATGCCAGAGGGGCTGCTATAAGGTCCCATAGAAAGTCAGTATTTAGTGGGCTGGTGGGGACTGTTTGGGCCTCTATGTGGGCTCATTGGGCCTCTGTGTACCTGAAATGCCAGGGCCTATTTTGACTCTCAGTCCAGGCCTGCATGCAATACTCAATGGATTTTTGGGTGGATACTGTAAAAGGTGATATTGAGCAAAACTCCACGCCTAGTGCCGCATGTTGCAGATCTCAGCCTGCAGATAAACAAGAATAAGTGCCTCTGCAGCTGAGCTTCAGCTCAATGTGTCTACACCTGGATACATTGCCTCAGCTCAGGTGCAGGCGGATTTTGGCACTCTGAAGAGAGATTTTACATTTCAAGACAAAATCTGCCATGCCTGCAGTGCAGCAGAAGAAGAGAAGAGGAGCAGTGGGGCAATGGATCCTTCGCCTGCAGAGAATACATTTAGTGTGGCCCTAACCTTGTGCCAGATGTGAAAGAGATGTTTCAGATTTCAGCCTGTGGACAAATGCAGACCGAGTAACCACTCCACTCTACTGCTGCTGCTCTGCAGCTCAATGTGCCTGAGAATATACATTTCAGACCTGAAATCTGCTGCATCTACCTGCACCTTAACCGAGGCAATGGATTCTCCGTGCAAGCACATAGAGTAGCAACAGAGGTGCAGATTCTTGGTCTGCATAATGGTGGCCATAGAGAGGGAGATCTGCTTGTTTGGCAATATCGCCAAACGAGCAGATCTCTCCCCGATGTGCCCACATTGAGGTGGCCTATAACATTCGCCATACCGTGAACAACAGCAGCTGCTGCCAGTGGAATAAGTTATGAGGGGGAAATAAAGGTTTTACTGCAACAAAAATAAGACAGGCTTTCCAAGTCATTAGTTCAAGGACTGTTTATTTGTGATCAATACACTCAATTGAGATGTTGCTGTCAGGGAACAGCAGAATATGATTAAAAAGTATGATGTACTGTGATGTAAATATAGTAGCTATTACAAATACATGTCAAAATGTTTGCTACAAAATGCATTGGAACTTGGAAAGCTGAATTGCAATAATGCAAGATGAAAATTGAAAAAAAGTATGGTTTTTCACTACCACCACCATGAAAAAAACACTTAAAAAACGATAAAACTATGAAGCTTTGCTAAGGATACAGTATAATGGCTTATGGCACCACAGATCACCACAGGCTATGGAAAAAACAGAACCTAGCACAATATTGTTAACATTCACTGCAGTCACCAGTATGTTACATCACAAATATGTGTGTATTGAGCCATAGAAAGTCTATGCACAGAGTTTTCTTGTGCATTGTGAGTTTTACAAAGTGCTTTCTCCAGAATAAAATAATAAATAAAACAATGTGCTTGTGATGCTTTTTTCAAAAGGTTTTATTTAATTATAATTTTATTCTGGAGAAAGCACTGATAGCATTTTAGAACGCACAAGAAAAATCTGTGCATAGCTTTTCTATGGTTTACTTTGCCTTTAATCTTGCACATTTTGTTTGTTTTGCAATTTTAATTCTGCTATATGTTTATGAACCACAATGCTGTCAGACAGAATATACTTTCTCAAGGTGTCAATAGGCAGGCTGATACTATAATTTAGGCCAAATACATGGGTATTTTATGAGTTGCCTTGCCATACACAGTATATTGTTCCATTCCTTCAGGCCAACAGGCTGAATCACTGAAACTGCACTAAGTGAAGCACTGGCAGGTGAAATCTTCCAGCATGTCCATTCAAAACTGACCATTATTCATGTGCAGAGATATCAACCAAGAATGGCGTAACTGTAGATGAAGCAGACCTTGCGGGGGTCCCATTCTGGCTTCTGTCCTGCCTGAGAGCGAGCAGTAGGGAGCAGGTGATGGTAGGAGTTGAACTGTGCACCAAACCCCTCCAACTTTTTTTTTCCAAGAAGGCCAACCCTGTGTAGTTTAGCTTTGTCAGCCAGGATTGACAGCCCAGCATACATGTATCAATCATATTATGTTATTTTATTAAAAGATGTATTGCCAGGCACTATCAGTAGAACTGACGACAATCTCACTGTAAAAAAGACAGGATATCCACTTCCAAGAAATGTTTATTTCATGTTCAGCATAGAAACAACTGTTTGTCAATTGAGATTAATTTGGTGTCAGTAGCTTTCCAATTTGAAATTTCAGCAGCTGTCTGGTTGCTAGGGTTCATATTACCTTAGCATTACCCTAGCAACCAGGCAGTGGTTTAAATATCAGTCTTTACATCATACTAAAAGCTCATGTAAAGTTGACTGAAAGATAAATAGGTGAGGCCCAGATATAATGATAAGTAATAAAAATAAACAATAACAATAAAACTGTAGCCTCAAGAGCAAGTTAATTGGCTGCTGAGTGTAACGAGCCTCATTTGAAAGCATTTAAAAACAATGTTCCAGGACTTTAAACTTATCACAGGGTGTCACCATCTTGGAAAGTGTCTGCGGCACTCACATACTGGCTCTGAGCAGCTGTTGAGAAGCTAAATTTAGGGGTTGTAGCAAATTAGCAAGCAAAAAATTAGGTTGGCCTTTAATATAAGATGATGCTACAAGGCTGATTATTAAATTATGATGCTAGTTATACTGGTTTATGTGCTCTCATGTAGTACTTATCTGTATTCATTACTAATCAGCCTGATATTGTGACATTTATATTTAATGTGTACTGTAAAATGCAAGTTGGTCCCTTAGACAACAGGACAGTGCATGTGCAGTGAATCAGCCGAAAATAAGATGGGGAGCTACTGGAGCATCTTTGGAGACACAGGGGCAAATTCATTAAAGCGAGAAGCGTCTAACGCTAGCGCTAATTTGCCAGTGTGACATCAATTCGTAACTTCGGAAATTCACTAACACGGACTCTGGCGAATTTACGCTAGCAAAGTAGATAGACTTGCGCAACTTCGCACCCTTACGCCAGGTTCGCACCCTTACGAAGTTGTGCACTGACAAAGGATCGTAACTTCGCAAATTCACTAAGATGAACATTTTCCTCAACGTTAGCACTTACGCTAGACGTTACTTCGCCTGGTCAGACCAGGCGAAGTTCAATACGATAGATAGGAGGTTGGGGAAAAAAAAATTAAAATTTTTTTCTAAGTCCCAAAAAAACACAGGCGTATTTTAGCATAGGAGGGTGATAGTCTGAAAAAGATCGATAATTTTTTTGGGGGGGTTACCCTTCTACCCCCCTGCATTTCCTAACATATGGCAACTCAAGGGGGCACATGTAGGGCAATAGGACAACTTTATTTTATTTATTAAAGGTTTCCTGGGCTTGTGTAGTGGAATGTAGTGGCTGTAACATATACTTCTATTATAAGTTAAAGTTCCCGCCGTATGCAAATTAGGCTCCGCTAGCATAACAGCGCTCTGCCTAGCGAAGTAACACTAGCACAACTACGCTACCGTTCGCTGACCTGAGCGTAAATTCGCACTTTAGTGAATTTGCGTAGCGCTGGTGAAAATTCGCCTGGCGAAGTGCGGCGAACGCTGGCGAAGCCTACGCTGGCGAATTTTCGGATCTTAGTGAATTTGCCCTTTATCTGTTGAAACCTTACAATTCTCTTTTATTTCCATCTCTCCTAGTAATGGGACATATTACTGATCAGTTATGGATATGCATGATTACAGTGTCATAAAGAGAAGGTTATGAAGTATGAATATCTTACCAATTACACACGAGGCACATGAAAGACTCAAAGATCATGTCATGTCCATGGTGTCACTTCAGCACTTCTCCACATTTATGTTGCACAAATCATTGTATCCATGCAATATGACTGTCCATATGTGTCAGGGGCGATCCTGAGGATATCGCCACCTGAGGCGGCCTACAATATGCCGCCCCCCCTTCCGCACGGCACTTACTTTTTCGGCACCAGACAGGAGTAGTGGGGGGCAGGCCCGGACTGGCAATATGTGGGTTAGGGCAAATGCCAGATGGGCTGCTATAAGGTGCCATAGAAAGTCAGTATTTAGTGGGCTGGTGGGGACTGTTTGGGCCTCTATGTGAGCTGATTGGGCCTCTGTGTACCTGAAATGCCAGGGCCTATTTTGATTCTCAGTCCAGTCCTGGTGGGGGGTCCACGTCGCTAGTGCAAGAGCTTGCAAGTGCACACTCTGCACTAGAAGAGCCGAATTTCCAGGTTGAAAACCTTTTTGCCGCCCCCGGTAACCAGAGGCGAGTGCCTCAACTCATTGGCGGATTGCCCCTGATATGTGTGACTACCTGATGTTTGAAATGGGAAAGAAGAAAATTTTTATATGGTTGTAAAATGTTTTTAAACCAATTTCAGGGAACATGTTGTATATATGTATGAATGAAAATAACTAATACTATATGACACTAAGGGAAATGTTTTTGTTACATATTCCTTCTGTGCAATATTTTCATAATTTATTTCTATAAAAACAGTTTTGTGTTAAGTGAAAAACAATATGGTTTCATTTGAAGAGAACAATTTTATAAAAGCATGAAAAAATGTGCCCGTTATGAGTTTAAAATGTGATTAAATACATTGATAATACACAATGTATACATTTTTCTTGGCTTTAGGTAACATTGACATATTGCAATTTATGTGACAAACAATTGTTCCAAACTGTGCAGATGGCCTCCTAGGGGGATGTATGTAGACTGCTTACATATTCATCTTCTCTCTCTGGACTTGGGATAGAGATCCCGACTTCTTTTTATTCATAAGAATCACTGAAGGGAGGAGCACTCAAACGTAGTATATATTGCTAATGATACTTTATTTAGCTAAATATTACTTTTAATATTATATATATGTGTGATGGCCTTTCTTCAGTGATTTTTATAAATAAACATAAATCAGCATCTCTAGTCCAAGCCATGTGTCTTCATAACAAGTATGATGCCAACAGCATTTGGCTGACAGTCAAATAGTCTCTATGGGTAAAACTACAAACCGATGCTGCCAGCACAAAACAACTTCTTTATAACCCCCTTACTGTTTGAGAGAGAATTCTAATTGTTTCAAAAATTAACTCTTTTTAATAATTAGCAAATTCCTTGTTAAATTAATTGCCATTGACCTTCTATATTTCTGTATTTATTACAGAAGATGAGTCTCCAGCTCTCTTTGCAGGCCCAGAGTATCAGCTACCCTAAATGTCCACCCACTTCCTAGATTAAGTTAAAGGAGAAAGAACCTTATTCTTGCTTCTTCTTTCCTTGTGTAGGTGAGCATGTGCATAGAGTAAAAAGCCAAAATTTGACAAAAAAAGACAGATTTTTTTTTTTACTCTACTGTGCATGTGTTGCTCCCAGGATTTTGAAGAAAGAAAAGGGGGAAGAAGATTGTTCTGTGGTGCTCACTAAGAAGACGCAGAGCAGTTTTCTTCTAACAGGAGCACCAGCCCTTGGGTATCAGTTAAGCTTTACAATCACTTGGGATGCCTAATAATTTTCGTTTTTTTAAAGTCACAAAACTGTTAAAGGGATTCTGTCATGATTTTTATGGTATAGTTTTTATTTCTAAATTACACTGTGTACACCGCATGTACTTTACTCTACCATGTAAAATGTCATTCCTAACCCAATAAGTGTATTTATTTTAGTTAGCCATCTC
>CM044436.1:64424070-64445899 GCA_024363595.1 Xenopus borealis
ATATATATATATATATATATATATATATATATATATATATATGCTACTCATATGTAGAAACACGTCATGGTTTGGATTTTTGATGGTTATCTATTTATTTACCGCTAACTTAGGCTGTAGGAATCTCCTCACTGGATATCTGTTAGATCTGCATACTGTTGTAATCAGTTCCCAGAATTGAAAACAGCATCACCGGTCTGTTAATCAGCTGCCTTGTCTTACATTGTATTTACAGTCTGACCCACCAGGGTAGAGAATAGAAAGGGACATACAAACATTGCTTCCAATAGCAATACATATACAAACAACTTAAAAGCCATAACACGTGTAATGAATGTACAGTATATTGCAAAGTTGCTTAGAACAATCTTTTCTTTTATTGGGCAAAAATATCATTTTGGTTGACATTTCCTAGTTTAGAAAATGGTCTTCTTAACTGTACAATGAACTTGATATGCAAAGATTATGTTGCGGAGAAAGCTTACTTTAGATACACATTCTGGTTATGTCCTTGCAGATGGGCAGCAAGTGGATTTGACATCTGCCCTTATAAGAGAGCTAGTTTTGCATTCCAAATCTCTGATAAGAGGAATCAGGACAGCACCTGCTATAATAATCATCAGTTTGCTGAAAAGGAGTAAAGGCATCAATGCCTGAATGGAATATGGCTTTAAAATACCAGGTCTAGATTATCTTTCTATTGACACAAGGTAGCATATTTACAAATATGCTTTAATGGGATTCTACTTATTTCTGTGCTTATCACCATGGTACCCATGGTACCCATGTAAAAATACTGCACCCGTGATAACACTGGGGGAGACAATTAATATATTCCTGCAATTTTAAGGCTTAATTTTACTTTTTTCACACCAAACATTATTATAGAATAAGGTACTTAAAAAGGCAGGACTTTATAATAATCTCCCTGATGGAATAGAGGTTAACTGATATCTCTGAAGCCATAGCAATGACTGCAATGATTTTCTGCAAATTAAAAAATGTTATGGCAAAAAGCAAAAGGATCATTCCATTATTTTATGATCAAACAAGGAAAATATATTGTGTTAAACCTAGGCATTACAATAAAAGTAACATTTATTTTATATTGTCACATATTCTTGTCAGTAAACTGTATTTTATACTGTTAAATGTTATTTACAGGGAGCCCAGTGTCCTGTTTCATCAGAATTATGAACAGGCCGGATTTGTGCTAAGGCCAAAACTTTTAGGGGTGACATGCTGCCAACCACATTGCTAATGAGCACTGGGGACGCACAACTCCACAGGGATAGTGACTGCTATGGCACATAGGGACTGAAGGAACTGAAGCTGCTGCAAATTAACCAAGACTCACCAAAAATCTATATTTTGGGCCATTAAATAATGTTGTGCTATTTTAGGTCTATTCTTACAATACATATAGTAACATTGCAAAACTAATGGCCTCATGAGAAACAAAGCTAAAGGAGAGTCAATAATTGATTTTAATTTCGACCCCTACACGGCTATGTTCCACCCCCACTGAATTTAACCATGTTTTTTCTTAGCAATAAACATTAACAACAATATATGTTATTACAGGTATAGGACCCGTTATCCAGATACCCATTATCCAGAATACCTCCAAATTACAGAAAGGCTGTTGCCCATAGACTCCATTTTTTCAAAATAACCCAAATTTGTTTTTCTCTGTAATAATGAAAAATTACTGTATTCATGATACAAACTAAGATATAATTAATCCTTATTGGAAGCAGAACCAGCCTATTGGGTTTAGTTAACGTTTACATGATTTTCTAGTAGACTTAAAGGGATCCTGTCATGGGAAAAACATTTTTTTCAAAATGTATCAGTTAATAGTGCTGTTCCAGAAGAATTCTGCATTGAAATCCATTTCTCAAAAGAGCAAACAGATTTTTTTTATATTTCATTTTGAAATCTGAAATGGGGCTAGACATATTGTCAATATCCCAGCTGCCCCAAGTCATGTGACTTGTGCTCTGATAAACTTCAATCAGTCTTTACTGCTGTACTGCAAGTTGGAGTGAAATCACCCCCTCCCTTTCCCCTACCCAGCAGCCTAACAAAAGAACAATGGGAAGGTAAACAGATAACAGCTCCCTAACACAAGATAACAGCTGCCTGGTACATCTAAGAACAACACTCAATAGTAAAACCCATGTCCCACTGCGTACTATTCAGTTACATTGAGAAGGAAAAACAACAGCCTGCCAGAAAGCAGTTCCCTCCTGAAGTGCTGGCACAAGTCACATGACTGGGGCAGCTGGGAAATTGACAAAATGGCTAGCCCCATGTCAGATTTCAAAACTGAATATAAAAAAATATGTTTGCTCTTTTGAGAAATGGATTTCAGTGCAGAAGTCTATTGGAGCAGCACTATTAACTGATGCATTTAAAAAAAAACATGTTTTCCCATGACAGTTTACCTTTAAGGTATAAACAAAAGGGATACACAGAATCCAGGATTTCGACTCAAGATTTGGCCAGGATTCATTCTTTTTCAGCAGGATTCGGTTGAATCCTCATGCATGGATGAACCAAATCCTAATCCCTTTCCCTCCCCTAATTTGCATATACAAATTAGGATTCGGTTTGGTATTCAGTTGAATCTTTCACAAAGGATTTGGGGATTCGTTGGTGCATCCCTAAATGAAGATTCAGATTATGGAAATATCTGTTATCTGGAAAACCCCAGGTCTCAAGCATTCTGGATAACAGATCCCATGCCTGTATTAGCCAATAAGTAAAATAATTTCTGTCATTGAAGTAGCAAAGAGCTTTCACAAGCAATAAATCAACAAAATCAGCATACCCTTCAATATAAATATGCTTTGCAGTTGTCATTACAGAAGGCTGCAGACTGTGCTTACCAAACAATTACTTAGGAGAAGAAGTTGCTGTAATTAACAGTTGGTAAGTTTTGTCTCCTGGCAACCATTACTAGGAAGATATTTTCATGAAACCCCAAAGGAAAATCAAGCCTCCGAGGACCAATAACAAACACTTTTTAAAATATAACTCAACAATATAAATATATTTATATAAAAATTACTAAATACATTTAAAGTGTGTGTGTGTGTGTGTGCATAGTAAAAACAATTAGACATAAAGACAATATACTGTTAAATATACACATGACCATATTTGAATGGAAACTTGCCCATAGGATATTATCTTGGTCTTGTCACCTCAAAAATATTTAAGATATGAATTATTGATATAATGGTTATTAATCTGCCATTATGTATACAAAATAAACAGTATATGCACTGAATATTGTGTTGTACAGAAGCTCATTTCTGTCCTAAGGCACTAAATGCCAGGCTAGGGTCTATTATTTGTCCACTAACCAGGATAAGATTTCAGTATACCTAATATAATTGTAGCCTGACCTTTCTATCCTGAGTCCCTATCTCACTTGGATAACTAGAAAGCAGTGTTTTGGTGGAAATAAAGGTGGGGTTGAATGGAGACAGCCCAAGCCCACTCAAGTACCAGTGAGCCATGGACAAATATTCCACATGTAAGATTTGTGTAATTTCTTACAAACAAGACAATTAATATTGTGATAGTACAGGTATGGGAACGGTTATCCAGAATGCTTGGAACCTGGGTTTTTCTGGATAAGAGATCTTTCTGTATTAAATAAATGCAATAGACTGATTTTGCTTCCAAAAAGGATTAATTAAAACTTAGTTAAGATCAAGTACAAAGTACTGTTTTATTACTACAGAGGAAAAGGAATTCATTTTTTAAAAGTTTGGATTATTTGGATAAAATGGAGTCTATGGCAGATGACCTTTCCATGAGCTTTCTGGATAACGGGTTTTCAGATAACGGATACCATATTGCCCACAAGCAGGTAAACCTGAATATTGCGAGGCAGGGACTAAGCAAATTATCTGATCTTGTTGAGTAACATGCGAGTGCCAGACGTGCCATGATCAAAAGCCATGAGAGTGGACAAGCCATAATAATAATACCACAAGAAAAAATCCACATAATATACAGATTTTTATTAGAAGGAATAGATCTTGAGAGATATAGAAAAATAACTTTAAAGACATATTGTAGAACTCCTCCAGTTGTTACAAAAAATCAAGCATTTCTGGAGGATGCGTCATCTTTCAGTGTTCAAACAATTTCTTAGAACCGCATATTTTTAGACAGGATTAAGTTCCAAACCCATATCACCACAGGACCATGTCCACATTAATTATTGTAGCACACCAAAAAACCAAATGATGCTCACTGCAGGAATATTATTATTAACATGTATTTCTATAGCGCCAACGTATTTCATAGCGCTGTAAAGTGAATGTGATTATACAACTAAATCACATGAATAACATACATAGAACATAAGGAGTTACATACATCACAATAAATATGGAGTTACATACATCACAATAAATACCAGTACAGAAGGAGAGGAAGGCCCTGTACAGAAAAAGCTTACAATCTGAAGGGAAGGGAATGATACACAAGGTGTGGGAATATCCACTCATATGGGAAAAAAGTTAATCCATATGCCTCATCCTCCTTCTGAACCAGTCTGTAGCTGCAGGGTTCTACAGTGCCCCGTATCGACAGTTCAAGACCTAATGTGCCCTTGATGCATTGCTTGCTACAGCCAAGTTTATTATCTACAAGGACTGCAAGGTCTTTTCCCATTATGGATTTGCCTAGTCCAGTCCCATTAACAGTATAAACTTGGCTTGGATATTCTTTACATCCCAGGTGCATGACTTTACATTTATCAACATTGATTGCCAGTTTGTCAAGATCCTGTTGCAAGGATACCACATCCTGGATGGGATACATTGGGCTGCATAGTTTTGTGTTATCTGCAAACATACATTATTTACACAATACCCTCCCCTAGAATGATGAATGTGTCATCATTTACAGGTGTAAAGAGTACTTGATTGGGGGCACTTACTGATACAGTATATAAAGTTTCAGAAAAAACAACATTTATAGTTTTACAGAAAAGCTACAGGATGGAGAATGACAGGTCAGGATTATCATTTATGCAGTTAAATCTGTGTATAAGGTGTACCTTTCTGTTCCTTAAAAGTCAACAAAATGAAAGAACTGTGATGTTATCACTGCATCAGAAAAAACGGAGTAAAAAAGCGTTTATTTAATATACATAACAGAAAAGCGTTTATTATAAAAGCATTGATAACTATAATCTGTTTGGTTTCAAACTATTATAACTTTACATACAGCACTAGATAGTACACTCTGCAGCTGAAGAAAAATGTATGTACAGTAATTTCTTAGAATTTCAGCTCTCAGCTAAAAAACATCTTGGGCGTAACCTTAAATTGTAATGTATTAAGTGACTGTTGCAATTCAGGGAACATCTCCAGCAATGGGTTAGTTTCATCATTTGACTGTTAACATATAGGGGCAGATTCACTAAGATCCGAAAAGTGCGTTCGCCGCACTTCACCAGGCGAATTTTCGCCAGCGCTACGCAAATCCACTAAAGTGCAAACTTACGCTCAGGTCGGCAAAATGTAGCGTAGTTGCGCAAGTTATACTTCGCTAGGCAGAGCGCTGTTACGCTAGCGAAGCCTAATTTGCATACTTTAACTTACAGTATAATAGAAGTATATGTTACAGCCACTACATTCCACTACACAAGCCCAGGAAACCTTTAATAAATTACAGTATATAAAGTTGTCCTATTGCCCTACATGTGCCCCCTGTATAGTTGTGTTGCCATATGTTAGGAAATGTAGGGGGGAAGAAGGGTAACCCCCCCAAAAAAATTATCAATCTTTTTCAGACTATCACCCTCCTATGCTAAAATACGCCAGCGTTTTTTGGAAATTTTTAGAAATTTTTTTTTCAACCTCCTATCTATTGTATTGAACTTCGCCTGGTCTGACCAGGCGAAGTAACTAACGTCTAGCGTAAGTGCTAACGTTGAGGAAAATGTTCATCTTAGGGAATTTGTGAAGTTACGATCCTTCGTCAGTGCGTAAGGGTGTGAAGTTGCGCAAGTCTATCTACTTCGCTAGCGAAAATTCGCCAGAGTCCGTGTTAGTGAATTTGCAAAGTTGTGAAATTACGTCACGCTGGCGAATTAGCGCTAGCGTTAGACGCTTCGCGCTTTAGTGAATCTGCCCCATAGAGTCAAAAGATATGGTACTATACATGTGTCATTCTCTTGATAATGAGTAAAAACTATTCCTGTATTTAACTTTAACCCTTTTCCTTCTTATCCCATCTGCTGGCTAGTAGACAGGAATTTACTTTTTTCAATCATTTAATCATGTTCCTACAAGTATGCAGGTATATTCATACTCCTTTCAGGTGACATTTTTTTTCTTTATAACCATATGCTGCATTTAATTAACGCTCTTCCAAGCAGATGTTCTCCAGGGTGTCTGAAAGTTGGGTGTAGGGATGCCACCTTTGCAGGTGGCTACACCCAAAAAAGGGGTGGGTGCAGATAGCATGGGTGGTGGGGCAGTAATGTTTGGGTGGGCATGATGACATCAGAAGCTGGTGTCACTGGAGTTATCCTGCCAGGTCAGGGTTATTGCATCACATAGCTGCAACTGGCTTAAATTCTGTTTAGTTTTCTCAATGTTTTAAAGGAGAACTAGACCCTTTTAAAAAGGAATAGGGCTGTCACAGGGGGTCACCATCTTGGAATGTGTTTGCGACACTGACATGCTCAGAGCAGCTGTTGAGAAGCTAAGCTTAGGAGTCATTGATAATGATCAATCAGATAATGAGGATGGCCTGTATTATAAGCTAATGCTACAAGGCTGATTATTACATTCTGATGCTAGTTGCACTGGTTTCTGTGCTGCCATGTAGTAATTATCTGTATTAATTACTAATCAGCCTTATACTGTGACATTTCTATTCTATGTGTACTGTATATTGTGAGTGGGTCCCTAAGCTCAGTAAGTGACAGCAGCACAGAGCATGTGAATCAGTGAATCAGCAGAAAAGAATATGGGGAGCTACTGGGCATCTTTGGAGACACAATCTTCACTACAAAAGGGATGTGATTGCCTTGGGCTGTTAAAGAAGCCTAAAATAGAACGTACAACATTTCTAGCCTACTTCTTTAGTTTAACTTTCCTTGTCCTTTGAAGCCAGATAGAAAGTTTTGAATGTACAGCCCTTTGAAAAATTGAGATGCCCAGTTCAAAACCACAAGTGGCAGCTCTATCTCTATCGATATTCTACCTGAGGAATAAGCCCACTCCTTTAATTACAGGTATGGGATCTATTATACAGAAATCTAGAAATCTCTGAAACACAGCAATGCTAGTTTAGAAAAACAATCTTATTTCTGATTGATTTGCTTTTTTCTGTAACAATAAGAAATTAACTGCACTTAATAATAATAATAATAATAATAATAATAAAAATAATAATAATAAAGCCATAAGTATGTTAGTATTTAAAGATGTTTCATTTATTTGCCAGATTATTGTTTGTATTTCACAAGGCAGAAGACCGAACAGAAAGTTTAGACCCGATCAGCGATTAGAAAAACTGAACTGTTCAGGTCAAACGCAAATGGTTGGCAACCCTAGTTGGGTGCTGTGTTTTTAAAAATATCCCTGATTCTATTTTAAACAAACTGTCCTCACTTAAAAGCTTCACAGCCAATGTTTCCTCTAAGATATGTACAAGGAATTTTGTGTGTACTCTAAATTTTGTACAGATTCTAACCCACGCACATACACAGTGAGCTTTTTTACCACAAAGAAAAAAAGAAAATTGAAGGGAACTTTTCCAGCTACACTATGTTACTGTAGGTGTGGTGATTCTTTTAAGATGTGGTAACATTAGAGTTGCACCAAGTCAGGACTGAGATTCACAAAAACCTTGGCAAGGCAAGTACACAGAGTCCTAGATGCCCAAATGGCCAGTAAATATTAGCAGTCTACATATGGCATCTTACAGCAGCCCTTCTGGGTTTTGCCAAAATTTACAGATTGCCACTGCAGGCCTGCTTTGCCCCAATCACACTGCTTTGTTGCAAAAAAAAAAAATTCTTGCTTTGATATTGCCACAAAACATTTTGCCACAAAATGATAAAAAAGTACCCTGTGCCAGTGCAGTTTTAGGATAATAAGAGCACCCGCCTGCTGTATCAGGTAAATTATTAAATCCTTTTCAAGCCTAACATGTGGCACCCCTCTATTCATGTAAGCTTATCCTGCTTTTCTAAGCTCAGCACATTGCCTGCCCAGCCTTGTCAAAGTCCCTATTTGATTCAAAACTGCCTGTGAATGGCCACTTTTACTTTACACAAAGTACAGTGGCCATACACAGGCAGATAAAGCTGCCGCTATTGGTCCAGTAGGCCAGTTAGGCGGCTTATCTGCACATGTATCGGGGCTTCCAAAACGTCTTCCCATAAAGCATATTACTCACTTTGATCTGACTTAATTGTGGGAAATGCAAAGGGAGGCAATATCCCACAATTAAACTGGATCACGGTCATAGGGTTCACTTGGGGCAATGTTCTTGTTGTACCATTGCAAGTAATTTTGAAGAGATTTGTCAACTGCAAAGTTCAGATTTGAGCGTGTGCCATTACCTATCAAAATCTGCAGTAGCACAGATTTAACTATGTGTCATCACCCATCTTTCAGTCTGCCTGCTCCACCCCCCTACTTCTACTAACTCCTTCTTGGTAACATTGCAGATCAGAGTTTCTATCTTATTCTTGCCTCATTTGCTGCACTAGGACTGAAGGAGTGGGTAGAATGTGAATGACTGACAAATAATCCAGTCAGCAGGCAGAATTGGTGACTTCAGGCAGATGGAGGAACAGAGCCTGAGAATCAACCCCCTATGGCGATAACAACCTTCCACTTTGCCTGCACCAGGAACTACTGCATCAGCCTGGGTGCAGGCACAAGCACCATATTTCAGGGCCAAAATGAATGCTCAGCACTAAAATCTGCTGATTCTTGGCATTGGAAAATTGCACCTTCCAGTATATTAAAAACATACATGAACTGTCTTCTTTAAAGCACATATAAACCTCTCGCACAAAAATGTTATCATGGAGGAGCCACTTTGAAATCTCTACATACCTGTCATTCTGGTTGATCAAAGTTTAATAGTAAGGCTACAGGAACCCATTAATCCCTTAGGATTCCTTCTCCTCCTCTAACCCACTCAACCCTCTCCTTCAGGAATTTCCTTTGGCGGTTGGCTCACAAGCATGCTCAGTTTTTCTCTACTCAGATTAATAAACACAGCCTCCAGGCTAGCAGCCAATGAAAAGATGACATTGCTAGTTCCCAGAGAAACTCTGCTTTAACTGCCTGCTCCTACTTTTTTTTATTTATTTTTTTAAAATCCTAACCCCTTCTCCTGAGCTCAGAGTAACAGTTACAGGGCTCAATCCAAGCAAATGTTATCTAACTAACACTCTGTTAGCCTGCATTTTGCATACAGCAAAAGTGTCCTGTTTGCAGATGTCAATGTTATTGATTGTGTCAGAGGGAAAGTGGCCCCCGGGTAAAAGCTGCTATTTGAATTAGACAAATGTAATGATGCTGGAAATTGAGGGGATGTATGCAGTACAAATAATGCCATTTGAGTGGGGGAGATGTGCCCAACTTGTAAACATGGTAGAAAAATGTAGGCTTTACATGTTCTTAAAGCCGACTGTGGTCTGTGATGGCCTGCTTTCCATCTTAGGAAAACAAGATGGAAAGACATGCGTGCCACAAATATGAACAGAAGTCATCACAAACTCAAAGCCCTAATAATCTACAAAATAAGAAAACAGATCCATTTTTACATGCAGAAGCATCCAAATTTTCAAGTCATCACACATGTAAAATGTTTTGTACAGCTGCCTTTTTGCCATTTTTTTTCCTGCTGCAAACACTCATCCTGAAAGTCACAGAGCAATTTCACATGCTGGATAACTCTAGTCATCGATATAAACAGTGGATACATGATTATTTTTTCACATTTACTATTATGCATTGTCAAAATCTAAAACCATGCAGTGTATCAGTTGTACATGCTAAATTCATGATGGTGAAATAGGTTGGCAAATTGCAGCATTGCTGTATGCCATTAAAATGCACCTTAGTGTAGATATATTGTGTGTACAACAATGTGTCAGTGTTTTTAAATAAGTCTCTTTTTTTGATGTATTGAAAGTTTCTGCAAAAACTCTTGTAGTCCCACCCATATGTTCCATTTCTTGCTGCTTCCCCAGGCTCAGCTATGGAGCCAGCGGCACTCTGCACACACACTGCAACGTACAATAGGAACAGCGGCTAGACTAACCCGATAGGGAACTGAAGTCTGTCCTTGTTGCAGGGCTGTGACTGGCTATCCCCCCACACACTGTGGGGGAAATTTATCAAAGAGTGAAGTTCCGCCACTAGAGTGAAAATCCGCCACTTTCTATTAATTTCTATGGGATTTTGAAAGGTGTATTTATCAATGGGTGAAGCCCTGTGCTCCTGGGAGAACAGTTAGGACACAACCACCCTTTTTTTTTTTAAACAGGGACTATAGCAGATCTATAGGGAGCACCAATTGAGGGGTCATTTTTTAAGATAAATGTGTAATCCAAAGTAAAAGCAGCACCATATATTATTCATTATAGCGTACAATATTGTTGGGAGTTACTTATCCTATAGGTTTCCTTTAAGGAGTTGTTTACCTTCCAAACACGTTCTTCAGTTTAGGATTAGTTGTTTTCAGTACTTTTTTCAATCGCTTTACATTTTTAAATTGAAGTTTAAAGGAGACATAAGATAAATGAAAAAACCCTAATATTGTAAGCAATTATAAGGAATATATTGGGTTGATTTTACATTGTGCTAAAAATTCATATCTTTAAAAATAGCTCCTTTATTGGAGCTCCCTATAGATGTCCACTGGTCCCTGTCCAGCTTCAAATGAGGGATGGGCGTGTCCTAACGGTCCCTGCCAGAAGCACAGTAGGCGGGAGACAGCCAATCACAGCCCTGCAGTCACACAACCAAAGATAGACTTCGGTTCCCTATTAGGTCCAGCTAGCTGCCAATTGGTTCCCGGCAGCTATCGGCTCCCCTGCACAGCTTGGGAATTCATGGAGCAGGAAGTGGAAGAGAAGAGAGGGATTATGGTTTCTGCAGAAATATTCAATAAATCAGCCCTACTTTTTTTTAAGCACAATTCTTCTATATATAAAGGAGTAATGCACTGGTACATTCTTCTTTCTTACACAAAATGTCGAACGTCTCAATCTGGCAGCTCAGTAATCCAGGAGCAGATTCTATGTCGCTACAGTTGGATACATTTAGTGGCTACATGAGTTGAAACATTTATCAGCAGTGTCTTTGGAATATTAGCAACAATTGTATCAATTATAACAGTTGCCTTTAATGAAATTCAGGGATTTTGCAAAGGAGGGACAAAGATAACAAATGTATCAACTAAACATATCAATTTAAACAGTTAAAAAGAGTCAGTGACCCCCTCCCCAGAGCGGATTTAAAAAGTGAAATATTAAACTTTTCACTTCAGCAAATGACCAGAAATAGAAAGTAATTGCACAAAGTCTTTATTTCTGGATAGCTATCCAAAACCATATGAACTGGAAAAAGTGTTTGAAGGTGGACAACCCCTTTAAGATGGCCTATGGAGATTTTTGTGTTTAGTTGGGAAGGTTTACACTTTTATTCTGCTGATGCTCCATCTATTAGTACATCCTATACGGACAGATGAGAAAGTGAAGGGGGCCTGCAGCTCTTTATTGCCTGCAGTTCCAGTTGTTCTGACTGTAGGCCTAAATTGATTATTTAAGAAATTTTGCAAGGCCCTTGCTTATTTATCCATGGCCTCATTGGCTGGATGCCACACACTCAGGTACTCTATAGCTACCTTTAAAGGACCAGTAACCACAAAAAAGGAAATTGTTTTAAAGTAATAAAAATATAATGCAGTGTTTGCTTCAGAAGCACTACTATTTATTGTTCATATAAATAATCTGTTGTGTAGCCATGGGGGCAACTAGTCAAAGGAGAAAAGGCTCAAGTTCCACAGCAGACAGCAGATAAGCTCTGTAGAACATAAGTGAAAAAATATCCTATGCCATATATAGCAGTTTTTCAATTTCCGCCATTGCTACTCAGCAGCTTGTTTATACGAGCTATAGTAGTGTTTCTGAAGCAAACAGATCAGTTTTAACAGTGCAGGGCAACACTACATGATATTTTCTTTACTTTACACTTTAATTTTTTGGTGTTACTGTTCCTTTAAGTTAACAAACACACTTAAATCATTACATTAAATACAAGTTTGGGGGGAGAAAACAGTGAATAATATTTGTAAGATTTTCTATAAAATAAGTGAAAAATAAGTTACCTTACAATTTAGAAATAATGAACTTTAAAACTTCCTTCCAAATGATGATATTTAGAGTCAATAAGTTACTAAAGGATAGACAAAACATTTTTCACTAATGCAACACATTAACTGGCCAATATGCTAGCAAGAATAGAACAGCTTTATGGCAATGCACACCTCTGAATATGATCACAGAATAACAAAATACACAATTTTTAAAGTGATTCCTGGTATGCATTATTTTTTATAACACCAATGGGTTTACTGTTACAGTGATACCGAGTCTATGCTATGTATATGACATTTTTCAGAGAATGGATTCTCATATATATACACAGTTTTGTAGTAGAAAAAAAAAAGTTATTTCCACATGGAAAGAACCATCTTAGGCACTGTTGGAAGGAAACCATACAAATATTTTGGAAATAAAATTGTAATTACAAAAACAAAAAACATATACACAAAATGTGTTTTTTCGGTCAGATTTTTACAAAGAGTGTAAAAATATACTATTAACCCTTAGGCTGCAATACAGGTTTAAAACAGACTAATGTGAAAAGTTGACCTAGCACCAGTATTAATCTATGTAGTCAGTCAATTACATTAACAGTTTTGTGCCAACACTGAAAGATTACATGAGGAATTGTAAAGGCAAGTGCGTTAGACAGCAGAGGCCTATTTCTTAAAGCACCAGTAACATCAAAAAATGTAATTGTTTTAAAGTAATAAAAATATAATGCAGTGTTGCCCTGCACTGATAAAACTGCAGTGCTTGCTTCAGAAACACTACAACTGTTTATATAAATAAGCTGCTGTGTAGCCATGGGGGCAACTAGTCAAAGGAGAAAAGGCTCAAGTTAAACAGCAGATAGCAGATAAGCTCTGTAGAACATAATGTTATCGGTTATCCATTACTTAACCTGTGCCATATAGCCGTTTTTCAATTCCGGCCATTGCTATTTAGAAGCTTGTTTATATGAACTATAGTAGTGTTTCTGAAGCAAACAGATCAGTTTTAACAGTGCAGGGCAACACTACATGATATTTTCTTTACTTTAAAACGCTATAATTTTTTGGGGTCACCGTTCCTTTAATGCTACAGAATCCTTCAGCAGTACCTCATCCATACAGAACGGCAACAGTCACATTTTAGGTCTGTACTGTTAATAAATATCCTTCCTAAAGTACAATATTTACAAAGTTTCACAAACCGGTGCACTGACAACACTGCACATCCTCAAATAAGCCAGATAAATAAAAAGACTATACCCAGTTCTACTGAAGTAATGCCTTTGTTTTGTTTATAGCACGAGCAAAAACAGCTAAAATTCTAATATGTTGTTCAGTAAGGCATGGTACAAACACTGCACCACATGTATTTACAGGGGGGTAAAAATAGTGCTTACCAATGCATATAGAATAATAAACATTTATGTTGTACTTGCTTTACCCTTGCAATTTCAAGTTAAAAGAAAAAAAAAAATCTAATTTGCATAAGCTTGCATTTACTTTGTCACAGTTCTTGAAGATCATCACACTTGGCAACTAGCAGAAATTAAAGTGAAATGATACAGTGTACTAAATATTAAAGTAAATAGTCTTTGGATAGTGACTTCCGTGGTGTTGAAAAACAGTTGAGGTAGTTGTTGCCTATATGACGATAGCCACTATATCATTGGGGTGTCCTCCCCAACAGAAGTCTTTGCATAAACATAGGTGTTCATAACTGGCACTGAAACATGGTAGATCAGAGCCTCCTGGTGAGGAGGGGGGGGGTTGAGTACCATCTCAAAAGCCCACTCAGGTACAGGTTTAACTGGTAAGGTGATGGTTAACTACACACCTCCGATTCAGACTTGGTCTAAAGAAAAGTGTGATATTGCATTGTTATTTCTGTACAGATTCATAAATAAGCATGTTCTAGAGATTCAGATGGATCCTTTAAAATGTCAAGATTCACATCACTACAGCGGTCAGATGTTAGACTGGAAGAGGAATAAGGTTATTACAAAGATTCTGTAGCATCCACTCCAACTTAGGTCTTATCAAATGGAGAAGCAACAAGTCCAAACTATTTCAAGAAGTTTTTTGGCAGGGATTTCAAATCTGCCAATACTAAACTGCCATGATGGAGGCCAATAAGTTAGCTAGTTATGTTAAGGAGGATATCCAACTTTAAGAACACCCACAGGCCATGAGCTACAGCTTCTAGAATCCACAAACACCTTGCAATAAGTATGGATACTAAGAGCTGTTATTCGTTGACTGGGGAGTTACACATTGCATATCTATTGCATAAGCCCCTTTGGTGTCCAAAAACTGCTTAGCTGAGGGTCACTCTCCACCCCAATGTGGCAGTTTGGAGCTGTACCATGCTGAATGACAAAATGGAAAGACGCCTAGACAGTACTGGCTTCTCGGAATTTCCTCTAGAGCACAGTTCATCATACAGATCCGTAGGTTTCTACATTCCTTTATCTGAAAGTAGTACTCTTTGTAGTAAAGTGCCGTGGGAATAAAGAATCAAGGGGACATGTAAACAGGCTGACTACTAGGGCGCCGAGTACTGTGTGCCCCACAAGTCTCCAGCAGTAAAAGTGCACAAGGAGCAAAGCTCAGTCGCCTTTTCAAGAAGAGGAGAGGACGGGGAAGCGTTGGATCCTGACCACAGGCTGCAGGTTGACCTGTAAGATCTCCTGGGCACGCCTGCACGCATCGGCCGCTGTAGCTTTACACGACACATCCCTGACCCGTATGCTGGGGAACATTGCAAGCTTAGGAGCGGCCGCCTTCCACATCTCCTCAATGGATGAGTCCAGGACGTCCGACGGGGTCGGGCTGCTACAGCCACTGCTGCCCGTCTCCTCGCTGCCCCCGACACTGTCAGCTCTGTCCCGCCGCCGGCGTTTTTTGCAAGTAAGCCGCATGCCTCTCCGCTTTCTTTTGACAGGCGGCTTTCTAGGTGGAGGCACCGGCGCTGCTTGCGACTTCTCTTTTAGGTTTCTACTAGAGAAATAGCTGGGGTCGGGGACCACGGAGCGACTGGAGGAGTAGCCGTACACGTCCTTGCTGCGCAGGATGACCGGGGAGAAATCCCGCTTGAGGCTGCAGAGGAAGTTCCAGAGCTCTGTGTCCGAGCTCATGAATTGCTTGGATTCTGGCACGAACATCTCCAGCGCGTCCTCCAGCGGCTTAGTGCCGGCAAACAGCAGCAGCTGCGATCTGGAATATACAACTTTTTCTTCTTCCATCGTATGCCGCCACTAACCTCACGTATTTCTATTGTGCGTGTCAGCGGTCAAACAGTTAAACGAGTAAAAAAAGTTAACCGCTGATATAGTTCGTCTGGAGCGCCGCCGCCCCCCTTCTGGCCGTCTGATTTAAAGCAGGTTGCCCCAATACAATCCTGAAAACAAAATGGCTTCTTCAAACAGTCTCAACCGTTGGCTATATATCAGCTTCTTTGAAATACGACATACTTAAACCCCGCCTACTTTCAAGGATCCGGCGCACCGAGTGGCTAATATCGGTTTGTCCGCTGCGTTATTGGACAGCTGCGACTCAATGGGCGGAGCACATGAACGTCAGGGGGTGCCTGAAGTGGAGCGATGTATGGTGAAACCAACCTGGTCCGCCAACGGCCGCCATATTGTTTCGACATCTAGAGTTACTTTGTTTAATAAACGTGTTAAGAAGTTATTTTTGTCTATTGAAATACGGTTGCACGTTTAATACTTTACTTTGCTGTCCCTTAGAGCAGGATACATATAATAGATGTCAAGAAAGGTACCAAGGTGATAAGATATGCATAACATGATATAAGTTGCCAATGTGCTTTACTACAAGTTAACATTGCATCTTTTGATCACTAAAATAATATTAATGACACAACTAGATGAGTTTGCTCATATGAGGATATGGTCAGTAGAATATAAAAATTGAGTAATTATAGAAACTTCACCACTCAATTTGGGCTTCTGGTGAATCCAAAAAAGTCTCTTGTCACTTGCAGTAAACACGGGGGCTACCAAAAAAAGAATACAAATTGCCAGTGCAAGGTTTGCCTTTAAAAACAATTACAAAAAATGAGGCATTAGTACCCCACAATGGCCAAAATATGTACATATAAAGTGTGGTACTAACACCCCATTTTAAAAATTCTTTTTAAAGGCAAACCGTGTGCTGTCTTGAGTACTTTTAAAAGTAAAGTAGAAGGTGGTGTATATTTAAATTTTAATATATTTGCTAAAAGGTATTTGACACTATTTGGCACAAAATGTCCTGCAGGAATCCAGCAACCAACCAATGAGCACATTTATTCTAGTGGCAATTGAATGCAATGAAGGCAATAATGTTTGATCCTGTGAGTAGTCAACCATTATAAGTGGGTGGTAGGGGTATCTTGCTTCTCTGTTTTTGGTGGAAGGTATATCTACTGAATTATCACCTGTAAAACACAGAAAAGGTGCTGTGCTATTTTATTAGATATACTTTACTATATATAGATTAACTGCTTGTGTCCCCTTGAGCTTAGTGTGCACTGGCACTTTCTTTTAGAATAAATAATTCCAGGGCTCAAAAGGGGTAGGAAAGGCTGAAAAACTCAAATGGAGTGGACTTGTTTGGGCATAGATGCTGCAGGGGATTTAAAGGAGAATTCAACCTAAAAATTAAAAAAGCGCCTACCTGGCAAGCAAGATAGTCCTCCCGCCCTGCTTCCCTTCGCAGAATTCAATAGGTCTGAAAATGTCCATACATTTTTTCCCACTTAGTAGTGCAGAGTAAGTACAGTGCAGCGTGTGTGCACCATTTTCCTAATCTTCGGATTTTTTCTTATTCGTATCCTCTTCGGCAAATTGGTTCTCTTCAGCAATTTCCAGCATGCTCCAGAAGACTGTCCAACTGCGCATGCGCCAGTATGGTGCTCTGTTACAGATGAAGACTCACGAGCCAGAAGATGGCGCCCACAAGTTCAGCTGCGCTGACTCTGCATGTTAGGTGGTAAAGATTGTACAGACATTGAACTCTGCTAGGGGAAGCTGGGGGAGGGGGCTATTTTTCTTACTAGGTAGGGGCTTTTTTAATTCTTGGGTTGAGTTCTCCTTTAAAGGAAAACTATACCCCCAAAATGAATACTTCAACAACAGTTCATATCATATTAAGTGTCCTATTAAAGAATCTTACCACACTGGAATATATAGTTAAGTAAATATTATCCTTTTACCTTGAACCCCCATTTTGTTATGGTTTGTATGCTGCCTCAGAGATCACCTGACCAGCAATAATGCAGCGCTAACTGTAATAGGAATAAGTGTGGAAGTAAAATTCAGATCTTTGTCTGTTAATTGGCTCATGTTACTTAACATATGGCTTGTTTGGTTTGTTTATGTACAATGTTAATTATAGGATCCCAGGGTTGGCCTTTAGTTCTTGAAATGGTAATTTTCTATTTAGGATTACCCAATTGTACTGTACATGCTACTACAAAGTATATTTTTATTAAATGGTTAATTTACATGAAGCAGGGTTTTACATATGAGCTTATTTATGCAATATATATTTTATAGAGACCTGCATTGTTTGGGGGTGTAATTTTCTTATAATGTATTTAAGGGCAAATACCAAAGTTAAAGAGGTGGTTTACCATCCACCCAATTTTTTCAACTGAGTTGTTCTCAGATTGTTCATCAGAAATAGATTTTTTCTCAGTTGCTTCCATCTTTTATTTCTTACCATTTTCCCCAGATTTAAGTTTAAAGTTGAATGTTCCTGTCTCTGGCAGCTCATAAATTCAGTTGCATACTGACCTGTTACAATTTGTTTAATTTAGTAGATACATTTCTCAGCAGTTTCTGTGGAATATTACTAACTATTGTATCAGTTTTAACAACTGAATTTAATGAAATCCAATGATTTCAGCTTAGCAGGGCCAGGTTGCACATATGACATGATACTGGTACCATGTTGCACATATGACGTGTGGTCCTTCCTATCCTTAACAACAGTACCCCCAACCAAATCTCCTTCCCCATTTTCCCTTCCTTTGCCCGCTATCTCATCTAACCTGTCTTCCCCTGAATCTTTTACTGAACCCCCCCAAGCCTAGTTTAAAATCTCCTCCAATCGTCTAGCCATCTTCTCCCCCAAAACAGCTGCACCATCATCACTTTAGGTGCAGCTCATCCCTAGCAAAGAACCTGTAGCCAACTGAGAAATCAGCCCAGTTCTCCAAAAACCCAAAACCCTCTTCCCTACACCAATCTCTCAGTCACACATTAATCTCCCTAAACTCCTGCTGTCTTCTTAGCGTTGCTTGTTTCACAGGTAATATCTCTGAGAAAATTACCTTGGAAGTCCTCGCCCTCAACTTTACAGCTATTTTTTGAGGACTTCACCACCTCCTCTAAATTTGTCATTGGTACCTATATGTACCAAGACCGCTGGGTCCAGCCCCTCCCAATAATCTGTCCACTCGCTCCACCACATGCTCAACCCTAGCACCAGGCAGGCAGCAGACTGTTCGGCATGTAGGGACCTACGGTAGATAACTCTATCCACGTTTCTAATAATTGAATGTATCCATTTAAAACAATCACAGAGATGGCTACCCTGCCCTCCCAGAGCTGCTTCAGAGACAAAGAAGGTGAAAAATTAACAAAACTTCAATATTATAAATACGGTCACAAATAGAAAATAGAAAGTAACTGGAACTTGAACAAGATGAACAACCCCTTTAACTGAATAATTTAGTTTACACCAGGATGGCTGCCAAATTTATTAAAGGGGATCTGTCACCCTTAGACATAATTCCAAATTCCTTTCCATCAAGTTAATTGAGCAATATAAACTTTACTTACACTATATTTATTATTTAAATTTTGTTTCCTTCAGTCTTGGAATTACAAAATCACAGAAAGGAGGCAGCAGCCATTTTGTTAACACTGTTATTAAGACAAATTTTGTATCACCCCAAGATTTTGTTGCCACTGGCATAGAGGCAGGGCATGTAATATTTGATTGACAGCTCAGATATTTAAACACCTTTTTAACAAGTATGGATGCTTTAATGAAGAAAATTATTTAAGTTCCATGTTTAATTTATAAAGGTCTTTTATTATACAACTTTGTGGGTGGCAGGTCCACTTTAAGGGTGTTAGTAAAGAGGCACTTAGGAACAAATCTTTATTTCTTGTAGAATGATCCTGAGTAACAGGTAGAGAAGAGGATAGCTCTAATACTGCAAATTAACTTTAAGATTTTTTTTAACTTCTGAATTAGATGTGGTGTTTTGTTTTCACCATATTCACAGTGCTTTCCCATATCTAACAGATTTATTCACTGACCCTTTTTGTGTAATGGCAACATGAATGGAAGCTTATAAGGCCTAGAAGAGTTGGGCAAGGTGGGTTTTGGAAGATAACTAAGCTCAGCAGAGTTGCACTGGAATGCTTTTGGATGTGGTCGTTGCTTGTCTGCCATCTACTACTTTTGACA
This sequence comes from Xenopus borealis, assembly GCA_024363595.1. Classification (NCBI taxonomy): domain Eukaryota; kingdom Metazoa; phylum Chordata; class Amphibia; order Anura; family Pipidae; genus Xenopus; species Xenopus borealis. The sequence continues at coordinate 64,443,946 of CM044436.1, forward strand.
TCTGGTAATCCCACCACTGCTGCTTCTCTACCTGCTGGATCTTCTGACAATGAACACCTAAGTTCTGCCAACTCACCACTAAAATAGTGACCATCAGTCTTGTAGGTGCTTCATCGATCATGCTTCATTCAATTTGAACAAAAGCCAACACACTTTGTGGACCACATTACCTCAATGCTGTAAGGCAAAATAATAACCTCCTTGTTAACAATATCCACACTCTCACTAACATTGTACAACGTTTTGTTGTTTTTTTTTTATTTCACCTGGCCATGTGGTGGCAGCCTCTTTGTGCCTTATGCTTATTGGCCAGGGCAATTGCAATGCCAGCCATTACACAATTACATTTTAAACTCAATAAGGCCTTAGTGGTGGCATTCTGACAATTTTTTATTGAAAGTCTCAATTCATTTGGCCTCCTCCCTATGTAACTGAATTTTTCTATTACCACCCCTGGTTTTATAGGAATTTGCTGGAGTATCATGCAAAATAAGGCTACAGTTTTATCTTTCACATTGTAAAAAATCTTCTCAGTGATATGGTTATAGACTTTTGATGCTCCCTAATCCTGAACCCTTACAGGAGGGGATGTTTGCCATACATATCATGTGCCACATTGACATATTCAGGCAAATACAACAAGCTCAGAATCAGAATTATAGTATTGCCTTATTACAATCTTATGCTCTTTGTGGGGATGTGTAGGGTTACTACAAGACACCCCAAGAGGAATTAAAGTGGCAGTAGCAGAGCTGAGATATTAATATGTGGTGTATGTAGGCAGGACCTGAACTAGGGGTAGGAAGTAGAGGCATGTTCCTAGGGCGCAAAGCTTGGGGAGCACCAGGCACCTATCTTCTGTTGCCTTGGTTACCTCTAGTCTGGCCCATGACTCCTTACTGAGCAATCAAAGTGCTCCTTCCTGGTCCTTATCACACACGCACCCTTGCATGAATATGTACGTTGACATGCACTTGTTTGTGCTTGTGCAACCGGGTGGAAGCAACACTGCCAGCTGGGTATGCCTAGGGCACCCAGCCGGCCTGGCTGGTTCTAGATGTAGGAGGTGCTCACACATGAGTCAGGGGTAGGTGGGAACATGCATGGGTAAGATCACAGGAAGTGGCTGGCCTGGGGGTGCCTCATTTGCAAATCTGGTGCTGCTGGCAAGGGAAAGTACATGAATATGGACATTCTGCATATGAATGACAGCAAGTCTGCAAATGAAAAAACTATGAATCATTTAAAGACATGACACAGGAGTGACTCAGGGCTAAGTGATGCAATTTTTGCCTTGGAGAAGTCCATGTCTATTCCAACTGCCCAAAGCACTGCAGAGACAAAGTGCAGAAAGCTGCTTCTGGAGGGGATAAAGTAAAGCATTTAGCCAAACCTGTGTAAATAGTTGATCATGCACCAGTTCCTGTGGAATTGTTTCCCAATGTTTCTAAAGTGAAAGGTTCTGGAAATGTCACAGCAGAGGTTCTAGTGTCAGCGTGGTGGAGGAATCCACTGTTTCTGAAGACAAAGGGGTGTCTACACTGCAGACTTTGATGATGACTAGATACTGCCAGTGCCCTCTAAATATTCTAGGGTTGAAAATAGACCAACTGGCTTAGGTAGAGGAACTGTATGTCTTGGAAAAGGATTTGAGTTCTTTAAAGGAGAGAAACACAGAGTGGACAGGCAGATTAGACGGATATTTCAGTTTAAAGGCCACTGGGTTCTCCATAAGTGTTCTCTGTGCTGCCAGAACAGAACCTTCACAAAGTCATGGTAGTGAGATAGGATGGAGAACATAATTAGAGGAAAAAATTAGTTTGTTGGGTGGAGAAATGCAATTAATTATTGAAAGCAAATTCCACTAAAATAAGAAACAGGGCGAATTATCTTCATCATAAAATGAATAACAACAAATATATTTTTTGGTTAAAGGACCAGTAACATCAAAAAA
>CM044436.1:64459720-64477683 GCA_024363595.1 Xenopus borealis
AAGAAGCCAAATTTGCATATTCGAATATCCGAAAAAATCGTACGATCGGTATCACGAACTTCGAATCCTTCACGTGAATTTTGTAAATTTGCCCCTTAGTGTCTGTACTTTTTTTACTGTGTCTGTTTGTAATATACATACCTGAAATTTATTAAAGTATTGACTTGTCTTCTTTCCTGATGTTCCCATTACATAAAGAAAATCAGGTGTTAACACAAAGGGCACCCGCTCCTTATTAATTCCCAGAAAACTTTTGTAGTTACCAAGTATATGACCAAAATCTATGTGGAACAGGTTGCCTAAAAAAGAGAGTAATATATACATATCATAATTTTATATATTTATATAGTGTACATATATAATACACAAAAGTGGTGAGTATGGTCATGAAACTCCTTGGTAACTTATAATATCCTTATAATTTACAAGAGGGGGTACTTTATTCACTATGTGTATATTGTTTTCTCAAGCAGAGCTCTTTCTCAAGTGTTCCAACTTGAGTGTGCACTTGAGAAAGAGCTCTGCTCGAAACATGTCGTGACAAATAAAGCACTTGGAGGTTTTGCAGCAAAGTTCTGCGTTCAGACCCTTTATTAACCACAATTCTTCTTCGCAATTGTTTTCCTTGCAGTGTACTTTTATTTAGTGCAACAATTATAGACCTGTGTTGGGTATTAGGCAGAGTTATGATGAGCAGGTCTGATATAAAGAGAATCAAAGCAATAGCAAAAGACAAATAACTTTCAAAGAAGAAGTTTATATTTCATTACAAAATTGCTATATTTACAAAGGTATATCCTTTACCAAGGTGGCTATAAAATGCCCAATAAAATTATTAATAAATGATTGGACCATGTATGTGGCAGATTTGATTTTCCCATCAGGCCAAGGACCACTTTGGCCCATGCCATATCAGAGTAAGATCTGATCTTGGGACCTAGCCAAACTAGCAGATCTTTTAGGTGGATAGTCATTTCAACACCACATTAAATTAGGCCATTACCTTTGACACACTAGATACGAGTTAAATTCAGGCAACAAAAAAAATTAATGATGACAAAAATTCTAGGTAGTCGCAGCACTCAACTCTCAATATACATGGCTTTTTAAAGATAAAACTTAAAACAAAATTCAACCCCTTTATTAAAATATCTTCCTTACTGCATCTAATTTTTAACTGTTGAAATTCTGCAAATTATGAATATTTATGAGTTCCTAACACCAGAAGCTAATACATTTTAGTAGCCTGTGCCCTTAAATTCAAATCCAACAGCCATAGCTGAAGGAATTGGCATGCCTGCCTCTCGACTAATAGTAAACACTGCTTACTTTATAGCGAAATGGAAAAAGTAATCAGACATTTTGCTTAGTTCTATAATCAGTTATATGTTTCCAGACAGTTCACCTGCAGAACCCTTAATGTTTCAAAACAATACATCACAAATAATGATTTTTGTTTTAAAGTTCCTTTAAATTTTTTATTTTTAGCCATATTTCTAAAATTCATGTTGAAAAATGAATTTGTGTGATTTTTCCCCTTTAGTCCTTCCCAGTAGCTCAATAAGCCCTTTCACTGATTCTAATTCTAAGCAACCACTATAATAAAATAATATAGTAATTCAATAACGCTAATAAAATACAGTATGGGGCAGATTTATCATTCGAGGGCTTTTAGCCCTTGATAAAAACAAATGAAATATTCACTAGTTTTGAGCGCTATTCGATTTTTTCTACAAAATCGCACGATTGAGCGATTTTACGAAAAATCGTAAAATTTCACTCGATCCTTCGAAAAAAATCCTACGATTCGAACGATCTATGAGTTCGATCGTAGGATTTCTATTCAAACAGGTAACATTAAAAAAAGCCTTCATAGGCTTCTATAACAATTCGGTAGCTTTAATCTGGCGAAGTAGGCAGTCAAATTAAATTTTAGAGGCCAAGCTCTTCAACCATCGAATGATCTAATAGATTTTTGATATTTGATACGATTGAATTTGTCAAATTCAGTGGTCGAAGTGAGTTAATTTGCTAATTTTTCAATTCAATCGAATTTTGAATCCTTCACACGAATTTGGTAAATCTGTCCCTACGGGTTAGTAATAGTATATGCCAGTTTCATCTGCTTATCTCTGGATTTCTTGTTACTGATCCAAACTGTATGTTAGATCCTTTGCAACAGAATACTCTAGTGCTTCTGATTTTTCAGTTACATAGACAGCATCATCAGCTTTGTTTTCTATTTCCTACATCAGAGGGCCATTATAAAAACTTACATATTTTATAACTGATTAATTAAGTGGATATTGTTTTGGCAGACTGAATTATACAGTCATTTAAGACTAACGTAATAACTATGCACACATATCAGTGCTGCAGATTTCTACTGATACAATGCTATTCAACAATTTCTATATTTGTTTTAGTTTCTTACCTGACTCAGTTACCATTATGTTGTCATTATGTCTGTCTCCAATTCCAAGCACAAACGTTGCAACGCAATATCCAGCACAGGAATAAACAAATCTCTCCACTGCCGCGCTGAACTATTTGAGAACATAAGAAGCGTGCATATGGTTTTTGTGCAGTTGCTGAAGCCTTTCAAAAGGTAACTTAAATAAGGCAGTTGCCCAGCCACAGTTAAAGGTCAATTCAGCCCCTTTAATTAAATACCCCTACCCTAAATTGACCCCATCTCCCTCCTCCCCCCAGCCTGCCTGGTACCCCGGGCAAATGCCCCTAACTTTCTACTTACCCTTCTGTGCAGATTCTGTCCTAAGGAGTTTACAGCAGCCACCATCTTTTCTTCGTGTAGTGAGAAGAATTTTTGGCACATGCCCAGTTGGAGTAATCCGCCAGTCCTTTGCGTGTTCCGAAAGTCTTGGAAATTCGGCTCAGTTGTTTGGGACCAACAGATTACTCCAACTGCACATGCTCTGAAAACGGCGCTCACTACAAGAAGAATACAGAAGAAAAGAAGATGGCTATTGTGAACTCCCAAGGACAGAACCAGCACGGAGAGGTAGGCAGAAATTTAGGGGCATTTGTCCATGGACACCAGGTAGGCTGGGGAAGGGAGATGGAAGGGGACTCTATATAGGTTAGGAGTATTCTCCTTTAAATATAACAAAAATATAAATCAGTTTTCTAGCTGCTGTGAACTGCAACCTCCATAATACTTAACAGAGGTGTAAAAAATGTTACACAACAGCCTGTTGTACTGCATGCCTTTGTAACCTGCCTCTTTCTGACACTAATCACTCTAAATACATAACAGCAGCACTCCATTTATACTAGGCCCTGGCCAATCAACTCCTTACATACAGTATACTGCTGACATGATACATTACTTTACAGAAATTGTTCATAATGCAGTACTTGGGTGGTCACTGGCAGAATGAATGGTTGGGTGGTCACTGGCAGAATGAATGCCCACAGTTTTCAGGATTTTCCTATATCAGACATAATTTAGCAGTAATCATTAATGAATAAGTAGCCATTACTTGACAGAACTGGTTCAACGTAGATGAACTGATTTTCCATACTTTTATTTTGTAGGGTCATGAATATTTTTTTAGCTAAAACTGTGTTGAAAATAGTAGTGGTGAGGTATTACTACTTCTGTTTTAAAGAATACATTTTGAAATGTAAAATATAGAAATTAGTGCTACTTTATCAAAATATACACATCCATTTTGTCTACTGCTACACTTGCATATCTTTGATCCAACAGGCTGGCAAGATTCACCCAATCAGATCACTTATATGCAAATGAAGCATGGAAGGAATGAAATGTCCAGTAGTGCTTCAATCCCAAACTTTCTCTTTTACCTTTCTGCATGTCACACAGGCAGGGACGTCAGCAGTGGCATAACTACCGGGGGAGCAGGGGGTGCAATTGAGCCACACCCCCGCAGGGCCCCCCAGCAGATCGAGCCTGCTGCTACCGGATGGAGTCGGCTGCAGCCTCAAAGAAAATCCACACAGCGGAGGGTAGGGGGGAGACTGCACAGCCTTCACCAGGGCTGCCCCCACCTAGTTCTGTTACTGGGTGTAAGCAGGGTCAGAACTAAGGGTAGGCAGAAAAGGAATCTGCCTAGGGTGCAACAATGCGGTGGGCAGGTACCTTTTCAACAAATTCTGCCTACCCCTAATCTGGGTACTCTTACTCCAGTTGCCTCCTCAGCTTGTAATCTCACTTCTCGTGACATAATGCACGCACACACACACACATATGCATGGGGTAGGTGGCCAGCTGGGTTGCCTAGGGCATCCAGTTTGCTTAACCCACCTCTAAGTCTCAGACCTGAGTCAGGTCTGCCTGAATGTAGAAGTGAAAAAAACTGAAGAGTCTGTCATGCACAGCTAAAGTGATCTTTAAAAAAAATTTATTTTAATCATAAAGATTTAGTATTTTTTGTATGACACAGGCTAATCAATCATTTAATGCTGACAGCTGTTATATGTGTTGTACTTTGTTGCTTAACCTACTGAAACAAGTGAAAATCAGATCAACCTACCTTTAAACATAACACATATTATTCTAAATTTCCAGTACTAATTACCAAAATCTAAAAAATGCTGGATGAAATCAAATCTTTGGATATGACATATAACATATTACATTTCCATTATGGTTATAGTATCTTCAAGAGTCAAAACCGTCCCTTATTGGTGGTCCTCTAACATTTTTGTCCCACACTTTATATCAGTCAGGACTGGAAAGCAATGGCACTATACCTTTTCTTCAATTGGACATTTTTCTTTCAGCCACTGACTCAGAACTTCATCTTTAAAGGCTCCTGTGTTACCAACTGTACTCTGCTGTATTTGTGCAATGGTGGTGGCATCCTTTACTATTTCTATCATTCCTATAAACACAAAGCAAACATTATATTACTGAAATAGATCAAAATGTCCCAAAATATTTCCATGTAAAGCCACATATGAATATATACAGTTTATATTTTGTAGCATTTCTTTAATGATACAACATAACCTAGTGTTAAATGGGGTCGTTTATGTAATCTCACTGTTACAATTGGTATCCCAAACCCAGAACAAATCCCAAGGTCCCAGTCACAGCTCAGCCTTCTGCCTTTAACAACCACCATTAACAACCGTCTTTCACTTTGGGAGGAGCCATCTGCTACTTGGTGCCGCCAGGTCTTAATATGAGAGGACCAAGGTCAGAGTTCTGGGTGAGCAAGTGAACTGCATGTTTTACTGAATTGGAGAACAAGGAACGTAATCGGGGTCACAGGCTGGGTCAGTATATCAAGTAGGCAACGCGATACAAAACAGTATTCAGAAGCGTAGTTGGGTCACATGCCGGGTCAATATACCAGAGGATCAGAACAGTATCCAAAAGAATGGTCAAAACACAGACAGGGTCAAACACAAGTAGAAGTACAGACAAACTAATAAATAGACCTCTTTAAATAATTTGAATTTTGTGCCACCAATGACATCACATTAGGCACTTTTTGGATAAATCCGGAAATAGCCAGGCAGCACAAACCCGGAAGTATGCAAATGCACCAGCACAGCGTCCCCCCACTAGACCACCAGGGTGAGTTGTTACACTCACTTTGGGGGGAATATAATTCAGGTACCTATAATCAGTAATGAAAAAAATCAGGAACTCTTAACTGTTTAAACAGTTTTAAAACGGGTTTTAACTCCTTTCCTATTAACTGGGTATGCCTTTCTTATAAGTAATATATAGGTAAATTTGAGATAGGCAAAAGAGTAATACCTATTTTGTTTCCAGTGGAAATGCAGCCATAAGGCAGTAAACACAGATCCAGTGATTCAGCTTCCCATATAGAACCCATGATGCGAAGGATCTATTGAAAACAACAGAAATTAAATGACCTATAACTCTATTAGCACAGACATTGGCCTGTGTCAGGTGCAACCGCACTCAGTTCCGAAAAAAAGGCAGAAGGTAGGCAGCAGCACCAAGTTCAACTAGACAGAAAAGCAAAGATTTGATGCAACCAATGAGTCGGATGTTTCACTTAACTGATTGCCAAATGCAACTGAATTTTTTTCATATTTACACTTTAAGTAGAATTGTCATGCAAAAAAAAAACATCTTAGTTGTAAGGATTCAAATAATCAGCAATGGAATATTATCAGCATAATCCTCCTTATTGTACTGCAGTTATACAGTATATGATTTATAATTCAGTTGGAAATTAACTCAATAATTGTCATTTGTATTGTGTTGAATATGAATAAAGGGAAAAAAAGTCCACAAACACACTACCTGTCTCATTTGTTATGAAATATAATGCTGGGAGAAAACAACATGTATACAACCTAATCTTATTAAAATTGAAAGATTTTTCACTGTATTTCCACTTTTTTAATTTTTTTTAGATCAAAACCCACAACAACGAATTTACCAAACCTCACAAAACAGTTACTTTACATTGAAAGGCCAAAGTTGCTGACTCAAGAAAATTAGCAATATTCAAATCTTTGCTGAAGTTTGTGGTTTTTATAACATATCTGAAAATCAACAAAATCCATCAGCTTTACTGTATTATATCCAAAGTTTGCTTTGATAACAATAACAAGAAAACAATATATAGCTTATAGATGTTAATGCCTGTCTCCTACAAAATTGAATGGCTAATATGCTGATATAAACTGATATATATATCTTCATTTTTATTGTGTTTAAATGATACACATTCTTCTTTTTCAGTTACTTTCTGGTTGTTGGGGTGCACTGAGGCTATACTTTTATTATGTTATTATGTATCTTTTTATTCTGGCCCACTGCTATTCATCTTCCAATCTCTCATTCAAACCTCTAGTCTGGTTACAAGGTTAAGCTGAACCCTAGTCACCTAATTAATGCTGAAATTCCAAAGTGAAGAGGTGCTAAGCAAAAATCTTTTTTAAATAGGTTTAATATTTTTAAGATTTTTTTTTAATTTAAAAATAGTTTTCACTATTATATAAATGCTAATTGTTAAATTAAAAGGAATTTTGCCTTTATAGGACGAATAAATAAAATAGCAAATACAATTTGCACTGACACACGGAAGAATGTCAGAAATTAAAGTCACATTTAAACACCAAAAGGCAATAATGAATACAACTAACAATGATGATTTACACACGAAATAGCATAATACCACTATTTAGTCTGTTACACATTTTAACATTTTCCCAGTGCCCCAAGAAGAACATTTACAAAAGTTTGGGCCTACTCACTCTACTGTATTAATAGTTGAGAGGAACATGCCAACTGGGAGAAGATTTATCATAGAAGGGGTGGATAGATCTTGTTCAGAAATTATGCAGATAACTTAAATTATTTGGGTGCAGTTTATATACAGTTGTGCTCATAAATTTACATACCCTGGCAGAATTTATGATTTCTTAACCATTTGTCAGAGAATATGAATGATGACATAAAAACATTTCTTTCCCTCATGGTTAGTGGTTGGCTGAAGCCATTTATTGTGAAACAACTGTGTTTACTCTTTTTAAATCATAATCACTACACAAACTACCCAAATGAGCACAACTGTATTAATAATAAAAAAAATGATCTTTAAACCTTATTTCCCTTTTATGTTTTCTATATAGAATGAAATCCCTTTGTTATTTTGTATCTGAGGCTATAAGGATATTAAATGCAACGAATACCTGTAAAATAAGCATGTCTTGCCGTAGGTCATCTCCATGCTTAAATATTATTCCTATTGTTTCATTCGATAATGCTGTTGTGTCTGAACATTTAAATTCAAGCCAAAGTGGCTTTTTCTTTGAAGCCATAACTTTGCACTTTTCAACCTATCATTGATTTTAAAAAAATTAAGTTGAAGGTAAAAACATAGTTTCAAATAAAATAATTGACATTTTACACATATTACACCTAAATTGTGAACAAAACAATTATGTATTCAGCTGGCCAAAACTTTTTGTATTTAATGGTTTTAGAGGTTTTTAAAATAGCAACTAAATTCACAAACTCTAAAACAATTAAAGGCATTTAATGTATTTAAAGAAGAATTTTAAAAAAGTCCTGCACGAAGCAGTTCAGCAAAGCAAAATCTGAAAACCGCTAAGAGTCCATTGAGATTCATGGAAAAAACCGGATTGTTACGATTGAGTTTGGCAAAAATCGAATTTTCTTAAAAGTGTTAGGATTTCAGTTTGAACCTGAAATCTGAGCATTCCTTATCAATGTGTAAAGCTGGCCATAGACGTAAAGATTTTTGAAAGATCCAATTGTTATCGTGAGACCACGATTGTCTCAAAACGATCGTTATAATGTCCGATGTGTCCATCAACTAAAAAGACCATTTCAGGCGATATTGCCAGCAAAACTGAAGGATCTCAGCCTGCTTGGCCCTGCAAACATAGGTAGATTGCATGGGTGCCGATAAAGATTTTCTAACCTGGCTGATCAATCATCAGACCAATGTTGGACGAAAAATCGTAAGATGAACGATCGTTTGTATCTCACTAACCGCACGATAATTTGACAGATTGGTCGGACTTCCCTAAGATAGGTCGTTCGGCAGGGAAAGATCGTTGCGTCTATGGGGAGCTTTAAACAATGAATTGAATAAAAAAATTTCAACTGTAAATTATAATTCTATTTAAAAATAAAATAAGATACCCATTATAGATTATTTCCATATGCTAGTGTTCCAATGCATTACATTTAGAGGCTTATTTGTTATATAAGTTGGATATTTAGGGGCAGATTTACTAAGGGTCGAATTTCGAATGAAAAAACAAATTCGAAATTCGACCAGGGAATAGTGGGGAATTTCGAATTCGAAATTTTTTTAGTGCAATTCGATCGATCGAATAGGGAAAATTCGATCGAATCGATTAAATTAGAATCGATTATTCGAACGATTTTTAAGCGATTGATCAAATTTTTCTTATTCTATCTTAGAGAATGACCCCCATTTCGGTAGGTTTAATCTGGCAAAGTAGGTGATCGATTAAATCTTCCGAATTCGAATATTCGATGGTTGAATTCAGTCTAATTTGCCTAATTTGCATATTTGAAATTCAAATTCTAATCTTTTTGAATCTTTTTCGAATCCCTCATGTGAATATATGTGAATTTAGTAAATCTGCCCCTAAGTGGTTTAGAGGTTTTTGAAAACATAACAAACTATAAAACCACGATTGTCATTGAATTTATTAAAGGATCTGAACATAAAAAGTATGAATGAAAAAAAGCACTGAACATTGTGACAAAAATATTAATACCTCAAAAACCTCAAAAAATTGCGTTTTTGGGTCAATTACTAGCAGTGAAAAAAACATCCAAAAACCTCTAAAAGTCCAAATTGATTTAAAGTATTCAATAGCATCATCGCAGTTCCCATTGACTTCTACAGCATCTTGACAACTTTTAGTTGGTGAAGTTTTGTATTAGAGGTTTTTGTGGTTTTTACATTTAATACATCATTAATTTTTCAAAATATAGGAAAATCATTAATGTTTTGAGATTCGTGGGAAAAAAATGGCAGTTCGGTTGTTACTAAATGGACCCCTTTGTGTCGTGTTAATACTGATCAAGCAAAATAAGCAATGATAACATTGGGGAAGTAAAGGATAACTTACCACCAAACACCCAGCTCTTAATCCAGGATCATAAGGCACTCGGAAGCTATCAGGAAGCTTATCTGGAAGTTTAGAATTTTGCAGCTTCTCAAGTTTTTGACGCAGCTGTGTAATGACTACAAATGATAAAAGAGACAAAGACGACTAACAAATTGAAAAAGTCTTTTAGAATGAATAAATATAATGATTCAATTTTTCAAACATCACAGGTCTCGACTGGGAAATCAAACCAAATAATGATTGCCATTTATCTGCAACAAAGGTTGCAATAGCATTAAATGGCAAGTGGATTTTTAAAATCTTGTAATGTAGATATAGTTTTTTTTTAAAGAAACTAACAATCACAACTGTGCAATTTTTATTCTGCTATATGAAAAACACTAGCCATCTGTTAACTCTAGTATATTAGTAGTTTGGCTGTAAATACCTTGTGAAGTTACATCATACTTCTCAGCAGAAACTGACTTGATCTCCATAGTAACTTTATGCAGGATCTCAGTCACTTGCACCTGCCTGGTAAAATCATCCAGCATTGCCTTGCCACAGCCTCTTAAATAGGCCTCAAGAATGACTGCAAACCTTTGCTGATAATGCATTGACTGAGCAATCTCACTTCTCAGAAACCAGAACAAGAAGTGGCCAATTCGTTTGCTCTAGAAATAGGATTAAATATGTAAGAACAAATGCTGTTTCCTCTTTAAATCTCTCTAAATATGTTTAAAATTAGGGTTATGGAAGTTTCCCAAACTATGGAATATATAATTAAAACAATTCTAATACTTGGCTTTAATAAATCTACAATGATAATACATAAATGCCATTTAGACCTTGTATGCAGAAAGTTTTCCATATTTGCACACTTTTGTATGTGTGAAGAAGTCCATGGCAGTCTCTTATTCCACAGCTGCTGGGTACAATTGTATCCAAGCAAAGACTATGAAAAGCAAATAGGAGACAACTAAAATTACAACAGGGCTTTCTAAAGACTTTACCTAGAAACAGTTCACATAGCTTTGGAGCTGTAGTTCAAAAAAGAGCCTACTTGTAATATAAATTTTCACAAAAGATAAGTTAATCAGCTAAAGATATGCTAGCTAAGTGGCATCTTTGTTATGTCACATTATACATCAAAAAAGAAAGACAAAAATAAATACAAATTTTTAAGCAGACTACTACTGTGAGTTAAAACATGAAATCAACTGTACAATTACAATGGGTTATTGCATAGTTGCCCAATACTATAAAGTTGGGCTTATTAATATAAATATCTCAAAGCGAAGTGATGAATATTATGGTCTATGTTATGATAAAATTAAAATATATTACCTGTAATGCACGATTTAAAAGGAATCTGGATAAAGCACTGTCATGATATGGTTCAAACTTTACAGCCTTAAAAAAGAAGAAACATTTTTTTCAAAATAAAATAAAGGAAAAGTATACATTCTTTTTGTCTTCCAATTGACTTCAAAACAGCATGAGGGTAAGAAGAGAAGGGACACTTTGAATATTTATGATTTATAGTAAAATCAAACACAAATTCTCTAAATTTTATGACAAATAAGCCACCCAATTCCTCAGTTTCATAATTACTGACTGGATGAAGTTTATAAAACTCACTTACCGATAGTAATCCACTCCCCCTACCAGATTCTTGTGTTTTATTGAATTCATTGTAAGATCCCTGTTTTGATATTTAATAATATTATTACAAGACGTTGTGTACTTTGTGGTGCTATATAAATAAAGTATTATGCTAGTTGCATAGGAAACAAATGTCTGCATATGTCTAAATATAAGGGGTAATTGTCAGGCTCTGCTGGGATTCAAGCCAGGGACCATTGGGCCAGATGGACAGTCGGTATTCTGACTCATCATCTATCACCTGGCCTTTGCAGCCCTTGACCAGCAACAGTCTGATTGGTGGGTTGGGGTCAGCCAATCAGGGCTGACCCTGCCATATATATATAGCCAGCTCTCCTCACAACCAGTGCCTGCGCACTGACCTGCGCACTGTGACAGCTCCCCTAGCTTGGTTCTACTCTAGGCTTTTACCTTGCCTTGTGCCTTGCCTTGCCTTGCCTGATACTGCTCCTGTTCCAGTCCTGCTTGGTGCTGTTTCTATAACTGTCTGCCTTGCTATCCAGTCCTGTCTGAACCTTGCTATCTAGTACCAATCCTGATCTGACTCTTCACCCGCACTGTCCTGCTCCAGTTCTAGTCTTGCTCCAGTTCTGATCTATGCCTGCTCTATCCTACTCCTGTCCTGCTCTCTATGCCCACTCTGTCCTGTTCCAGCCAACTCTGACACCCTCTTCACCCTGCTCCTATCCTACACCTCTGTTCCTCGTGTGCACAGCCAGTCCCTGCCTTAGGGTAGTGACAGATGGGGAGAGTAGCTGCCCAGCGGGATGGCATACGAATTGCTTCGAAGTTCCGAAGTGTCGCCTGAAATTTCCTCGTGAGGCAACATTGGAAATGTATGCCATCCTGCTCGCAATTCGTATTCTTGCCTGTGGGAAGGCATTTGGGGTTATTAGTCACCCGATGAAGGGGAGATTTGTCGCTGGGTGACTAATCTCCCCATCTGCCACTACCCTTAAGGACTCACCCTTCCCACCTCTACCTCCACAGTACCCCCTACCCTAATCCTTGACAGTAATCCTGTACATCAACCCCATTTTTAATCATGATGCTGCTGATTCGGACAAAAGTTGTGCAGAACATTAGTATTATGGAATATAAAATTCCTTGTAAGAATTTGTGCATTCATTATATTGTGTGTTTCACTTTAACATAATACTATGAGACAAATATATAGGAAGTGAGAATGAAAAAGAGAACAATCATACATTTGTGAGGCAATGTAAATGTACTTTGTGCTTAAGTAAACAAATAATCAGAAAAAGGAAGTGCCGTAGCAGTTATGCAAAAACAGGCCCTACCTGTACTAGTTGTAAAAGATAATGCAGTACATCATCATCTTGCAAACTTTCCAATTTCTGAACTGCCATGGCTCTTACATTTTCATCTGAAAAATGACAGTCAAGAAGCTGAATTGTAAGTCCAACATCTAGAGAGCAATCATCCCATGCTTCTCTTTTGCTCAATAATTGATATGTCTTGGCAACCATTTCCTGTTGCCCCCACATTACTGAACTCAGCAACTTTGGAAATGCTTCTGGGTGTTTAACTATTTCAGATCTGAAATGCCACAACAGCTCTTTATCTTCAGCTGTAAGGGGGTGTAGTGGGTCTGTAGCTATGATCTCTTCAAGCTGCTTCCTTAGTTGGTTGGGCATTTCAGTCCTTGGCCTTTCAAGCTCTGGATCAGACACCAGTTTGTGTTTAGGGAGTGCAACTGGATGGCAGTACTTGTCTAGACTAATACAAATTGCCATAGATGTTTCTTTGTCAGGATTAGTTGCAGATGTAAGTTTATCAGCATTAATGCTTCCTTGTTCTTCTCCTTTACCTGGAATTCTCCACATGTGAAGGACATACTCTCCCTGTCTTAATAAAAACCTGTGATCAATTAACAACAGATTAACATAGTAAAGTAGCTGATTTTTGCATTTGGAGTCTGAAGCTGCAGACTCTGGTGACAGTACATTAGATTTATTTGAGACAGTTGATGCTTTACCACAAAAGATTTGTAAATTTAAAAGAGCTCCTTTTGGTAAATCTTTGATTTTTATATCAAATTCAAGCCACAAATTCCACAGAACTTCTTCAGTAAAAGGCTTACATGTAGTTCTCCTCTGTGAAAGGACTTGTTGGCCATGCTGAATGTTGGCTTCCACAAAAACAATAAGCTCAGTGTTTTTTGGCAGAACAGGTATATCAATCCCAATTATTTTTACTCTAAACTTCCGGTTGCAGTCCCAAAGTGATATAGTAAAAATCTTTTCGTGGTCCTTGCCTTCAATTGTTAGCTGCTCATGGTACCCTGTGACACCTGTGCAGTCATCAACCAAAGGCCACTCTTCTTTCTGGACATCATCTTTTGATGCATTAGGAGGCTTCTCCAGAACAAGGTGTATCTCCTGGCCATTTATAATGCACTGCCTTATCCAATGAAAATCTTTAATTGGTGTATTTCCAATAATATATTCATCTCTGCCGCAAACTCTCAGGACAAAATCAAGTTCATTGTTCTCCTCAGAAATTTCCAACAATGACTTTTTCTTTGCCATCTTTGTAAAGAAACTATGTAATATTACATCTGGTGTATCATCAATAGAAACTCTGATTGTATGGCTTGTCATTCCTTTGTGTATGATGATAAAAATGCTATTGGATGTAATTCTTTGACACAGATATTCTGGAAGTGGTTTAGAAGTCACCCATGGGTCCATGGAATATAACCTAGCATCTCTCCTGGATAGTTCAATCATTCGTGGAGTAACTAATCGTCTACGTGTAAATTCTAGCTCATCATCATGGACATTGCTTACATCAGTAACATCATATCCAATCAAATAATTTAATGTTTTCTGATATTCTATCATTTCTTCTGGGGTTTTTTCTTTCTGCACAATATGAATCTTTCCTACAGTTTTTTGTAAAACCTTCCAGTACATTATACAGTCTAGTGTTTGTATTACTTGATGTTTGTCATATATTTCATACCACTGCCCTTTCTTTTGATACTGCAGCAGAAACTGGTCTGGAGTCAGTCTCTGGTAAAAATCACTGTTGTGGCTTTTTTCAATAGCATGCATCCAGACCTGTGCTTTCATTTGCTCAACACTGCAATTGCCAGCAACTTCAAGCAGCATTGTTTCCTGCACTTTACTACACCTATTACTTGTGGGCAGAATAAACTCTATTGGAATTAGCTCCATGGAGAGTACACTGGAAGTTGCAGAATGTGGCCTCATTCTTCTTCTTCTGCGCTGGTTTTCGTCTCTTAAAACAACTGGCTGTTCATAATTGTCCACCTCCATGCCAGATGAAAGCTAAAAGCAGAATAGAAGAATACAAATACATAAAATGAGTAAGATTAAAACCTTGTTTAAATAACTGTTTTGATTGAGGCAAACCACAATACTTATAATTATTCTTAAATAAAAGCGGCTAAGTTAGAAATACATAAAATTCAAAAAAATCTATAAATTCATGTATAATCACTGATGATCCACCATTCAGATTACATATACTGGAAAGCCCCACATTACAACTTTTACTCTAACAGTTATATGAACTGACCAAAGAGCAAACCACTTTTGATCATCTTCAATGGTCTCAGGGCCAGAACTAAGGGTAGACAGAATAGGCAGCTGCCTAGGGAGCTGCAACTAAGGAGCCCACCCTGTCTTGCATTATGTTCTGTGAAGCTAAAGGGTGTAGTCTGAGGCAGGAGATAGATGTGGGATTGGGGGTAGGAAAGGGGCATTGCTACCATTTTGAAAGAGCATAGAAAGATCTATACACTTGTTTCAAAGCCCTTATGTGTATAGGATAGCACAATGCACATCCAATGCTTTCGGAAATGCAGATTGGCAATAGCAAAGTGCTGCTATCTGCTATGGTGTTTAAGAGCAGCTCCACTGGGCAGCTAGATGGAGAAAGTCAAACCACATCTTACTGAAATGGTTTAATGAATAGGGCTTGTGTGAAAAATATATGGTTTTTATTATTTCTTGCACTCAACAGGACAAATTCTGAAATTATAAGTAAACACAGCCAAAACAAATCAGCAGATAAACCCTCTGTATAAACAAATGCTTCATTCCACAGCTCGAGCCTGGCATGCTTTCTGATCTTGAGCAGATTATTATTGAGAGGCTTCGTCACTGTGCCCCTTTACTGTTTTATTATAAGTGCCTGCCAAACCTGATCTTACAATATCATTTCCCCAAACCACAAAATCAGATAATGATCTGTTTAATAAGAAAAACAATATTAATATTTTATTGTGTTTTTGGACCGTGGGAAGAAATCATATTATCTGGAGTTATATGACACAAACACAGGGAAAACATACAAATGTAACAGCTGCAGCTGGAAGCCTTATGATATTAAACAGATGATTCTTGCTATTAACACTGAATATAGCTGTAATAAAACCCAGCGCATTATTTATGAAGCTGTATATTCACAATTGCCATACTTACACTAATTCACTAGGTATACTTTGCATCAGGATTTGTTGAGTTAAAGGCAATATACCTTCTTTTAACGAGTACAATGAATAGAGCTTGAGCTGAGCATACCTGTTTGCCTGTTGCTTTAATAATGAGAAATCTAGGTTTTTGTAATTCCTTGTGCTGAAAAGGGCACACATGATGCAATTTCACAAAAAAGACTCAGCCAAAGACACTAGATGTTTTAAGATGAAACATAATTACCTGTTTATTCTGGAAAGCTGATGCTGCCGAAGAATCATTTGTTTAAAGTTTACAGACAA
Organism: Xenopus borealis; assembly: GCA_024363595.1. NCBI lineage: Eukaryota > Metazoa > Chordata > Amphibia > Anura > Pipidae > Xenopus > Xenopus borealis. The sequence continues at coordinate 64,475,748 of CM044436.1, forward strand.
TGCTGTGTCTGTATTGTTGGCTATTAGGAAAGTGTCACATCTAGCTGTTCTGCTTTTTCTCTCACATTTTCTTCCAGTTAGAGAGGAAGCTCTGTGAGCAGCAGGAAGGAAGCCTCAACCACACTGATTATTTGATTACATATTTAGAATGCTACTGTGCACTTCCCTTTGCTGATGAAAAAGTATATTGGCAGAACCAATTAACGTATAAGTCAAAAATACAACTACTGACATTATTATGGTGAATCTTATTTGAAATTTTCATTCCTGTGATAGTTCCCCTTTAAACTCTTATTCAATCCAAAAAGATGGTGTGTTATAGGACCACTACAGTAACAGGTATCAAAAGTGAAAAACAAACTATTCATGTCTATATCGTTTATAATAAAATATAATGTGAGCTGAAATTTCCAGTTTTGTGTAACATGAAACTGCAGATAAGGGTATTTGAAATACACTGCATGTAGCAGTACACAAAAAGATGCTGAACACAGTTTATTGAACCGTCTATTGCTTTAAAGGAGAATGATCCCCCCCCCCGTTAATCACAAACCCCCATCCTCTTCCCTCCATTCCGCACATGTGCAGTAGGCACGAATAACAGAATGGCCCAACTGTGAATGCGTGAAAAAGCTCTGTCGGCACTCACTTCCCCAAGTAACCTGAATATACAAAACATGGAGCTCTGCATGAATATGCCAGGGTACATGAGAGGGAGTCCACTGAGTTACTAAGGAGGGAGAAAGTAGGGAGGGGGGCCAGTGGAGGGAAAGGGTTACCCGTGGGTATCTGACCCACTGCAGGACTGTAACATAGACACCAATTAGGTGGTCTATAATAGATAACTTACTGTATTTCAAGCTGCAAAATCCAGATCAAAGTTAAGACCACCAGGGCACTGTGTATTCAAATAATGTATCCAAAAAGTTTCTTGTTGCACATTTCAACCTATCATCTTTTCTCAAATTGCAACTAACACATTCATGTACTGTGAATTTTAAATTGATTGGATCACTTCCGTGTTTGTATTTGAATTGTTGTAGGACACCATGGTCACTCTTCCTTTTTGTAGATTGTTGTAATGTTCTCATATATAGAAACAATATGAAGTCAGCACACACTCTCCTCACGTTTTCACGGTGCAAATTCCAATGGAGGCCACCATCCACCAGGTTCAGAATATTTTCAATGACGGACAGCACCGGTTTCTTTCTTTAAAAAGCCTTTAATGCAACATGGCTATGACCAGTAACATAGTAACGTTTTGAGCCACAACTCGGCCCTTTGTTCGACAAAGGGCCGAGTTGTGGCTCGAAACGTTACTATGTTACTGGTCATAGCCATGTTGCATTAAAGGCTTTTTAAAGAAAGAAACCGGTGCTGTCTGTCATTGAAAATGTTCTCATATATGTCTACTTACTGCCCTTGTTGTTGTTAGGGCCTCGTATCCCAATTAGCGGATAAGTACAGACCAAGGAGGAAGCACTAGATATAAACTCCCATTCATGGTAGCCAAAGGGTAAAGAAAAATCGTGGTTGAGATTCAGGCAGAAGGTTCAAGGGCAGACAGCAATCAGTTGTGATCAGGTACAAGGCAGAGGGTCAAAAGTCCAAGAATCAATTAATCAATAATTATAAAGCACCCAGGAATGCCAAGAAGTGCAACCTATTTTTGGACACTGAACCTGCGTCTTGGAGTTCCTTGGAGCAGCACAATGATTCAGTGTGTGGCCCTGAGCACCACCATCTTGGTTGTGAAGTGGAGTGCTACACAACAGAGCACTCCTGACAGTTGTTCTTCCGACATAAATCAGGTTACAATTATAAATAAGTGCATATACTACAGTGATAGTATTAAAGTTCCATAAAATCTTTGGTGGTGGTAAACCCAAACTGTCCAAAAGTCATGTGGTAAAACATCTTGACATGCACTAAA
>CM044436.1:64516986-64528052 GCA_024363595.1 Xenopus borealis
TGGGGAGACCTCAAATGTTTTCCCATGACAGTTTCCCTTGAACAAATTAATTAGAGCAATTGATAATGTGCCCAGCAAACACAGCACACATTCTAAATAAAAATATAGAGAACAATCCAACATGAAATATAAATTCAATGCAATGTAAATTCAAGGCTTGGTTAGAAGAGCAGTGCTGTTGTATGTCGCATTCGTTTCTTCAATGTATCAGTTTATAATGTTGTCCTTGATATAACTGTCTCCAAAAAAGTAACCTGCTGATTTGATTGCAAATTTATAATTGAATAAACTGATCAGTAGTGAGTGCCTGTTTATTAGGGATGTGGCAAAATGGCAGCAGTTGTAAGCAAAAAAATGTTTTTGTTCATTTAACATTAAAGTTAAATGAATTTAAGGGTTTGGATTCAGTTCAGTTGAACACTGGCCTAATCTGCTAAAAGTTCTGACGAATCCCCCACTGGGTATTTTATGTGTTTTGGGAGTCATGCCACCAAAAGTATGGATTTATGATTTTTTTAAATATATTTTGTGATTTTACTGTACATGTTATCACTAGCTATTCATTGCTGGAGAATACTAGCTATTCATTGCTGAAGAATGGATCGAACAATCTTTGCCTCTTTTCCAATTACACAGGAATATAAATACGTTACAGGAATAATGTTTGCTATGGTTACTATTTTTTACTTTACATTTTTTTTTTCTTTCATTGAATCAAAGGATAGAGCAACTTTCCGGAGAAAAAAACAATGCCAAAAAGAGAAGGATGTATGAAAATTTTATAGAATCATTGCCGTTCCTGAAGTCATTGGAAGTAAGTTTACTATACATCTTAACTACAAATCTCTTTATTTTACATCCCATGCAATACATAGTACAATGTATCTAGAAAAGTAAAATGTTTGTGATATTTCTTAAGTTTTCAGAACGCTTGAAAGTGGTGGATGTCATTGGCACTAAAACATACTATGATGGAGAACAAATCATTGCTCAGGTATGGCAATTCTTCATATAGACATTTATCCCTATTTGTCACATGATTCATCAGGATTTACAAAGAAAGGCAACTGGATAAGCAGCTGAAGTATGGTACATCCTATGTCACTTCAAAATATGGCTTCCAGAGTAAGTCGGTGTCTATGGAATCTGTACAAAAAATAATGTTCTACTAAAACTGCAGTTGGTGTTTTTGGTTCTGTTAGTTCACTCGTATATATTTTCAATGTGTTTCTAGGTATTTATAATCGAATACACCGCCATTTGACAACCAGACTGATAATGCATGGTTGTTTACATACAATCTGACTTGTTTTGTGCATGTGAGTTATCTCCAGAAAGGTTTTAGTAATATTTACTACATTTATATAATCTTGTTTTCACAGGGTGATGGTGCAGATAGCTTTTTCATTGTCGAATCTGGAGAAGTGAGGATAACTATGAAAAGCAAGGTAAAAAAATAGTAACTTCTATTTAATTGTTTTACAAATGTTTGCACCTGGATTTGTTCAGAAAAAAAGGCAAAACTTGAGTACACACTGAGTTATTGTTTAGGTGTAAATTGTATTTCTGTTATTTTAGCACATGCATGTATGCAGTAATGCATTTAAGATGTGTAATCTTAGTTATTAGTTCTTTGAGCACTTATGAAACACAAGACCTTAAAGTTATACATTTGGCTATTTTAATATTGAAAAGGTAAATTAATACTACCACCAAAATTTAGACAGTTTGTTTTTCTGGAAACAATGTGTAAATTTGTATTGACAATTTCTGTTGTACCTCTGGCAAACTGTAAAAGTCCTTTCATGCTTTGTAAAAGGGATTTTCAATATATCAAGTACAGATGAAGCCGCTTTGGTTTGTGTGTTTGATAACTAAATTGGTTTGTGTGTTTGATAACAGAATTGCGTCACAGCATCCCATCTAATTAAAGGGTTCACCATTGTGAACAATGGTGCTTTGGTATGCTAATGAAAAGGTTAAATGCATTAAATGAGTTAACATGATTTTAGATAAGTGTCTTCAGTTAATCTTGAGTCATGACGCATTTAACGCACAAATCCAAGTGGCTTCATCTGTAGAAAGCTCAATATTCCTTTCACCACTATTGCAATGATCACACTCTAAAAAAAAGATAAAATCAATATTGACAAAAGTTATATTACATTAAAAAAAGTGATACTGTACTTTGATTTACACCAAAGATGGCTTCCTGCACTAATGCCAGATAAATCTATCTTTGTCTTGTCTGTCAAGAACACATTGCTTCAGGATTCCTGTTTTTTTCCTAGGTTGAGAGTTGTGTACTGGATTAACCAGTTAAAAGTTTATAGGTAAAACTTTTGATATGAAGCATTACAAGTGGTGTAAATGCGATAACTTTATTGGCTGACTAAGATGATGGGATAAGATCACAGCTCTATATGATAAAAAGTAAAAAATAGCCATGTGGTGTAACCATTTTTTCATGACTGTATGTATTTGTGTATGCGTCTGTGGCTTGAGAAAGGGCATTGGCCCGAAACTTTGCCTAGTTTGTTGGCACAATGAATCACTTTTCACAGGATTCACAGTGCTGCGGCGTGTTTCTTGGTGTCCAAAGCTTCTACATTAACTTTCTGATCTACCATGTTCCTCTATGAGGGGTTGCCAAATTTGTGCAGTAGTCTGTTAACATTAGAAACTTTAACTGACAGGTTGAAAAGGGACAGTCCGGTTGGAAAACAGTCAGATTTAAGAATTTCAAGTAATTGAAAAAAGCAGACCTATCAGAGAAATAACGGTTAACATGACCTGTAGGTAACTCTTAATATTAATATTTTGAAGAGTAGTTTTTTGTGTTGATTTCACTTTAATGGTTCAAAATATCATTCTGCATAGACATAACCTCTGTACGATTTGTAGTACTACCAATGTCGAATTCAAGAAAGACTAAACCTCTTGCTCGGTATATGTCCAGAAACAAAACATTACAACAGCTAATATATGTAACAGTAGAGTAGTATAATAGGCCTTTCCTCTATACGTGGAGACCTGTTTGAAAAATTACCTAGTGAGGCAATCTATAAATTACTTATTAAATTAATTATTACATGGTTGAATTCTCCTTTAATAAACTAATGCTTCATATTTCTATCATGATCTAATACAAGACCATGCCATGTGTTTTATTCAATGGAGGTATTATTAGCATCATGCTGTACATGTACTGCTGTTCTGTACATTCTATCATGTTAAAATAATTTCAAATAACATGTTTTTCAATATATTAACAATGAGTTGCACAGAACTGAAAGTGTTTTACATAACCATCTCAGCTCTCAGTAGCTTGTTTTAAAATACTAGCAAGTGTAAAATACTAGCAAGTGTTTCCTTTGTTTCTCAACAGAGCAAGCCAGATGCTGAAACAAACGAAGCTGTTGAAATTGCCCGCTATACCAGAGGGCAGTATTTTGGAGAGCTAGCCTTGGTTACCAACAAACCTAGAGCTGCTTCAGCCTATGCTGTAGGAAACATCAAATGCTTGGGTAATAAATGCAGCCTTTGTTCCACTAAACAAGGTTTCATCAAGTTAGAGACCTAGATTAAGTTTCCCATAGCTAATATTTACGATGATTAAATAAAACTAAAAAAATTGGGGAAATTAAATTGCTTACTTGACATGGCAAGTGCTGATGCCTGTCAAAGTTGTGAGGTTCATTTATCTATTAGGCAGGAGTCTCGTAAGTCCAAAGCACCTGAGAGAAAAGAAGGGAAGACTATAATGTGATGCAGAAGCCTGCTTTTACAAGTTAATTCTAGTAATTAATGCAATACACTTTAGGTCAGATTTACTAAATTCACATGAAGAATTCAAATTTCAAAAAGATTTGAATTTGAATCTTCAAATATGCAAATTAGGAAATTTGATGGTTGGAGTACTTCCCCTATAAATTTGTATTCTACCACCTAGTTCGCCAGATCAAAGCTAACGAATTGGGTATCATTATTTTTGATCGAATAAAAAAAATTTGATCGATCGACCAATTGAATTGCAGTAAAATCCTTCGAATTCGATATTCGAAGGATTTTACTTCACCTACTATTCCCATGGTCGAATTTCAAATTTTTTTTTTTATTGGAAATTTGACCAATAGAAAATCTGCCCCTAAACTTTCTTTTCTATTTTGAGGGGAGAAGCAGGAGGGGGTGAAAAAGGTTGTGGATAGAAATTTTCCAAACGTTTTTTCATTTATACGGTAATCATTCTTTTTTGTTTGCTAATCTTTTTACCAATTAAACAATGTTATTGGTGATATAAACCTAACCCTTATATTTTCTTAGTCATGGATGTGCAGGCTTTTGAAAGACTCCTGGGGCCATGCATGGAGATAATGAAAAGAAACATTGCAAACTATGAAGAACAGCTTGTTGTCCTGTTTGGAACACACATGGACATTACTGATTCCAGTACATAAATGGTGAACACAGAAGAGATGGTTGGGGATGAATATGAGCAGTGTTCACATCACTGAAAATGTGTTAATCTTTTATACAGATGCAAAGCATTTTATGTACTTTTTTTTACAAACCCTTTAAGGCAAGTTTAATATTGTGCCATGAGGAAAGACTACTAGAGAAATTAGTTTTTGCATTTGTCTACCAGCCAAAGTTAGGATAGTTCAATCTAAATTATTGTGGGGATAGGAATACAGCTTTTGCAGAATTTCAACAGTGCTTCTGTGTGTTATAGTACTGAAATTCTGTAGCACGTTATTGCCCATCCACACACAATATAACTCATGAATGATGTTGGCCAAAACTCCTCAGGTAGTGCAATGGCAGAATTAAAACTTAATTACAAGTAAATATATTTAACTCTTGTTGGCTTTATTAATGAACCTTATAAAGGTGTATTTTACCTTCAGGTGGTTCATACCATCAGAAAGTCTATTGTACCTGTATTTAATAATGCAGTTGCTAGGCATAGCTGTAAGAAAATGGTACTATGTGAGCTGTGCATTCATTTCAAATTTCGGGGATGGCTTTTTACTTTAGACTGGTGGACACTAATTAATAACATTTATTGTGTTGCAAATTTTGTTGACTTACTCTTACTGTAAATTATAATAATACATCTTAGGGGCAAATTTACTATTATTCCCCAAAAATAATTCGTTTTTATTCGATATTCTATTTTCGAATGTTAATCGAATAGTTCTAGGCTACCTTTTATTCGATATTCGATCGTTCGACGATCGAATAAAAACCTATTCGATCGGTCGAATAAATCATTCGACTGAACGAAGAAATCATTCGATCGTTCGAATGATTCATACGATTCGAACGTTTGAACACTTTGATCGTAGGAATCCTATTCGATCAGGACTTAGTCTCAGAAGCCTATGGGAGTGCTCCCATAGGCTTCTATTGCAATTCGGTAGGTCCAATCTGCCAAAGTAGGCAATCGAAGAAACTTAAAAAATAAAATCCTTCACTGATCGAATGATCGAATATTCGTCCATTCGAATCTATTCGAATGTATTCGATTGCTCGATCACACCCTATTCGATGATCGAATATGTCAAAATTCACATATTCGACCAAAAGAAGAAATCCTACGTTCGAACTTCGAATGCTTCACGTGAATTTAGTACATCGGCCCCTTAGAGTAAATGATTCTAAAATGTGTATGGGACCTATTATCTGGACACTTTTTTCCAAAAATCTCTGCAAAACTGCAGTAGCAGAGTTTGAAACAAAAGCCCCACAGTTGACTTTTTGACTGGTTTATTTTTCTATCATAGAATAAGACAGCACTTGTATTTAATGATAACTAAGCTATCTAAAGTACATGTTGATAGCAAATAAATCCTATTTTTTTCCAATTAGCTTTTAGCCTTAAGTGACATCAAATTATGGAAACAACCCTTAGGGCCCATGCATTCTGGATTTTAGATGCTGATTCTGATTATTAATTCTGTATACAGAATTACAGTTGTGCTCATAAATTTACACACCCTGGCAGAATTTATGATTGCTATAATCCAGTTCACTTTTATTATCAGTGTCTATAAACCAGGTATTTGTGTATGTATGTATACCTTTATTTGTAAAGCTCTGTTAAGGAGCCGCAGCGCTGTACAGTGCATAAAAGTACACTATATATAAAAGTATACACGGGGGGACAAATCACATAATAAATATATACAGAATCATAGGACAAAGAGCTTGAGTGCTATGTAGTAAGAGGCATAGTAGGAAGGAGTCCCTGCCCCGTAGAGCTTACAGTCTAAGTAGATGGGAGGCTAACCTACAGGTACAAATTGGAGATGAAAAAGTGCACATGGTAAGGCATAGTCAGTAGGCTGTGGTTGTTCGACGCTGTAAGGATGTGGTTGGCCAGTTTGTTGGATTGTTTTGAGTGTATTCCTCTCATTTTCATGCCCATCGAGATGAAGTTAATTGGATGGGATTGCTTGTAGCAGATTTCAGTTTCAAGGTATATAAAAATTGGTTGGTTAGTGTTTTAAGTTTGGATTCCTTGTAATGTCTTATTTATAAGTAGTGGATAAGATGTACATTTCAAATATCTTGTTTGTCCTGACACTGTGGGAATGATATAACCTTTTTGGTCATTTAAAAATGTAGATAAAGTAAGCATATTCTCTGTTATCCATGGTGTAAAATCCAACCAGAGCGGAAGTTGTTGTTGCTCAAAACTGTTATATACCTGGTTTCATTTTGAGTGCTATTGTGACCCACAAGGCTGATGCCTCTTTGGATGGGGATAGGAGGCATTTTGGGGGAACTCTGGAAGTTTTAGGTACCAAGAATATGTGTGGGAGGTGTAAGGAAGCAGAAATTACAATTTGTTTGAGTTTATATAATTTTTTTAAATTTATGATCAGTGTTCGATAAATCTCAAAAAGCTGCTATTATAGTTAGCTTTCTAAGCTGATTTCTTTTCTTTCAATAGTTTTTGAGTTTTAACATATTAAAAGAAGTAAGCAATAATTACATTCACTTAATATTGTCAGACATTTGCTTAGAAAAGGAGTAAATACATTTTTAATGTCCTTCCATAGTTCACCTATTGGTATATGCATGCTGACCGTTGCTTGCAATCTGCTCACTAAATAATAATATATGTAGGCTACCCCTAACCCTCTCATTTCTGCCATGTGGCGATTTGAAAAACATTTGTTTTTTTAACATGGTATTTGTCTCTTTTAGCCTCTGATATGCCCCTGGGTATACCGGTGTAAGACAATGGAAAGTAATGAAATGTGAGGTTAATTATGAGGGGTAATAGTGTACAGGTATGGGATCCGTTATCCAGAAAGTTCCAAATTACAGAAAGGCTGTCTCCCATAGACTCCATTATAATCAAATAATCCAAATTTTTAAAAACCGTTTCCTTTTTCTCTATAATAATAAAACAGTAGTGTTTACTTGATCCAAACCAAGATATAATGAATCCTTATTGGGAAGCAGAACCAGCCTATTGGGTTTATTTAATGTTTACATGATTTTCTAGTAGACTTAAGGTGTGAAAGCCCCAGGTCCCAAGCATTCTGGATAATAGGTCCCATACCTGCACTATGGAAAATATATTCCTGTTAACTGAATGAACTTGAACAATTAAAACATATCTGGCTATTTTCTAACAATTTGTAAGATTCTAAACCATTATCAATAAAGTTACTGAAATATTGGGCACACTTTGTGCAGAAAAGCTTTTCAGAGCACGTGGAATCTGAAATCTTAATGTACCATTTCTTCATGAGTAATTAACACCAGTTTATTATTGAATAGAATATATTTCATTTATTTCAGTATTTTCATATACATTTGTTTTAAATATTCATTGCTAATAACAAGTGGTCAATGTTGTTTCTATTGACCTGTGATGACCCCTATTGTTCATAGTTTAAATGTAATGGATCCCTGGGCCAAACAGGTGAATAACATATAATAGTACATATGTATGGCCACCCCTTGTACTGTTCTGTTCATTTAGGCCTTTTGTTCAAACAATTGGAACAGCTGGAAGCGAAAAGGATCTGCAGATTTCAATTCCTTTCTCTGACTGATCGAAACTTTATGTCAGTACTGATAAGCTTCAGTTCACCAGGATTTCAGTATTGTTTTTCTTAACAGCCCTGTGACTAGCCATGTGTGCCCAGATGGTTTGGCGTTATTAGTTTTGACTTGAACTACTTGGTCAAAACTAGGCTTCTATGACCAGATTAAGAAAGAAATAACATTTCCTTCTTTTTTGATACATTTCTCAGCAGTATCTTTGGAATATTACCAACTATTGTAACAGCTGATTTTAATGAAACTCTGGGATTCTGGGCAGCAGGGACAAAGATAATAAATGTATCAATTTACAACAGTTGACTGGTCAGTGAGCCCTTCTCAGAGCTGCTTTAGAAGGTAAAAAATGGAACCTTACACTTCAATATTAGAAAAACAGTCTGAAACCAACTGAACTGAAAAAAAGTGTTTGAAGGTGAAACAGTCTATTACAAGTCAAAAAATGAATGCAGGAACATTATTTCTTCCTACTGCTATATTTTTCCCTAAGAGTTTGCTTTTCAAATTAATTATTTTTATATAAATGGAAGTAAGCTTTATTCATTGTGCAACCCTTAAAGAACAAGTAAACGTTTTTCTCTCTAAATTTGCTCTAAACAGCCCCTCAAATTAATGTACCTTAGTCCCTGCTGCAAGTCTGCTCTGGTTTCTGTGTTATCAGCAGCTTGTTTCACCTTCTTCCTGGTGCAGAGTGAAGCCCTGCCCCTTAGCTTTCTGAGCTGACCTTATCTCTTGGACTAGTCCGGGAGATCATTTGCATACTATGACATAGCAGAGACCAGTGTGTGTAGCAGCTTTTGCTTGGGGAAACTAGCTTACTAATGCACACACTGGCTCCCTCTTCCTCTCTATTGTGGAACAGCAGCAAATGGACAGCTCAGTAAAATAAGGGGCTGGGCTTCACTCTGCACCAGGAAGAAGAGGAAACAAGCTGCTGATAACACAGAAACCAGAGCAGACTTGCAGCAGGGACTAAGGTACATTAATCTGGGGGGCTGTTTAGAGCAAATTTACAGAAAGAAAAAGAAAAACATTTACTTTTCCTTTAAAGCAGGGCAGTTAGGGTTATCTGCCTTTGTATACATGTAAAACTGTGACATTTTAAATGTTAAGATAATGGCTCTAGTTTGATGTATTTAAAATGAAGAAGAAGAATAAATCAGTCATACAGAAAAGCAACACCATATACTAATTAGAATGACAGTATTGATAGTTTTTTTCCTCATGAATGCAAGTACACTTTAAAAAACACACTACTCTTTTAATTGTATAAATGCTTACTTAATTTTTGTTTTGATTGTATGACTTTATGATGGTTTTGAGCAGTGAGCTTTAATTACAGGGAAAGTTCATAGTAGAATTAAAATATTTGTTACTGGAAGCCTTATTATGGCTTTTTTAAAACTACAATAATTGTTCACACCACTGTGTAAAATTACTCCCCACAAAACTTTGCTTGGCCCTTGCCGAGGACATTTATTAATAAGCATTTGCAGACGTTGACTAGCGGACATCAAAAAATACCAGGATCACCAGCACCTAGAATAAGGTTGACCAACATGTGGGACTAGATAGCCATTCATTTAGGTAGAAGATATTTGGGATTCCTCCACTCTGCCTTTCATTTTTAAATAAACACATGTTGCTACCAGAGGGTTCTCTCTCACCTTGTGCTGGTAAGCTGATTTCTGAATAAAATACATTATTTATTATTTCTGAGGCTTTGATTTTCAAATCAGTAAAAGGCAGCTAAAAGTTGTCAACCCCCAAATAAAAATTTGCCTAATAAAAGCAAACAATTCTAAGCATATCTGTACAACTCAACTTGCTGTGTTTTTCTTGAAGACGTTTCACCAGTCATCCAACTGCCTTTCTCCTCCACCTCTATTCAAACTTGTTTTTTCCATTTTTACATATATGGCTTCTTTAACACTTCTTGAACCAGTTGTTCTCCCAGTCTAGAATCTCCAATTATACTAATACAATAAACACCTTACCTTCATGAGATCCTTGCTGATTATGATATAACATTCCAGGGTATTTACTATATACCAGAAAGATATTGGTTACAAGTCATTCTGAATTGAGAATGACTGGTTAAAATGTCTTCAAGAAAAACACAGCAAGTCCAGTTGATTTGACTTATTACTACAGATATACCATGAGAATCTTCCCTCACATTCCCTTTAAAACTCTACAGTTTGATTGGTCACTTGCCAAAGAATTTTAACATATATTTGGCTTAGTCTTAGTTCCCCAGCAAAGACAGGTCTGTTAATCAGCTGCCTTGTCTTACATTGTTTCAACAGTCTGAGCCATCGGGACATAGAATAGTCTATGGGTTATGCCATTCCAGTGCAAAGGCATGGAGTGATAAATATTTTTGATATGTGCAGATTACCTGTTACCGTATATACTCGAGTATAAGCCAACCGAGTATAAGCCGAGGTACCTAATTTTACCTACAAAAAATTGTAAAACTAATTGACTCGAGTATAGGGTTGCCACCTTTTGAAAAATTTCTTACCGGCCGGCGGGGGGCAGGGCCAAAAGGGGGCGGGATGTGCCATAAAAGGGGGTGGAGCCACACGAGTGATTGGCTGAAGACACGAGAAGGGTAAGTTTTCATTGAATTAACAAGGCAAGGGCCATTTTTAAGGGGTATTACAAATTTACCGGCAGCTACATTGCCGGTAAATTTGTAATACCGGGCCCGGGCTTGGCTGGTGTTTTACCAGCTAGGCCGGTAAAATACCGGCTGGGTGGCAACCCTACTCAAGTATAAGCCTAGGGATGAGAATTTAGGACATCTTCAGCAGAACACATACTCCTGCTAGGGAAGAACTCGCCTCTTAACTCACTGATTCAAAGAGGCTGCAGTCACAGCTCTGATCTGCCCACACTTGCTGTTGTAAGGGTATATTAAACAAACTGCTAAAGACCGCTCTAGACTCACTCCTCTCGACTTCAATCAGGTGCTCAGT
>CM044436.1:64546818-64563132 GCA_024363595.1 Xenopus borealis
AAACACACCAGTTTTACCAGTGCAGCACAACTGTACATTATATTGTCATTATTGTAAAACACTATTTTTTTGGTGTTAGTGTTCCTTTACTAGAGGGTGCTGTTAAAATAGTTTTGGCAAGTGTATGATTAAGAGTGGGACAACCATAAAACGTATCAGGCCATTATGGTGCTGCCTTTTGTATAAATATATACTTTTAACTGTTTTATTTTGTTGCTGCCTCAAGCTTTGGGATTTCTGTGTTTTTTTTAACATCTTAATATTCAAAAATTTTCAGTTTCTTGTCTTTTCTTTTTCTCAACCTGCTTAGTTCAAGTGTTATAATATGGTGTGGGAAGTCAAGGCAAAAGATATGCCCAATGCTGTGCAAAAGGTTCAATTGGTTATGGATAGCGGGCATACAGGAATGAACGAAACTTTGGAAATGTTGAAGTGCAACGAGCATATTCCATCCTCTCCTGGATATGAATCATCTGATGATCACATGGAACTTGGTAAGTGGCACCTTTAATTGTAATATAAAATGTGCAGTATAAATATGTTACTAACAATCTTCTTGATGGGAAACTATTCCGCTGTAGAAAAACAAATTTACCGGCACACAGGCATATGTTAGCAAGAAAACCTTGCTTTATTGCAGTGCAGAAGACTTCCACACTGTAATAAAGCAAGGTTTTTCTGCTAACATATGCCTGTGTGCCGGTAAATGTGTTTTTCTACGGTACATGGGAGGTTGCCTGAAGCCTCCATTATTAAGCACCGGCTACATTGATTAAGGGTTGTTGTGGGTGTGCGTTCACTCCCACTTTCTTTTCTAAACTATTCTGCTGAACATTGCAGGTCTCTATACAGGTATGGGATCTGCTATGCAGAAACAAAGTTAGCTTGTACTTTAGGATATAATTAATCCTTATTGGAAGCAAAACCAGCCTATTGGGTTTATTTATTGCATGTCTCTATACAGGTATGGGATCCAGGAAACCTGGATCCAGAAAGCTCCTAAAAGGCGGTCTCCCATAGACTTAATTTTATCCAAATAATCAAAATCTTAAAAATTATTTTATTATTTGTACTGGTATATCTTTTCACGAAAAAATTGATTTGATTAAATATAAAACGCTGGCTAATTCCAAAATGTTGTATTAAAGTTTAAATCCAGTTGGCTCACTGGAGTCACAAATGTACAAGGGACATATGCAGATGCTTTGTATCAGGCTACAGATGATGAATTGATCTTTACCTGATATCTGGTTTTGCATCCCTTGGCTCCACTATATTCCTCTAAGTGAATCCTTATTTCTCATGTTTATTTCTTTTTTCTTTGACAAAATGTGGAGCTAAGATGATGTGTGTGTTTATGGTGTAGCACTGGAAACAGGGACTTTGTGGTTTCTGAGCAACAATTGCTTAAACGGTGATTCATCTTAAAAGGCACCTATAGGTTAAAAATGCTATCCCCAACCAAAGGTGCGGGCTGCCCCCCGCCAGCGCTATGCTACTCGCACAGGGAGGGAGCTTCCAGTGCGAGCAGCCATGTCCACTCACTCGCATTAGGGACCTTTTTTCATTATGTGCATGCGAGTGAGTGGACATGGCTGCTCGCACTGGAAGCTCCCTCCCTGTGCGAGTAGCATAGCGCTGGCGGGGGCTGTTTTTAAATAAAAAAAAAAAAAACAACTGTTCTCCCCAACCAGAATGCAGGCTCTACCAGCCCGCACCTTTGGTTGGGGATAGCATTTTTAACCAATAGGTGCCCTTTAAATTGTGCATGGGTCTGCACACTCATCCCAACCCGCACCAGCTTAACTGTGTTCTTTTCCCTGTCAAGTTAATCCTGACCTGTCCTTGACATAAGCTTCACTAAAAACATAAGTCACGTTACGAAAACCAGAAGCAATGTAACGTTACAAAGAGCAGATTTAGCTTTATGTTTCCCCCAATTCAACCATCGGCATCTAGAGGGTGCCCACGCCTGCATGGTCAGGACATGAAAGTTATTCCAACCAAGTCCCAACCGAATGGAATGCAGAGATCAAAATTTCCCACACATTGTTCTAAAATAATAAGTATAATATTGTAATATTGCATAATAATAATAATGCATTGTGGCAATTTTTGTAAGAAAGCAAATAGAAATTCATGTGTTCTCTAGAATGTGTTTTTATTAAAAACAGTGTGTTTTGAATATAAACATATCCACTTGTGAATTTGTGGCACTGGCTGATCTTGTTTCTAGCATATAAAACAAAATATTATACATTTGACTTTGGAGTATAATAAACATTCATTCTTAGGTTTTTTTGTGCCAAAGGCTTTGAATCCAAACAGGTTGCCGTCCTTTTCTAATCTTATTCTGTTTAATTGGGTTAGTGTTCTAGAAAAGTGAGCCAACTATTGGAAGAGTGATTGAGCAACAAAATACATAACTTATGTTAGAAATATACCCCATTACTACAGGGCATCATTTCCTTGAGATAAAGCTCATATTACATTTTTCCCTTTAAAGGAAAACTATACCCCCAAAATGAATACTTGAGCAACAGATAGCTTATATCAAATTAAGTGACATATTAAAGAATCTTACCAAACTGGAATATAGATATCTGTATATATTGTCCTTTATATCTCTTGCTTTGAACCACCATTTCCTGATGGTCTGTGTGCTGCCTCAGAGATCACCTGACCAGAAATATTTCAACTCTAACTCTGTCTGTTAATTGGCTCATGTGACCTAACTTTATAGTTTGTTTGGTATGTTTGTGTGCACTGTTGGATCCTAGGATCCCAGGAGGCTGTCCTTATTTTTTAAAATGGCTATTTTCTATTTAGGATGATCCAATGGCACATGCTACTGAAAAAGTATATTATTATGAAAATGGTTTATTTACATGAAGCAGGGTTTTACATGTGAGTTTTCCTTGAAGCATGTGACATCTTAATGTGAATATTACTTTGACATGAACAACTAAGAATAGAATTTTCAAGCTTGAAGTGTTCAGCTACTCTTATTATTCTGAACTACAGATGATATTCCAGAATTGCGAACTGTGCCGACTAATTCCACATCACCTGAGGTTTTCCACCTCGACTCAGGTATTTCACACCAAGAATATACAGTGCCTTCATGGAGCCAAAATACCTCAGGCATCTCTGAAAATGAATATTCGTGTGATACTGGCATGAATTGGCTGACTGAGCTGGCAAATATAGCCACAGGCCCTCAGAGTCCCTTGATGCAATGTTCATTCTATAACAGGTATATATTGCTTCATTTCTGTGATTGTAAGGGACATTTTTTATGATGTTTTTGCCTTCTCTTATTTCAGTAAAGAAATTGTGTAAAAACAAATGGAGAGTCTCCATATTCGCTGAGGTCTCTGAATTCAACAAATCTTTTACTGTTTGGTACATCAAAAAGAAATGCTTATTCATGTATTTATTTTCATTGAGTAAACCTCTAACTGCAGCTCAAATGTTTCACTTGTTTGATCTGTTATTGTTTCCTATGTTTCAGATCATCACCTGTTCATATAATAGCTACCAGTAAAAGTTTACATTCCTACGCCCGCCCCCCACCAGTCTCCACAGAGAGTAAATCAAATGTCTCCAAAAGTCATTGGCGAGAGGAAAAAGCAGTCCGACATGAACGAGTGAGTTTACTTTAAAGAGCTATATCTACTTGTTAAGTTTGTAGGCATGCATTAAATCCAGGATTAATTCAGTATCCAGCCAAATCACAGCACTTTTTGCCAGTACCTCTCGGAATCAAATTTTAACCCTTAATGCCAAGTGACTTCAGAGTACTGGGCAAATGAATGTTACTCTTTTTTTCATGCAATTTCAATTTTTGACAAGACAAAAACATTAAAATCCAATTTTTACTTTATAAAAAAAGAAATCTATACCCAATATACTTTAATTACAAAATGTGTACCATTTTTATATAGGAAACTGAACCTGGTTAGGGTGAGGACTGAAAGGAGCCAAACAGCCCTTCACAAGCAATTAGATGCAAAGTGATGCCTTCTGAAATCAGAAGGTATTTACTTGTCTCAAAACATTGCCTAATTAACAAAAATTAGATTTTTTAATTCTCTCATAAGGCATCACTGGTGGAGACATATACAGACAATATATCTGGTGATTAGATACTTCAAATAAAGTTAGCACATACAAATTGTCCCAGAAGTCACTTGAGCTACTGAATAATCAACACATTTACTGCATTTTTTGCAGGGTAAAAACAAATATGTACCTAAAGTTTCAAAGAATTTAATTATTTAATTAATTACAGAAGCAAGAAGCCCAAAAAATTCCCCATACAAGGCAGAACAATAGCACGATCTCATAAAAATGGCTTGCACACCAAAAAACTGTCAAAGTGCTATTTGCAAAAGCAATCACAGAAAAAAAGTTAATTAAGTCATACATACAAAGTGAGACAAAACTGCCAGCAAAATGCACAATTTAAGTTTACATTCCACTCAAATGTAGTTAAAAAGTGGATACCTTTGCCACAGAATGAGAATTACCCCGACGTTTCAGCTATAACCCTTTCTCAAGGGGATTCTCCAATCCAATATGGGTAACCATGTCTTTCTACTCCAAACTACTGAATCACAATGCTTTCTCAAATGTATTAGTTTTGATGACAAATTTATTGGTTTTGATCTGAAACTAAAAAAATCCACTTTTTAGCAGCTTATCCCCCACATAGCATTAGGTACCAAGACAAAACATCCTTAATATAAATGTCAGGAGCAGTTTGTGCATAGGATTACAAAAGTATTTGGTGTTGCCAAAATGAAGTTATCCCAGGAAAATAAAATGCATATAAAAATATACATAAAATATACAAACTACACATTCGAAGGAATCCAAAATGGGTAAATATTGTTTTTCTACTGCAAACAGCCAAGCTGTAAATCTATGCTAAACATATATTATATGCCCCACATTTTGTAATGTACCAGCAGAAAACTTACTTAATATGAATGCAAGAAGTCTTCTGAACATTTTGATGCCCAATATACATAGTTATTCAAAACTGTGTGGCGTACGGAGGCACCCAAAATGAAATGAGTGCATGTGAATTTCTGCCCACCTGGATACTTCTTTGGGAGTGCCCATTATCCTGATACCAGAATTTTGCCTTCTGAGGTACTTTGAAGAACTCAACCTATCCTCTGGTGACACGTTATGTTTGCAACAATTCTTGCATTGTTCCAAAAACACAATTCTACTAACCTGAAAATCCATAGAGCCTCCTACTCTTTTGGATCAAACTGATTGATGGCTTAATCCCAAGGCAGAAACTAACCTATCCAGCATGGGGCTGCTCTCGCAATTGGCACTATAAATCCAGAACCAATGCTAAGCAACCTGTTCAGGCTCTTGCTTCTGCCTTTCACATTGGGTGGAGCCCTCGGCTAATTGGATGCCGCCAGGTCTTAATAAGAGAGGTGCAAAGCAAAAGGTTCTGGACAAGCAAAGGGGCACAAACGTAAAGCAGGAAGTCTTTTGGGAAGAAGGTCGCGGTACAAGGCGCAGACAGAAAATTGTAGTCAAATCAGGCCGGGTTGGTGCAGGCAGAGTACCATCGGAGTCAGACAGGCATGGGTCAAACAGGAGGGATATGGATACAGAAGAGTCGATTTACCAGGCAGGGTCAGGGTCACAGAAGTCAGGATAGTCAATACACAGGCAGGGGTCAAAACCAGAATCAGAACACAGAATTGAAAAGCACAATAGCACAAAGGCACCAGGAACTTCACTAGTAATAAACCTATAACAGGCAAAGATCTGTAGCCCAAATGTGCCTTTTATACCTTTTGAATTATCACGCCATCGTATGCTGACGTAGCCACTCGAGTGCACATTCGCCTATGAACATAGTAGAGGCGCGCGCCCTAAGTAACTGGCGCAGCAACCAAAGAGGAGCCCCCGCCGCACCACTAGACCACCAGAGCGAGTTTCTATTACATTACCCCCCCTCGAGGAGGGGTCACCGGACCTCTAGGTTTTTCAGGAAATGCAAGGTAGAATTGTTTCCAGCCTTCACATCACAAACAGGAACACAAGAATTCTCCTCAGGACCATAACCCTTCCATTGTACAAGACATTGCAACTTACCCGCACAAAGTGAGAGTCAAGGTGCGCTTGGACTACAAATTCAAGCTGACCCTCTACCAACACTGGGGGAAATGCTGCACTTTGGTACTTTTTATCCACAGAACATAGATTCTACTTTTTGTGGCATTTAAAGTGTTAAATGTTGCTGAACTGAGGGCATGAGAAAATACATTTTAAATGTTCCCCCAGAAGGCATTTCCCTGTTGATTTATGGTTTTTCTTTTCTAACAGACCAGCAGTGAATCAGAATCTGGCATCTTCTGCATGTCTTCATTTTCCGATGATGATGATTTAGGATGGTGCCATTCTTGGCCACAAACTGTTTGGCACTGCTTTCTGAAAGGTAATGTGCATTTATGAAAGGGGAAGTAATCTTAACTAATCTGACTTAATTTTAACTAAAAGAGTAGGGTAGAAACGTTGTACATTATGTTTTCAGCCCAAGGCAACCACAGCCCTTTAAGAGTAGGAATATGTTTCTCTAAAGATGCCCCAGTAGCTCCTCATCTTCTTTTCTACTCATTACACATGCACATGCACGTGACGGGATCCACTCCAGAATACAAACAATTCAGGTCACCGCACTCCGATTGTTCTTTTCTTTTAATGAAGTTAAATCACATAACAGCAATATATAATGTCCAGACAGCAGCAGTAACATTTTGGAAGCATCCACTTCCTTTAGCAAGCCATAGATGTCTGGTCTATCTATCAAGTCATATGATGCAATTGCATTACCCATAATCTGTTTTACAAAAATTATGCACCATTATAGTCTATGGGCCAATACACATAACAGAGCATTGGTAAAGGTTTACAAACCACAGTAAAGCATGTAATGTTGATCAGTAAATGTCACCCAGATAAAGTGAAAAGAAAATATAAAACTAAAAAGCAATGAAAAAAAATCAACACATACAAATCATAATAATCCTTGTTAAATCCACCTGGTTGCAGATTTTTTAACCTATATATCAAGTAAACCTCTCTACGTTTGAATCGTTTGCCTCTGTCTTCCCCTGAATAATTTCATCAGATCTGAAAAAATCATATGATTTGGGTTTTTTTTTCATGATTTTATAGTCTTTTCCTACTACAGTTTTTTTTTTTAACTTATTGATAAATAAGGTAAAATTGTGTTTGGGAGTTTGGTTGAAGTGTTTTTAATAAAATAATGAGAAAAATTAGGATTGTAGTAACTAACCACCTGCATATCATGGTTATGTGATTTCATTTCATTAAAAGCAATGCAAAGAAGATGCAAATAAAGAATTATGCTCTTGTGCCACCATTACACACTAACTCTTAAATGGAGAGACCATTTACACTTTACAAATACATTAGAGGACATTATAGACAAATGTCAGGGGACCTTTTTACCCATAAAGAGGATCACCGCACCAGAGGCCACCCCTTCAGACTAGAAGAAAAGGACTTTCATTTGAAGCAGTGTAGGTGGTTCTTCACAGTCAGGACGGTGAGGTTGTGGAATGCACTGCTGGGTGATGTTGTGATGGCTCATTCTGTTGATGCTTTTAAAAGGGGTTTGGATGATTTTTTGGACAGACATAATATCAAAGGCTATTTTGATACTAAACTCTACAGTTAGTACAGCTATGGGCATATATGGTTTGTGTGAAAGGGTGGAGGGGTGTGTGTGTATGTATGCTGGGTTTTAATTTGGAGGGGTTGAACTTGTAGACTGTCTTTTTTCAACCCAATTTAACCATGTTCCTAACCACTAATAAAAGGTTAGATAAAGCTCACACTTCCTTTTGTCTCCCATAGTGACATTTATATTCTAGTGCAGTGATCCCCAACCAGTAGCTTGCGAGCAACATGTTGCTCTCCAGTGCCCTCAAAGCAGGAGCTTATTTTTTAATTACTGGCTTAGAGGCAAGTTTTGGTTGCATAAAAAACAGATGTCCTGCCAAACATTCTCTCCTGTAGGCTGCCAGTCCATATAGGGGCTACCAAAAAAACAATAAGAGCTCTTATTTGACATCCACATGGACTTTTTCATGCTTGTGTTGCTCTCCAACTCTTTTTTAAATTTAAATGTGGCTCACGAGCAAAAAAGGTTGGGGACCCCTGTTCTAGTGTAATTTATATTTGCTACAAAGCAACACCAGATCTTGCATGCTCAGCATCATAGAACTTATGTGGAAGCATCAGTTTCAGTAAATGTGAAATATTTCTATCACCTGTGCCTTGGTCATGTTTATTCTTTATTCTGTACTTTGCTGACAAAATTAAAACTGGAGTTTTACACCTCCTGATGTAATTGTGTATATAGGAATGTAAATTGCTGCTTTGAATTTATAAGTGTACAGTTGCGGCTCAAAATCCCATGAGGTGGAGCAATGGCACTAACCACTCTGGAAGTCTTTTCTGATTGTATTCATTTGCATAAATGATCAATAAAATAATCCAATAATATTCTGCTAGGAGGAATTATTTTACAAGATGTGACAATCAATTAATTACTGTATCTGATGTAGGTTATTGCTTGGTTGCACCCCACTTCACTCATTGTGCTGTAAAACATGCTAAATCAAAGGGGTCAATGTTTAGCTATTCCAAATATTCTAATACATCAGAATCACTTGCTGGCTATGTGCACGCATACGTATTATTAATTATTCTTTTATATAATAGGAACCCGATTATGCTTCCATAAAGGACGAAAAAAACAGTGGCAGGATGTTGAAGACTTTGCCAAAAGCACAAGATGCAGAAATGACAGGAGCATGGACTCGGGCACATTCAAGGTACATCCAATATTTACCATTATTTTTTTCCAAGCAGTACATTGATCTAAACATATACTTAAAGAGATACGGACACCAGAAATTTTCCTTTTTTTTAAAAACATGCATGTTATTTTATAATTTTGTTATAAAAGTATTTGCCCAATTCTTTAATTTTACCTAGGTGATCCCCATGCTGTGCTATAAGAGGGCTGCCATATTTGTGCAGCAGAAGTCTTTTAGCAATAGTTAATCAAACTGACAGGTGGAGAAGGGACAGTCAGGTTGGTAAAACAGTTATGTTAAGGAACTTCACTTAATCATTACTTACAAATCTAGATTGTAATGTAGATTGAAAAATGAATGCCTGAACCTGCGAGGATCATGGCGCCGTTGTAATTATATACTATTACACATCTGTAAGTTTCAGCCACAATTGAAATTTTTATTCTTGAACCAACAAATTAATTTTTTTAGTTGTGATATTGATATGTAGGCAGCCACCTCAGGTCATTGTGTCTGAGAAAGACCTAGCAATGGAACTGCTCTCCAATAAACTGTTGTGTGTACTACTCAGTGTAATGGAGTCACAACATCAGTTAACTGGACTTGGATTTTTACTATCGAGGGTTCTCTTATCTGCCAATAGGTGGTGCACAAGATTTTTTTTTATCAATTCAGGTGTCAGGGAGCCATTATCTTCCTATTGTTCTGTTGATGGGCTGGAGGGGAAAGGATGGGGGTAATATCACTCCAACTTACACTACAGCAGTAAGGAGCACAAGTCACATAGCTGGGGCACCAGGGAAACTAGCATGTTTAGTCAGATTTCAGAATTAAAAAAAATCTGTTTGCTCTTTTGAAAAACTGATTTCTATTTAAGATTCTCATGAAGCAACACTATTAACTGATGTATTTTGTAAGCATGTTTTCCCATGACACAATCCCTCTAAGTTACTGAAGTTTGATAAAAGGTTCAAAAACAGGCAATTTGTTGATGTTAATAGAATATAATCTACTTAAGGTTTTTACCATTTAGGACTATGGTTCCGATGGCCTCAAGTTGGTTTCTTACGAGGAGTGTGTATCTTACGGAGAATCTGTTCTGCAGCTTACTTTTGATCCTGGTACAATTGATGTAGGTTTGCTAACAGTGGAATGCAAACTGGACCACCCATATTATGTGAAAAATAAAGGTATGGCTTCCTTGTAAGTCTAATTCATGTCTGTAATCCTCACTTAATGTCTAGTTTTCTGGTGATTTCTTTGTAAAACAAAACTACACAAAGTGTAACCATTTCCTAATACAACAGATTCATTGTAGGTCAAACATAAACATCCGTAACAGCTGTTGATATGTTTGTACCAGCAGTATGCTACAAACATATTTGTGTCTTCGGAGCTCTGTTAAAAGTGGTGTGTATATGTGTATGTATATATATATTTTTTTAATACTTCTTAACGTAAATGGAAAAGTGCTTACGAATCAGACTTAAAGGGGGAAAAAAAAGATAAAAGGTTATTTTATTTAGTGAGAGATTATTGGATGGTTTACTTTAAATCCCGTCCAGAAAGGCAAGTGTTGAGGATTTTTCTGATTATTATTAATTTAACATTCACAGGTTGGTCATCTTTCTACCCAAGTCTAACTGTGGTTCAGCATGGTATTCCCTGTTGTGAAATTCATGTTGGAGATGTATGTCTACCTCCTGGACACCCCGATGCCATAAACTTTGATGATTCTGGTGTTTTTGATACATTTAAAAGGTATTCTTTAATTAGCCACTCTTTGAGCCTGTAGAAAGTAGGAGAACACAGAGGTCAAACATGTCAATTTGTTTGTCACTCCAGCCCATACAGATGGTTGGGGAACTTGGTGGGTTAAGGTGGACTATTACTTAGAAAGGAAGCAGCCCCTACATTCTTTTGATATGCAGAAAATAATGAACAAAGCTCATTTAGAGGTCAACTTTATGAGCCAAGCAGCTGCCTACTATAGGAAGGGGGTACATCTCCCCACTGATGTTTTGAATTCATTCTTATTAGCGACATGGCTTTGAATATTTTTTTCTGACAGCTGTTCTTATTGTTCTAGTTATGACTTTACCCCAATGGATTCCTCTGCTGTGTACGTGTTAAGTAGTATGGCACGTCAGCGCCGTGCTTCATCCAGTGGAAGAGCAAGCAGTCCAGATTCCGAGAGATCTGAATATTGTAAGGATTATGCATCTCCCAGATCTTCACAAACTTCCTACAGCCCATTATATAATAAGACTGGCAGGAATCACACCTCAGGAACAGCAAACTCTGCACCTGCTACATCACCCAACAAGTGCAAAAGACCAATGAATGCTTTCATGCTTTTTGCCAAAAAGTACCGAGTTGAATATACTCAGATGTATCCAGGAAAAGATAACCGGTAATGAGATGAACTGCACATTTTGAAGTTTGAGTTGTCACTAGAAATCTGCTATAAACAGCCATGAAACAAAGTAGAATGGTATTATCATTATTTTTCATGAGAAATCTGTTCTGCTTGTTGCCAAAGGTCACTAAAAACTTTCACAGCCTTTCATCTATGGTCCAGTCCAGTGATTTTCAACCTTGTGCCTCCAGCTGTTAAGGAACTACAAGTCCCACAATGCAATGAAGGAGTCTGACAGCCACAGTCAGGCAAATGCATTGTGGGACTTGTAGTTTCTTAACAGCTGGAGGCACAAGGTTGAAAATCACTGGTCCAGTCAACCACTAAGCTGTTCCAAATCATTGGATTTGAATGGAAACCACCTTAATGGAGAAGTAAACCTCCACAGTCAAAAGTACCCACTGACTCCCCTCCGTAGGCCCCCTCCCCCCTGCACACTGTTAGGCCAAAATTGTGTCCCTTAGAAATTCTGACCTGCACAACGCAGAACAGCGCATCGGAGCACAGGGGCGCCATGTTAGTCAGCCTCAGCTTCTTTGTTGAGCAAGCGCCGATCCATATCCATACATGGTGCGTGTGCAGTTGGAGCCGGAAAGCTCGTAAGTTACCAGACGGCAAGAAGAGGATCCGGAAGAAGCCGAGGCTGACAAACATGGCGCCCCTGTGCTCCGCTGTTCTGCATTGTGGGGGTCAAAATTTCTAAGGGATACAATTCTAGTGTAACAGCGTGCATGGGGGAGGACTTACAGAGGGGAGTCAGATGTAGAGATCCGCTCGTTCAGCCAGATATCGATCGTGTAAGCCCGTCGGATGGCCCCACACACGGACCAATAAGCTGCTGATTTGGTCAGTCGGCAGATTTTATCAGCCCATGTATGGGGACCTTAATTGATAGTTTGCCAGTGTCATTGTGTCTAAGATGAAGCAGATTTATAAAATCGGGAATAAACCATCTTACCGTTTAGTCTTTAGTACTGGAAGTTTGATCAAACAGGAGAAACCATAGTCTGCTGTTTCAACTGTTTGAGGTGTGTAACATTAAAATATAAACGAATCTGAAATGATCAGGCATTGAGTATGTTTATAGTGTTATCAAACAGGTAAAAACAGACTGCAACTGATGGTTCTTTTTTTTCAATGCATTTGTAATTTAACATCTTGCATCTGTAAAGACCAATTGATTTTTCCAGCAATTATTTCACTTCAAGTTTGTGTACAGAGCTACAGATTTATGGCTGTAAAATGTACTGGCTTTTCAGATGAATATATGTGCTAGGGTTTTTCAGACATCAGAAATAGAGGGAGCCAAAGTTCAAAATAAAGTTGATTCTGGAAAGTGTGGTGGATATTTGCTAAATAATTGAATAGCTACAGAAAATGCTGATGGGAAGCTGGATGAATAGATTTCTAATTGTCATTTTTGGACATTTTGCAGAGCCATAAGTGTGATACTTGGTGACAGGTGGAAAAAGATGAAGAACGAGGAAAGGAGGATATACACTATTGAAGCAAAAGCTCTGGCTGAAGAACAAAAACGTTTAAATCCCGACTGTTGGAAGAGGAAAAGGACAAATTCAGTACGTTCATTTAACAGTTTGTGCCATAAACTGCTCAGCACCACTGAAGTGAGAGACAAGTTAGAGACATGTTTTCTTTTAAGGAAGAGTAGAGGTAACCTACAGATAGAGCAAACAATTTCACATGACCACTGGATCCATTTTAATGGAAATAGGTGTATTGACCAATTAACTGCTGGGATGGCCTTAGAGTCAGTCACATGGCTTTGTAGTTTGTTCCATTTGCAGTGAAATGTTGCTCTTTACCCATTATATACAGCTATGCTCAGAACTGATCTATTTCCAACAAACTTCGCTAACTGGACAAAATGCCCTTCAGTCTGGTAGTTGGGGGGGTTTATTGTGTTTTATTTATTGTAATATCATGTTAACATATGTAATACATAAAATAAACCCAGTACAGTTATGGGATCCATTATCCAAAAACCTGTTATACAGGAAGCTCAGAATTACAAAAAGTCTCCCATAGACTCCATTATAATAAAATAAATCAAATTTCTAAAAATGATTTCCTTTTTCTCAGTAATAATAAAACAGTAGCTTGTACTGGATCCAAACTAAGATATAATTAATCCTTAATGGAGGCATAACCAGGCTGGGGTTATTTAATGTTTACATGATTTTTTAGTAGACTTATGTTATGAAGATACAAATCACGGAAAGATCCGTTATCCACAAAACCCCAGGTCCCAATTAATTTGGAAAACAGATCCCATACTTGTATAATAAAACTATACTAAATGCTGGTCTGACACAACTGCGCACTTCTTCCCCATTATTAGAAGGGCAAAAGGAAATCTATATTTGGCTTTGTGCTAGTGCTCTGTGACTTGATTGTACAGGTAAGGGATCAATTATCTGGAAACTCATTATCCAGAATGCTATTAGGGAAAGGCTGTCTCCCTTAGACTCCATTATAATATCTAAATTTTTAAAAATGATTTCCTTTTTCTCTGCAGTAATAGAACAGTAGCTTGTACTTGATCCCAACTAAGATATAATTAATCCTTATTGGAAGCAGAACCAGCCTATTGGGTTTGTTTAATGTTTACATGATTTTCTATTGGGTCTGAAGATTGAAATTGTGGAAAGATCAGTTATCCGGCAAACTCCAGGTCCCCGGCATTCTGGATAACCGGTCCCATAACTGTATCAGTATTTAGCGCTTCCCAGTGTAATTTACTGTATTTTCTTTTTCAACTCAGGGTTCCCAACAGAATTAAACAAGAACATTGCTGAATCCTTAAGGAAGTGCTGTACGGCTGCATCAATGAGAAAAAGGAAAAAAAACTCAACATTTTCTGTTCTCAAAGACCGAGAGACAATCTGTCATATAAATGGATGGAATGAGTGAAGGTTTTTTTTTTTTAAAGAAAAAAAATTATATATGTATAGCATTAAGTATGCAAATATCAATATTTTAAACCAAATTGCCTTATTCTTGAAGATGTATGTTATCAGGTAACAGGCTTGAAAATTGATATCCTGTGGTGCTAAATGAGGTGTGTATCAGCATATTGTTTGACTACAGATAAAAGGGGAACTTATAGAATATATAACTGCTGTTTATTGACCCTACTGCTTATTAATATGTATTGCATAAATTATCTCGGACGTTAGAATTTGTATTTTTCTGACGTGATATTTTAATGCAAAGTGCATGAGCACTAACGGACTATCCAGCGCCACTGAGCTTCTTTTACTATGGCAGGTGGATCATTCACTTTCTTGTGGGCAGAGAAACCTGAAGTTAATTCAGACCTTGCTAGAGGCCAAGGTGTTCAAAGCATATGGCTTAGTAATGTAGTTTGCTAAAGAATCTATAAAGATTATATTTTGCTAGAGAAAATGTCATGTATGATGTGGGGCCGACCTTGCACTTATCACTGGTGCAACACTTGCACTTTACTTTTCTTGCAACTGTCAGATTGAACAGCTGCATTTCTTTGTTGTGTTGTAGCTGTATAGCTATGACCTGCTGCAATCATGGCTATTTGTGTTACTATTCAAGAATCACAGCTGTAAAACAGTTTGTCCGGAACTTGTGGAAACATAATTGCCCCTATAATTTTTGCACACTATATACTTGTATATTTCAAATAAATTTGTTCAACTAATGCTCTGGTTTCATATGTTAATGTGCAATAAAAGGTAACTTTGTCAATGCATTTAGTTTTGTTGTAACGAAAATTTATTATAATTATAATTGTTCCAATGTTCACCACAATCTTCACCATAGTATTTGACTGCTTCATTTACATTACTTTAACAGCTAGTGACAGAAGAGACACATTGTAAGATTGCTAGTGTGTAAAACCATAGCTGAACTCTGAGGGTTCCCCATGACCATGTCTACTAAATATGGATACAGTTTCTGAGAAGGCATGGGGTGCATTTGGTACTGCATTAGGATCTGGGTAGAAATGCAGTATTCAGTATTAGTATTGCAAAATAAAGTGCTGGTGTGATCCTGGCATTTGTCGCTGTTCATTAAATTGGCTTTAGCCTGAGCTGCAGTGATAGAAACATTACAATCCCCCATTGATTCAACTGGCAGTAGACCTGAGCATGGGGGGTGGCCCTTGAGAGTAATGGGAAATGGTTGTTGTTGAACAAGATGCTTTGATTTGAAAAACGTTATAGAAATAAAAGTAACACTTGTCTTTCCCTATAGGAACCACATCAGTAATTTCAGGTCTTTACTCACAGCCCTGGTTTTATATGTGATCAGTCCTGCATTCTGCTAGAAATTGGAAAGGCCTGAGAGATTAGAAAGAAAATGTAGAATCCACTGTAATAAAACAAAGCTTTCTTTAGTAAAGCCATTAAGAAATGAAATAATAAGATTACTATAGGGATGACATTGCTTTCTGAAGAACTTGAACCATTATGGGATAGACTGGTGCAAATTCCTTGCCATCTCTGGCCTTCACAGACTGCACGTAGGCCTCTAATGCTCCCCTGAAAAAAAAATAGAAAGATTAGATGAGCATTGTAAAATGTCCCCTGAACCACAATTCGAAGTAGAAATGGGTTTCAATTATTAATACAAAGTCAATATTTTATCCTGTTCTCCATGTTTTAGTGCAGCCCCACAACTTTTACCCCACATATATCAGGCAGTATTTTTTTTTCAGTAGAAGCACATGCCATAACATTTGTATGCACTAAATGCTGGATACATTGATAATCCTATGCACAATCACCTACAAACTGTTCAGTGGACCCCTGACATTCATATTGAGGGTGTTTTTTCTTGGTGCCAAATTTCCGTTTTAAAAAACAGAAATTCGGCTCTTAAAGTTACCAGAGGTATCTGGCATCTCCGGTAACTGGCATCTCCGTGCCGCCTGAGGCAAGATTCTCACCTTGCCTCCTGGTCAGAGCGGCCCTGGAGATAAGATGCTAGAGGAAGTCTTGAGGCGATGTT
>CM044436.1:64567610-64619699 GCA_024363595.1 Xenopus borealis
TTATTCTGAACACAGGTGTATGAACAACATGATTGCTATGTGATGTGGGGGTTTTACAAGTAATGGTTTCAATTCATCCATATTTTACAAACTGAATCCCCCAGAAATTACACTGTTGTTTTACAATTTAGGTTTTTCATGGAAAAAATTGCAAATTTGAATTTCCAGAACTTTAGAATTCACCAAAGAAAAACTCACTCATGTTCTATTCATTCCTATGGGATTGTTAACATTGTATTTATGAGTGGTGTTCGCCATTGATAAAACATGCTTTGAAGAATCCCATAGGAATGAACTGAACTTGAGTGGGTTTTTCTTTGGCGAGTTCTAATCTCACATTTTGATGAATCTGCCCCTAAATGTAGAAATCAATGGGACTTTTTGCACTTTTAAATTTCCTGCTATGTTTAAATGTGAGTTTTGGAGACTAGTTCTAAAATTTGGCATTTATAGTCATTGATGGGCAGGATGGTTTGTCGAATATTACACTTTGCATGAGAAAAACAGGACTGCCTCCATCACAAGCCACTACATGTGCATGATATGAGAAGTGAAAAACTGCTAATATGAAAATGAATAAAAAAGGGCAAAGTGAATAGTGAAACTGTGAGTAAGTGCAGCTGGTGGTCTCACTGGTGTGTGCCGATTTCATGGAATAAAAGGTTACCTGATATGGGGATTTCAAGTCTGGGGGGGCCCTTGTGAAAAGGAACTGCAGAATGACACTGTAGGGGATGATGTCTCCCAAAGAAGAGCTGTTTGCAATATGCTCACTGGTCTGGAACAGCAAAGGCCTGTAACAAGCATTTAGCATAGATTACTCATATAATTAAATGAAAATAGTACATTATTAAAGACACATTATATTTTGTATATTAATACCCAAGTATCCTTATCTTAATCAAATGTAGGAATACTGAAATATATGAAATCCAGCCTGTAAATATAAGCGGATAATGGTTTGTCTCATACATACAGCCCTAGTGAAGAGAACAAGAACCAAAGAGAGCACAGCAGGGCCCAATAGGACATGTACATGCTGAATTGTCACTACTATTATAGTCTAGTGGAAATTCAGACCTAATATGTTGCCATGAGATCAGTGAAATGTATGTGCACAGCGTGTGTCCTGGCACATCTCAAGCAGATTCATAGCAATGTCTTTGCTGCAGCTTTTTTCCATCAAGAGAACAAAGGTGTTACAGCTTTATAGTCACATGTAACCAAACTCCCAGCATGCACAGCAGGATAAAAACACAGCATATATACAGATATAAATATTTGGAGTACACAGGCATAGGTGAGATTAGGGAAACAGACCCATCTGATTGAGAGGCAGAACTGGTCAGACACGTGTGGGTAGAGAGAGGGGGAATGAGAGGTTCTGATGAGCAGCTAATCACATTACACCTACAGGGCCAGAGAAACAGAACTTAATTATTTAGTGTTTGTATCTGCCAATAACAGCATGCCAGATTATTCTCACAGTTCTATAATTGGAGGCAAAACAAGGAATATTTAATAAGGGCCAGATGCACAAATGATTTCAGACGGCAACACATGTCCAGTAACAGGCAGGTGGTTGCACAGAATGCTGTGTGGGTGTGGGGGAATGTTTGGGCCCAATCATGATGGATAAAGAACTTCATTAAAGAAAAAAAGCAAGGCACCCAACAGTCATTAAAGATTTATTTGCTTAAATAATATAGGGTATATGTACTTAAGCACCAAGGGCACTTGCATGAAGGCCATTCCTACACTGGGCACCTCACACCAGACTGAAAATCCAATTTGTGCAGTGCTGTGCAATATCCTAGAGAAGGAGGCCACATTCTATGTAGGCCCAGTGCTGCCCAAGGCATAAGTCCTCATCCTGCCCCCGTTTCCTGGCAACTGAGGCATGAGCCAATTACTAGAGAGGCAGGTAACCCCTTTCTCCCCCCTCAGCTGTGCAACTGGATTTCACAGCAATTATCCAGCAGCAGGCTGGGGGCATTTTGCTTTTAACCCACAGGCAACTATATGATAGAAACAACCCTGCTTGGAGGGACCATCGGACTAGAGAAGGTTTCTGTTGTTAGATCATAACGTTTACGTCACAACTGATGTTTTTATTTTTTTCTATTCTACCACATGTCCAAGTTTCTTTTTTGCCAGTCTTTCAGTCTTTATCTCCCCTTGCACCTCAGCTTCCCATCTCCTTGTATCTCATTTACCCTTTTTGGTCACAACTTGCTTTACTCTTACATTCAATGACATTTCCATGTAATGTCCCCACCTCTTCTCTTTTTACTACAAAAAGTGATCGGTAGATACATATAAAATAGGACTGTTGTGTTGAGTTCAGAACAAACGAATATTCCCTTTCAGTGTAGAACAGAATATATTTACTACATGAGACTAAACATGATAAAAAGAAGTCCTTGGTGCTTAAATGTATGTAGATAGTAGGCAGTGCCAATAGGTGTAAAACATGGGTAAGATGAGAGCCACAGATGAGCTAATCAGAGGAGTGTTTCTATAAGCAGCTCACACTGCTGCAATAACAAATGCAATGCTAACACACATGGCTGCTGATGTTTATTTTGGCAGAGAAGCTGAATGGTGCGGATAAATATACACTGCATGTATTGCCGCTTCCTCACCAGCCGAACGATGGAGCTGCTGTGTAGAAACATTACCATGAAATGTAATAAATAATTGAGATTTTGAAGCCTACTTAGTTACCATGGATTCCAAGAATAAAATATGCACAGTGTTGGAACAGTCCAAACGACTATTTATTATTTGATTCTCTTACAAAAATACATTGTATAACATTTCATTTTAACTTCTCTCTCTCTCTGAGATGTTCAACAATGGTCACCATTTAAATGGCAGCATGCACGGCTTATTTTAGTGGAGGATTCAAGCAAATGTTATACATTTGAAACTAGAGAACACTATTTAATTTGCAGTAATTGACTTTCTCAACCAGCTGATTACTATTCTATATAGAGCAGATCGGGCAGAACAAAAGCCAGAAAGGGGCAAGTACTAAAATCATCAGGCCATAAATATCTTCCCCAAATATACCCCCAGCAGGGGTGTAACTACACCTCCAACTACTACTGTGCTTGTGTTCAACTGATGAACCCTAAGCACACAAGCCTATAACAGTCATAAATGAACCCTCAAATGTTGTTCACACCAGCTACAGTCCTGCAGCAGGTTGGGTACCTGTGGGTTACCCGCAAAAAAAGCAGGTACCCTGCAGAATGAGACCAGGCTTTTCAGGTGCAGGTATAGTTGTGGGTGTGCAGGGTCATATGTCTCTTCCTTTTGCAGCTCTCTCCCTACAGCTTTCCCTCCACTCATATCCCCCTCCCATCTGACTTCAGGCACAGCTCTCTTACATCACAGGACCTGCTTCTGTCCCTCTCGGGCACTTTTGATGAGATCACTTCCAATTTGCAGCAACACCACTTCCGGTTTGATGGTGGTCAGATCCAGGTTGCGGATAAGGCAGTTGCGGGTCCCGGATGTGTAGGGGATCAAAGTGGGTAAATATGCGGGTCGCGGTTTGGGTCTTAGAAATTGGTTCCACGCCAATCTTAGTTTAGATCAAGTACAAGCTACTGTTCTATTATTACATGGATTATTTCATTATAATGGAGTCTATAGGAGACGGCTATTCCATAATTTGGAGCTTTCTGGATACCGGGTTTCTGGATAATGGATCCAATACCTGTATATCTTATTAAAGAGAGTAAAAAAGAAAAAATAATCCACAATGCACTATTCTTTCCCAGATTTCCTGTGCAAACCACAGTGCCCCCTGCTGGAGGTGCAAAGTCATGTTCTGGGTAGCAAGTGGCATGCCTTTAGGGACAAGCTGTGCAAAGATGCAATGACCAGAATGTATTGCAGCCATTCCTACCCAAATGGAAATATAACTGCATACAGCTACAAATAAATCACACACACAATGCATGGGATGTAATGTTTGCTTTGAACAAAGTTTTTAAAAGATTTCTTGACAAACATACCTGAAGGATCGCAACAGGCGATATGATTTTCCAAGATCTGCAACTCTCCTGCATAAAGGAGCCACAGCCAGTTCCATCTGGTAAAGAATAGTAAGAATAGTAAAGCTAGGAAGTATTCAATCCTTTATGCTGGGTCTTATGTTCGCTGCTTTGGGCCCCAATTAAAGAGATACGGACACCAGAAATTAAACCTTTTTTTAAAATTATCATAATATTGTTTTCGCATGCTCTCTATAATTTTGCCATAAAAGTATTTGCTAATTCTTTAACATTACCCATCTGATCCCCCACGTTCCTCTAGGAGGGGAGTTATAGGTAAATTGTGATGTACATTAATATTTTCAATAATACTTTTTTCGTGTCAGTATCACTTTAGGCCTCAATACTTGGTAAACTCTCCTGCTACCCCATCTAAAAAGATTCCATTTCTTTTGCATTCTGTGCTGTATCTAGTCCTGTATGTATATGATGTACACACTAAACAATATATACATGACATTTTAATTATGTTAAAGGGGTTGTTCACCTTTGCGTTAACTTTTAGTATGATGTAGGGAGTGATGTTCTGAGACAATTTGTAATTGCTTTTAATTTTTTTATTATTTGTGGCTTTTTAGTTATTTAGCTTTTTATTCAGCAGCTCTCCACTTTGCAGTGTCAGCAATCTGGTTGCTATGGTCCAAATTACCCAAGCAACCATGCCTTGATTTGAATGAGAATAAGGAATATTCATAGGGGAGGGTCAGAACAGAAAGATGAGTAATAGAACGTAGCAATAACAATAAATGTGTAGCTTTAGAGAGGATTTGTTTTTAGCGAGGTCAGTGACCCCCTTTTGAAAGCTAAATAGTCAGGAGACGAAGGCAAATAATTCATAAACTATAAAAAAAAAATAATGAAGACCAATTGAAAAATTGCTTAGAATTGGCCATTCTATAACATAATAAGTTAACCTGAAGGTGAACCACCCCTTTAACATCATATTTGGCATACAGTGTCACAACAGTATCAAAAAGCCTTAGCTGCTTCATTGCTCTTCCCCATTCTTTATTTATGTTCAGTAGATTTGCCTTTATATGAATTTATTTTTCAAAAATCCAAGCAACTAAAATGAAACTTCTATTTAGTTAATGTACTATCACCTGTGCAAAATCAGCTGCTAGTCTCATTTTTCCACCTTCCCCAAGGGGTCTTAACAGACTTGCATTGCGAATAAAGACTTCAATGGCTCTCTGAGCAATGGCTTCTGTGTTGTCATAGACAAAGTCCAAACACTCAAAGTGTCGGAAGTAGTCACTCATAACTCGTGCTATAAACCCTTGCAATTCTCTCATATACAAAGAGCATGGCACGTCTGGTTTTCCTGAGTTTGACAGGTTGCTGAAAAATATAAAGCACATAATGGGTTGAAATCTAAAAACATTTCATGATTATTGTAAAGTGCAATTCTTAAGAACGGTTATGGTTCAGATTCTCACCCAAGCCAAATTAAGGATTATTATACAACCTAGTATTTGGCAGAAAAGGTTTTTACACTTGTGTTCAGAATAAAAGCAGTTAGATATTACTAACCTGATGGTAGAAATGACATTTCTACATAGCAAATAATGTACTAGTAGGTGTAGAGTAATAGAACAGTTTATTTTGATTAAAATGTTGATTGTAGAGGGGAAAACATATAAAGTGGTACAAAAAATGATAGGCTTCTTATCTAAAATGATCTCAAATGCTTTAAAATGACAACCAAAACCTGAAAGGTGGAAGAAAATGGAAAACTACCATTCGAATGGATAGAAGAATAGCAAAAATGACAAAGACTCCAGGAAAATCAAAGAAGGTCTAAAGTTACCTGTGAGTGCTGTTACAATTACAAGACCCTTATGTGAAGCCAAGCTATAAGCAAGAAGCCCCTACAAAGACCCATTGATGAAAAAAATAAAACGCATGCTGAACTAATGAAAACAAGATTATTCTTTTTAGGTCTAGGGCTGCAGACAGTTTGTCAGACAACCCACAAACACTGAATTCAAGCCACAGTAATCTGTGAAGACAGTGAAGAATGGTGGCACATACATCATGACATGGGGATGTTTCTCATACTATTGTGTTGGGCCTATTTTTCACATACCAGGTATCATGGATCAGTTTCAATACAGCAAAATACTTGAAGATGACATTTTGAGGAAATGCCTTTGAAATGGATTTTTAACAAGACAGCCACCCCAAACACACCAGTAAACAAGCAACATCTTGGTTCCAGACCAACACGATTGATGTTATAGAGTGGTCAGCCCAATCCCTGGACCTTAATCCAATAGACAACTTGTGGGGTAACATAAAAAATTATGTTTCTGAGGCAAAACCAAAAAATGCAGAACAATTGTGGAATGTAACAGGTGCCAGAAGTTGGTGGACTCCATGCGACACAGATGTGCAGCAGTTCTCAGAAACACTGCTTATACAACTAAATATTAGTTCAGTGATTCAAAGGAAATCAAGTTCTTGAATCATTTTAAAGTTTATACAGTGAATGAATTTGTAAAGACGAATGCAGACTTTGCTATTTCTTTTGAACGGCCTAATATTCCATTTTCTTCACTTTCTGTAAAGGATTAACTCACATCTGATAAACATTTCTTCATGTTTTGTTTTGGAATAGAATGTGTAGTGTTCCCAATGCATTTGTGTATATGGAAATAAAAGCTATTATAAGGATTGTGAGCTTTATTCACCCTTCAAAAAACACTGCTATTATTCTGAACACTGCATTAACACATGTGTTAATTTGAATATTTAAAAAGGCAGTTATAAATACACAAACGGAATATATTTGTATTTAGTGAACACTGCGTAGAAGTTCCTCTTGCAGCAAATCCTTCCTTGCAAATCTCCTCATCCACCCAAAATGGTTTAAATGAATACATATATATATATATATAAATATATATATATATATATATATATATATATATATATATATATATATATATATATAAAATCACATTTGGAGAAACAATAGTTTAGTCCTGAACAACCCATTTTAGGAAGCACAGCCAGAGTTTTTGTGTGCCATGCACCTTGAGTGTCTAAATGATGTTTGAGTTTTCTTTAAGGTATATACCATACCAAAATATTTATATGATTTCTAAATCCTTTTGATTTCCCTTCTGGCTTATGATTATGCATTTGCTTTGAAAACCACTAGATGGAAGAGTGAGTCTGCCAATTTCTGTATAGTGTTATATTTTAATGAGTATAAGCCACTGGGATGTTTAAAGTGAGGAATATTGTAAATGCATTCTTCACTATAAAATTAGAATGGATGTCTAATATAATAGCCAGAACACTACTTCCTGCTTTCTTGGCTTCCAATGATTGGTTACCAGGCAGTAACCAATACCTGAGGGGGGGCACATTAATCATAAATGTTGCTTTTGAATCTGAGCTGAACGCTAAGGATCAGTTGCAAACTCACTGAACAGTTGTGTCCCAGGTGGCCCCCCTTCAAGTCTCTGAGTAACTCATAGTTAGAGAACTGAAAAGCAGGAAGTTGGGTTCTGTTATGACATCCACTCACTTCAGCCTTTATACATTACATTTTTGGCTAAACTATATTACAAACTTTTTTATTCTATATATTCTATTTTTACAGTTTTTATTTTTTATGCTGAACTGTACCAGTGGACAGTTTTAACCACTTGTTTGTACAGTCAGATTGTTTGCCATGCAAAATGCAATGTAAACAAATGTGCAGCAGAGATTAAATGGAAAAATGTAGAATTTATAGCACCAGCACTATGTTTTTGTCAAGTGTGTTCTCTTGCACTAGTAAAGCCAATTTTCCGGTTTAAAAACTGGAAAGCCACCCCTGATAACCTATTTGGTGCTGCCACCTGAGGCGAGTTTTTCAACTAGCCTCATTGGCGGAGCACCCTTGTTTTTCTTTTTGTTTTTCTTTTAAACACTTTCTAGTTTGGTAGCTCTTAAAAGGTAAAGAGAAAATATTTGTATGAAACAGTCAATGTATTTTGCAATATCTGCTAGAAAATAACTATTATCTGAATGTTTTGCATTTATTACTGTATCTTGAAGCTTCAATATATCAACCACAGACTCAATACAATAGTGGCCCAGTAGTCAAGTTTATGACAAGAAATAGCAAAATGGGTTCTTGGCTACACCAGTCACTAACTTTGAGCTAAGTATCCCTAGGACATGCAGTTTGCAAGGTCCAGAGCCATATTATTCACATTCAGAGCACAATTTTCACCCCATGACTTGGAATTTAACTTCCCCTGATATAAAGTTGAGCTTCGGCATTCCCAGTGCAGTATTGGGAAGAAGTTGCAGCCGGCCTTTCCTGGCTTCTTCTCCAGAGAGGTGGGGGCTATAAAACAAATAAGCATGAAAATGAACTTACCCAGCAAAGTCTTCTTGGTGCATAGTTATAATGATTGCCTCTACAGAGTCAGCAACAGAATTCAGTAATGGCTGGACAGCATTTCCCATAAGGTTAAAAATTATCTGAAAGGTAACAGCCTGACATGAGTTACATTTAAACATCCATTTTATCTCTTCATCAAATAAGGCATTTGTGTTCATCTAAAAAAATTGGCAGGTTTTAGGTTGTTTGATGGCAGGGAAAAGAGGTTGGCAGTGCAGCAGTAAAGGTTGGCATACAAGGTCCCTTACAGCGGTAGGAAATACTTTGAACATTCATGGCTCTCTACACATGGTTAGGGTACCAAATACGTTGCAGATGTTTGTCGGAATTACTCTGTAGAGTGACATTTCTAGCTGTTTAAATCACAGAACATTAGACATGCTCCATTGTGTAATCGCATATTTAAAATAGGAGATTAAAGTGGACCTGTCACCCAGACACAAAAATCTGTATAATATAAGTCCTTTTCAAATTAAACATGAAATCCATGGGGCAGACAATTACTTTCACTTTCCATTCAGCACTTCCTAGATGCCACTCCCCACACATTCCCCCAGTTCTCTTAACCATTTAATTGTGTAGCCAGGACATGAGGAAAGACATCGGGTCCCCCATTCTGGTGCACAAACAAGATTCTGAAATGAGGCAAGGCTTGTCTTAATAACAGTGTCCATAAAATGGCTCCTGCCTACTTGCTATAATTATGAATTCCCAGACTGAAGAAAACAAGATTAAAATAATTTATATAGTGTAATCAATGTTAATTTTTTCTTGACTAATGTGATAAAATATGATTTTGAATATTTTTTTGGGGTGACAGGTCCACTTTAACATGTATTTTTGCATCAAGAACATATAGGGTAAAATCACACAAACAGTCCTGACCTCTCAACTACTTACCTTTAAGGCAGAAGAAATGGTTTGTTCAGCAGTAGCTGCAAGTGAACTCTGGCCAGATATAACCTTATAGTAGGAGGGAAAAAAAAGTCAGCCATTTTTTCTTACTCATATATTTCTTTGCTTTGCACTTCATAAAAAAAAAAGTGAAATAATAACCTTAAGAAAAGATGTAGTGAATAGAAAATGCTGATAAAGCATTGGCTTGTCAAGGGTGTTTTAAACAGTAGACTGTTGCCATACCTTGAGAAGTTAAAAGCTAGTTTATTCACGGTTAGCCATTTACCTCACATCTCCTCTACTAATCGTTTACTCATTTAACAATTAAAGGAAAACTATACCCCCCGAACAATGTAGGTCTCTATAAACAGATATTTCATAAAACAACTCATATGAAAAACCCTGCTTCATGTAAATAAACCATTTTCATAATAATACACTTTTTTAGTAGCATGTGCCATTGGGTAATCATAAATAGAAAATAGCCATTTTAAAAAATAAGGACAGCCTCCTGGGATCCTAGGATCCAACAGGGCACACAAACATACCAAACAAACTATAAAGTTAGGTCACATGAGCCAAATTTTGCTTCAACACTTCTTCCCTTTGCAGTTAGAGTTGAAATATTTCTGGTCAGGTGATCTCTGAGGCAGCACACAGACATCATGAAATGGTGGTTCAAGGCAAGAGATATAAAAGGGCAATATTTACTTAAATATATATACCAGGTAGGTAAGATTCTTTAATATGTCACTTGATTTGATACAAACTATCTGTTGCTCAAAAATTCATTTCCGGGGTATAGTTTTCCTTTAAACATGTCGGTTAGTGATTATTTGTTATTGTGTTTGATACAGGGGTGTAACAGGAGCCCACCAGAACCCCCAGAAAAACTTTGGGAGGGTCCAGAGCACACAGCCACTCAAGCCCACAACCCACCCTCATTTGAAACCCCCCTCCCCTGCTACAAGCTTGCAAAGGTGTGAGTGCGGCAATTAAAGAAAAGAAACAGAGCAGTGCGGAAGGGGGTTTGAAAGCTATAGAGAAGTAGGCTCTGTGGTCCAGGACCCCCTTTTCCCCAGGCCTCACGACACCCTTTTACCCAGACCCCATCCAACAGCAAGGCCCGCTTCCTCTATAGTTATGCCACTAACTTGATATCTAGATAAATTTGGAATAAACCTAGGGCAAATTTGTGCAAAGCCGTACCCATCCCCTCTTCACCACATTTTATAACTATATTGTTTATAGTGTAAAAATGAGTAATAAAGGACGTGAATGCTGTAATATTGATCTGCTTTACATTTTTAGATTAGCTGTCCTGTTTTTCTAGTACTTAATTTCTAATACAGAGATTAAAGCTCTGAAACCATGGTCATCTACAGTTGTCTTGGATATGCTTGCAGCCTCTTATCCCCTCTGTGTTTAGAAAATTGTACTCATTAAATCCTCTTGAGTATATGAGGTCTTAGGAAAAGGATTTGGCTATAATTACACCAAGAGCTATAGTGAATTTAAAACACAATGTAAAAGGTATTTTATAAAACAGTAATTCGATATGCATGCACGCTTCTATATCCTTTAGTATGTATTTCAGCTATTCCTTACAATGGAACATCGCACAACATTTCTGACCTAAAGTTCACAAAGACTCATCTTCTAAATGTAGCACAATATCAAATAAAAATGCAGTATCTGGCAAAGGTATGTAACAGACAGCAGCACACAAAGAATGTAAAATAAGGTTGATACTCTGTAAATCTGATTTCCTATGTTTATCAAATATGGTTATTTTTACTTCCCTTTAAAATGAAAATAATATATAAACTGCAACCACAGAAAAACACACTCACTTTCTATTCATTCCTAATATTCAAGCATATTTATCCAATGGTGAACAATTATTTCAGTGGCGAGTTCTAATGGCAAAAGCAATGCTCTAGTAGTATTCAAGCAGGATTTACTAGGCAGAAATCAAAACTAGGCAGAACTCAATTAGTAAACTAAACTGAATTACTAAAACCAAATGGTATTTCCCAATAACTATAATAAACACTGGACTGTTACTTCTGTATACAAGGGTCTCAGATCTTTTGGTTAAATTTATGTGGATGTTAAAGGTTGGCTAAAAACGTTGTTTATTTTAAAACGCGTAGCACTAGAGTTTAGAGATTCCTTTCTAATGACATGAGCAGCATAATTCGATTTTCCCCAGCAGAGCCTCAAGAAACAACTAGTAGAAGCTGTGTAATTCAGTTCCATTCAATACAGTTGGAGGTCAAGGCCTTCCATCCTGCAGTGCAGAGAATATAACTTATATTCAAATTTAAAGGCCCTCTTGGTAAATCCTGAACGGTCAGATGCCTGAAGTACAGTGCAAATCAGAGATTCATTCA
This sequence comes from Xenopus borealis, assembly GCA_024363595.1. NCBI lineage: Eukaryota > Metazoa > Chordata > Amphibia > Anura > Pipidae > Xenopus > Xenopus borealis. Next base: position 64,579,376 of record CM044436.1, read on the forward strand.
ACTACAGATAATTAAATATCTTCCATTCAATATCCTAAAACACTTTATCTTTACAGTTTTACAGCATGGTCTATCAACCTCACATTATGAAATGAGACTGGCTAACCGCTTTGATAGGTTTGTGGACAACACTGAGGAAATGATCAACATGCATTTAGAAAAAAAATGATTTTTTGCAGCGCTGTCCACACATTGGCTAAAATTTGCTTTTCTTCAAAAGTTTTCACACAGCAAAACGTATTAGCATGTGGTACTGGGTCTAATTTTCATGTAGTATATTGTCTTCATCCTAATACAAGCTATAGATGATAGCCTTTGACTGCTGGGAAAGTCCTTCTGGGATTTAGGAGCAGTGCAGTAATACTGGGAGTATTTCACTTTGCTGCCTCTTCACATACAGTGGTAACAAGGTCAGCCCTTTCATAACAGTAGGGAACTGTACAAATGCTACAGCTATGTATTTAGTTCCAATATAATACGATTTTGCCTGTTTTCTGCCCTTTATGTTCAAACCTTTGGTCACTGATGCAAATCACATACATTGTCTCTGTGCTGAATACCTAGCAGTGATGAAAATTCAATGGATTGTTGTCTAGAATAACAATACACAATTTGGAATTAAATAAACAAAACATTTTTTAATTTATATTTTTGAAGCACAACTGGTGGCATCATTTTGAAATAAAACATTGGTGTAAGGTTCTAGAAAAATATTGCATGCTACAGGTATGGGATTTGTCACCATGAATGCTCTGAATTATGTAAAGGCTGTCTCCCATAGACTCCATTTTATCCAAATGTTTTGATTTTTCTCTGTAATAAAACAGTACCTTGTACTTGATCCAAAGTAAAATATAATTAATCTGTATTGGAAGCAAAATCACCCTATTGGCTTTATTTAATACTTACATGACTTTCTAGTAGACTTAAGGTATGAAGATCCAAATTATGGAAAGATCCCTTATCTGGAAAACCACAGGTTCCAATTATTATGGATAACAGGTCCAATACCTATATTATATCTTACCCAGCTGCATTAATTCCTTTGGACAAGAGCCGCACTCCCTTGATGTGGGTCCTTGTCAATGTGTCTGCATAGACCTATGTTATGGCCAAATCTGCCATAGTCCCCAAAAAAGCAGATTTTTGCCTAATGAGCAGATTTGTATGTTTATGCCAGATATATGCAGAAATGTGATACTGTATGTACAATATCTGACTGAAAGTTAAATACATGCTATCAGTTGTATATGCCTAGCAAATATTATTAATATAGTTTATTAAAAAAATAAAAACTACATTTTATTTTGCTATTCCAATGTGTGCTGCAATGTCTGACCCCAGTTTGTATGCATTACACATAAGAAGATAAGATTCAAGATTTGGGTGAGAAATAATTCTGTTTTTAGCTGGAAATAATTCTTTCAGTTTAAGATTTCTGGAATAAAGATCAATAAGTGTCTCCTTCTAAAGTATTATTTCAGAGAATGCCATTTTACTGGTTTATACATATGGTCATTTTAACATTTTGATGTTACAAAAAACTGGAACCCATTATCATATTTCTATAAATGGTAATGGTAATCCAATAGTGAAGTATTCAGACATCTTAACATAGTGTGGACTACTCTTAATAGAAAAAAAAACTAAATAAGAGGTGTTCAAACTTTGTATTCCCAAATATCTCATCACATGAGTGTTCAAGCTCCAGGCCTGGAACTCAAGTGAAACAATCAATGATGCACTCATCTGAAGGATTCAGTGTTCTGGGTGTCAGTGCCTCAAACCTGCACTCCAATGGATATAAATTAGGGGGAGGAGTGGGGCAGAATTATCATTTTTTTATTTGGAGGGGAAAAAATGACTGCAGGGGAGAAACCTATTATTTTCCACAACAGCACTTCACACTTTTTTATTCTCAAGCACTAGAATATTTAAAAGTCAACAATTCACTGTCAACTCACTGGAAGGAATCAATGTGTTAGGCACCACACCAATTAATAATCGCTAAATATAGACCATTTTGGCTCGTACTTGGTAAAAAGTGCTGTCATGCCAGGGCCATCGGGCACTGGCATTTTAAAAGTTAACTGTAATTACTCAGTCAAAGTCTCACACAGAGACCCTTGATTGTATATGTCACCAGGGGGGCTGTAGAAAGGTGAGAATGATATCTCTCTGCATAGACGATCTGGAGCCAAATCAGTGGGACCTGGAAGCTAGGCAATCTGTTCTTTGATCAGCTGATCAAAGAACAGAGCTGTGGACCTGGAGCAGCAGGGGGGTGGATAGCTAGTAGAAAATTATGGTTTATAGGAAAATATCCATCCCTCCTGTGTCATAGGATTCACCACTTCATAACTTACATATCGGTTATGAGGAGGTCACAAGCTTCCTAACAATACCAAACAGTGCCAGCCTATACCCACCGGTTTGGAGGGCTGGTTTCTGGGGGACTGGAAAATGGGAACCTATTAGTGTTTGGTATTGTTCTGTTTGCCCACATATGGATCACAGCCTGCCCATGTTTTTATTATAGTATTGGGTACTGGCAAGTACCCATATTATATTAAAGGATATTTGTGAATATTGCCTGAGAGTAGCAGACCCCCTGCAGGGGGTCGTAAATGACATGTGCTTGGCACTCCTACCTCCTGCATAAGGTAATGAGGGGAGTGTCCCAGCAGGGAATAAAAAGGTGACATTCCAAATATCTAGTGGTCATACAAGGAGGCTTCATTTTCCAAGTGAATTGTATTTCCAGTTTTCTACTCGTGCCTCAGAGGATACATTGATAACTTCCAAACTTGGTAAAGTAAGGGTTTTCTTTGTATTTTTACTCCTTTTTATTTTATTTACTGTTTGCAATAATATGTCATTTTTGTAATACCATTTCTATATACATATGCACTGTTTCTTGTAATTATTAAATATCATTTAATACGTTAGTCCTTGTGCTCTAAATGAACTCATAGCCCATATGAATGCTTGTGCCTAAACTCTTTGTATGTGTGAAAAGGGAAAGTTGCCTATTTGTATGTTTGATAACTAGTACGGCTAGCAGGAAAGTGTGTTTGAGTGTGAATTAACCCTTTAGCTGCTGGAGTGCTTGTTAGACTAGTAGGATCTTACCCTGACTAACTACCATAAGAGAGAGTGTTTGATGTATTGTTAAGTGTGAGTTATTACCTGTTATAGAGGGCAGGGGAATAGTCACATTAGGTTTCTATCGCCTGTTAATGATAGATGGTGGCAGCGAATGAACTTTGTGGGTGTTGGTGTGTTTTGGGGGTGTCTGATGTTAGTCTAACCTGTGTGTAAGGTGATTGAGAGACTGATTGTAACCCCTTGTAGCCAAACCCAAGAGTAAAGTGTGGTGGAGTGGAAGTGTTTTTGTGACAAGTGCCCCAACCTGTGGTACTATCTCTGTGCCCCCATCTTTGCAGAGACCCTAGTGATCCAGGACAGCCAACATGTGCAATGCAGTAAAGTAAGAATCCACAAAATTCAGCTTTTTACCATACTCCTCTTAATCACTATTCATGGAATGCCTAAGATGAAGTCCCTGGTATGAAAATGTGTGAGGCAAATGCCACATGGACACAATAAGGTTGTATTGATTTTACCCCTTTGGGGCTCCTTCTGTGCAAAGCTAAAGTTCTGAGTAGTGCAGACCACAGTAGATATTATAAGCCTCTTTAAGCAAAGATAATGACTCTGCATGAATTAGTAAAGTAAATGGATATACTAATTGTCAAACAGCTATGCTACATTTTATGAAGTAAGAACATCAATAAAACAAAAAGGCATATGCTGCTTTCCAGTTTTTAAGACACTTTCTTCCACTGATATTTTATGACAATCTGCATTCCTGCAGAGAAATAGTATAAGCCTACAATACGATATATATGGTACCACAGATGACAAAGTAAGTAACTATTATAAAATGCATATCAAAATGAATTTTTTTTCCTATAGTATAGGCTTAAGTAGATTATGATCTCCAGGAATTGATGAGCCTTCACTCATTACTGCATTCACTGCATTACCAACTCTGGTTATTACATCACTTTGAGATGACTGATAAATGCTCACATTATCTGTTAATGGGTAATGCTGACCGTTATAAATATCAGCAATTTGTTCTGTTTTAAAATACTCCAGATACACAAAGGTTACTGTTTCTAACAAACTAGAAAAGGTCATTGTACCCATTGTGAGCCACAGAGTTTGCATATATCTAATTTAGACAAATGACGGGATTTCATTGACTACTGGTTTATTTTAGATTGTTAAATCACATTAATGCCACATTAATTTCAAGATTAAAAAAATAGCTACAAAATATTTAGCTGCTGGGTTCTGCATTGTTGAGTTCATTACAAGTATAAATAGAACTTAATCTACTTGCTGCAGAATTAAATATGCACAACTCTTTTAAGAACACAGAATTTCTTTACTCTAAAATAACTGGTATAGATTTCTAAATATATGCAGCCAGTGCTGTTGGTTGATATTTTGTTATTTAATCGTCTTATAATGCTTTTTCCTTTTTTACATATGCACATCTTCTAAAAAAAAAAAAAAAAAAAAAAAAAAGGGGAAACACTGCCAAATCATATTTATTTCTAAAAGTCACATGGAATTGAACATCATGTTTAAATGAACTATTGATGACTACATTTTTATAGGGGGATTAACTAATTGGTATTATCTTGTATGCTAATACAACGTGACCAAGTTTTGCCCATACCAGCCCAATTAACTTGGATCAGTTTAAACATTTGCTGTCATCTGGAGCAGTTCTGCATCCATGTTCCGCCTGTCCAATACTTTTAAGGAGCAGTATGATGCCTTTTTGAACAAGTTCAGTGAATAGGGATTGTGGTTAACATATGTTTCGCCTATTGTTCTAATCAGAAATAATCTATATTTTATAATTAGAAGTATATAGAAGCTACCCCATGTTTGGCCCTATTTGGTAGATAATTATATTACCAACATACATCCCTCTCCCTTCATCCTCTGTGACAGGTGTGTAGCAGGAGTCCAGTGTGTGTGATGGGTGTGATGGATGTGATGTGTGTGATGTGTGTGATGTGTGTGATGTGTGTGACGGGTGTGATGTGACATTTACATTTTTTTAAGCACAGAATGTTAATGCAGAATGTGACACTGCTAGATTTCTACCATGTATAGCTACTAACCTTTAGGATCGACTGGTGCAGTTTATAGAGTGAATTCACTACTGCAACATTTCTTCGTTGACCTTCAGTGAGAGGCCCAATCACCTGGCTTGCATCTCCTTGTGTGGATAGCTAATAATGAAATTTAAAACAAATATTAATATGAAATTATGTATGCCCACATCCCATAATATGCAAATGAGAATTTTAAATGAGAGCTTCATAATAAAACGAGACCCCAAGATGATAAAGAAACTTTTGCATTTAAGGAACCAAAAGGACTGATCTGACTTGGACTGCAATGTCAGTCACACCTCATACAACTTTCTTGTACACGAAAAAGCTAAAGCTTGCTCCATATGTAGAGTTTTCTTACAGCTGGGTCAATTTCCATCTGAACTGTATAACCAACTGTATGTGAGGGCACCATAACATCCAACTCTGATACAATTTAAGGACAAGTAAAGTCTAAAATAGAATAAGGTTAAAAATGCTGTATTTTGTAAACTAAACATAAACTTACTGTACCACAGGCCTAATCAAATACGGTAAATGATTTATGCTTTCAAAATTGGGAAAAAGTTGTCATCTTGCAACTTTGTTAAACATCTTTGCAAGACCAAGACTGTGCACATGTTCAGTATGATCTGGGCTGCTTGTCATTAGTGATGGGTGAATTTATTCGTCAGGGGGGAATTCGCGGCGAATTCCCGCGATTCTCCACTGGCGAATAAATTCGAAAAAACGAGTTGCAAGTCGTTGTTGACACGACGAAAACGACGCGCGTCGAAAACGACGCGTCGAGGTTGCCGCAACACGTGTCAAAAGCGTGCCGCGACTCATTTCGCGAATTTTTCGGCAAAGCGAAACTGGGGAGATTCGCCCATCACTACTTGTCATAAATGATCAAAACAGCACAAGTCAAATATCTGCCAGAAGGCGATACAACAAGACTGATTAATAATCAGAATATACAGACTGCACTGGGTCCTGTGTTGTCATGTAATATAATGTGGATTTTATAGTTTTTGTATTGTTTAATACAAACTTTCTCCAACTCTGCAGAACCCGTGGCTGCAGCAAAATAATCTTCCAAATAGAATCCCAGTTTATGTGTTTAAATCTGGCGCCATGATCTTTGTCCCTACAGCTGGAGTTGGAAAAATTAAAGAGGATGTAAAGGCAAAAATAAAATCCAATACAAATCTCTACACAGTCGTAGACTGCAAGCTGCGTGGGGGCTCCCCCTGCTGTTCATAAGTATGATTGTTTCCCTGCCCAGCAATTAGGGACCGTCTAACAATTCCTATAAACAGCAGTAAATGAAGGGAGAATTTCACTGAATACAGTCAGGTTTCTTATAAAAACAGTACACATTTTTTAATTAAAGTATATTTGCCTTTCCTTGTCCTTTAAGGTTCAAATGGAAAATTTGAATTTTTAATTACAAGCTTGAATTTGAATGTGAGAATTATTACACCTTGACCGTGGAAACAGTTCTAATTTAAATATTCCGAGTTCATGTACATGTTAATGGCGGAGGTCCTTTGAACCATTTGAAGGTGTTAATTGCCTTCCTGACATTCAAGTTTTTTTTTTCTGCAGAAAATTCAATTCGATTTTTGGGTCCTTCGTATTCAATGGAATATTATACATTCTATTTTTCATACATAATCTCCCATTATAGTTGTGAGTACAGTCAATTTCTTAGATTTAAAAAAAAATCACTTAACTTTGGAATTCGACCTTCGATAAATCTAACTAACTCAATACTATTCCTTTTTAGAATGTAAAACTTGCACATAAAATAACATGGTTTACTATGAACAAAACACAAGACAGTGTACAAGGTAATGGTTAGATATAGCACTGTGATATAAAAGGCAAGTGTATCTAAGGTGCTGTTGCATGCAAAGGCACAGACTCTAATTTATGTTACGGTCTCCAGAGACTGATGCTTTCCTGTGTAGCCAAATAGGCATCTTGACTCAGGGCTCTGCTTCATGTGTAATCCTCTGCAGTGAGGCCAGATAAATGAAATCCTTTGTGAGAAGCCTTCAGACTTTAACATAAAAGGCAGGTGTCTCTAGAGTGTTGTTGCATGCAAAGGTGCAGACTAGTTTTGAAAATGTTTTTAGGCCTCATGTTACAGGATAAAAAAATTCTACACTGATTTTTTTCTTTTGTGCATAATTAGAATTCACATTAAGTAAATATTATATTACTGATTTTAAAGTTATTTGCAAATTTAAATGCTAGTGAACACATTTTCTATGGTATCTCCTGTTCTCTCTCTCTCTGCACCTCTGATTCTGACTATTTAAACAATATATCTAAAGGCTTCTGATTAATAGATATCACCATAGAAACATAGTCTTCAGTGAAGCGATTACTGCAAAATTGTTTCAAGAATCAAATTCTGCAGCTCATAAAGGGACAGACAGAAGGAGCTTTTAATAGCAACTACATTTATAAATGATTTAAAAAGAACAGTTTTTTAAAAAAATAAAAACACATTAGAAAGCTGCTTAACAGAAAGGGGATTTTGTGACACTCACTGTTGATTTCTCTTCATTAGTCTGTGGGATATATGTAACAAGAGATATAGCATCCACCACCAGGAGGCAGGACACTAGCAAACAAGAGCTGACTCTCTCACTATACTTCTATGCCCTCAGGAGCACTTCAGTTTTGATTAACACTTAAAGGAGAATAACAGAACTCAAACTACAACCTATGCACACAAAATGGTCTATCCATCCAGAGCACAGTACAGGTATAGGATCCATCATATGGAATTCCATTACCCAGAAAGCTCCGAATTGACTCCATTTTATCCAAATAATAAATTTAATCACTTATAAATCAATTTGTCTTCATCTATTCATCCATCGGTCTTTGATTGAAAAAAACATGGACAGGTTGCTAAGGCAAATGTTTATCCAGTAACCAGAAATATAAACCATACATCATACTAAAAGTTCATTTTAAACTAGGATCCCTTTCAATCAATCAGTTTGTTTGTGTGTTATATATATGCATTACATCTTCTTTTTCGTATTATATATATGTTTTGTGTTTGCCAGAGCTGCAGTATAAAATATACAGTATTGTAATATATTATTTAATTGTGCCCCCAGTTAACTTAAAATAAGCCAATATGCCAATAAAATATAGTGAAACAGGTGCAGTTGAGGTGAATAACAGGTTTACTTACAAGCTGTTCAGATTTAACCCCATAAAGTTGTATTGTCTTTGCTATATTTTTAGAAACAGCAGTGGAAAGGCTTGGATCCACAGAAGCTACATTCATTTCACTACAAGAAAGAAAGGAATTATAGTCTGTGTTAAACATTTCATTTTAGATTATACATTTTAATGTTGATTTCGTAAATGATTTTATGTCTCTGAAAAAAAACAAGATCATGTGACAATTAAAATTATGCTTAGGACTAACCAAAATAATTATACTCTCATACTGCTATACTTTTACAACAGCCAGACATAGAAAATTTAACAAATTAAAATATATAGTTCGTTTTACACTGTGCACCACTAACAGTGTTTACACCAACCTGTAAGAGCTCATGAGCCTGAACACAAAAGCAAATTTCATGGGAATAACTTGTCCAATTTGTAATATACTGTTAGATTTTAAATATATTACTTGTCCCATTAGAGCTTAGTGACAATCAGGGCAAGGTTGTATGTAGTTGAGCATGGTATAGGTAGACCAAAACTATAGCTTAAAATGTTTATTCATTTTTAAAACAGGAAATATTGTAAGGTACGGTATTTTAATAGTGCTTCTGCCAAAAAAAGAAACATGAATACAACAACAAATATTTGCATATTATTTGGTTTAATTACATTGCTGATAAAAATAAAAAATGCTAACCAAGCCACCACACCAATGCAAAGGCATGCCATATTTTACTTGGTGTGATCTTGTAATCTCTAGAATCTATATACAAGCCACTATTGGAGAGAGAATCAGTCTGTGACATCTATAAATTGTCCAAGATATTCTTCAAAACAAGATGGAAGCAGGCAGGGAGATGCCTACTTAGGTTCTGTTAACAGAGGGTTAAAGGAATTGTTCAATATAAAAATAAAAACAGGCTGGAGAGACTGGGTGTGTAACATAAAAGCCAGAATACTACTTCCTGCTAGAGTCCTGCAGCGGGTCGGGTTACCCGCAAAATCCCACGGTACCCTGCAGGTTGCTCGTAGAATTTCTGGGTGCGGGTATAGAAGCGGGCCGATGGTTCTGCAGGTTGGCGGGTTGAGGGTCGGGTTGCGGATCCTCGCTATAGCGATTTTTACTCCTTTTTCTCAGCATTTCTACTTCTGATGATGTCACATCCGGTTTACATTGACGGCACTTCTTGTTTTACTCCTTTTTTTCTGATCACGGCTACTTCCGATTATGTCACTTCCGGTTTACAATGACAGCACTTCCTGATTCTTTATGGTCAGCGGGTCGCGGGTCCGGGTTGCGGGTACGAGTCGGGTCGCGGGTCCGGGTTGCGGATTGTGGGTTGCGGGTACGGGTCCCAAAAAAAGGACCTGCGCAGGACTCTACTTCCTGCTTTGCAGCTCTCTTGGTTTCCATTGGTTACCAGGCCACATGGGTAATAACTGTTGCTTTTGAATCTGAACTAAATGTGGAGTATCAATTGCAAACTCACTGAACAGTTATGTCCCATGTGGCCCCCCTTGAAGTCACTGACTAACTCAAAGTTAGAGAGCTGAAACGCAGGTTCAGCAATATTACACATCCAGTCACTCCAGCCTTTACACATTACATTTTTGGCTAACTAACCATATAAGAAGCATGTTTTCATTTTGCACTTACTTACTCACTTAAGGGCAAACTTCCTAACTGGTGAAAATTCACCATCGACTGCTTCAAAACCATCGCAGATGAATATTTGCTGGGACAACGCTAATTTAGTAAAATGCAAAGTTTCGTTCTGGCCGACGTACTCTGGCGAATTTTCTCTAGCGTTACTTCAGCAATGCAATCAAATCAAAGTGAAGATGCGCTACTGTTCAATTATGCCTAGCGCAAATTCGTTAGAGGTGGTGGTGGTTAATGATGTATGAAATGCAAATAACACAAAATAGTAATGCAAAGTTAAAAGAAGGCTGAACAGGTTAAAAAGAGAAAACTATTGAGCCAACCAAAGCAATCAACATGCCCCAGCAGTCACATTCCAATAAAATGATCTACAAATACAACTTTTAGCATATAAACAACATATAGGGGCAAATTTATCAAATTCACATGAAGGATTTGAAATTCGAGCGAATTTACAAAAAGATTAGAATTTGAATTTTAGGACCACTTCGACCATGGAATTTTGAAAATTCTATCGAATAGAATGATTAGAATAATTCGAATATTCGATTGTCGAATAACTTCCCCTTTAAATTTTTATTCGACTGCCTAGTTCACAAGTTTCAACCTACCGAACTATTTTATAGTTCGATCGAATATTTCCTATTCGATCGCTCAACCAATTGAATTGCGGTAAAATCCTTCGAATTCGATATTCTAATTCTAAGAATTTTTATTTAACCCTCAAAGTCGACCCTTAGTAAATCTGCCCCATAATGTGTCATATGCTAGAGGTGAATAATAAAGCTTGCAATACTACTATGCAATACAAATGTTACTATGTAACCTATCCTTGCTCTCATATTTCCATCCATTATCACTACCCTCTTTGTTAGCCTCTCTGTTAGGTTAAAGAAGGAGAATTTTAAAAAAGTCTACTACCTTACAATAGTTTTTATGATGCTGTCAAACTCATCTGCTGAAGGGGGGTTACGGCCACCAGGTGGAAAGACTAGATTAATTGGATCAAAAAGACGAGATAATGATTTGGATAAGTAAGCAGCTTCATAAGGTTGAAGTGAGTCCTTCAGCATCTTTTCTGGACTGCAACAAAAAATTTTAGTTACTGTTTTGTCCTCTGCAGTTTTTATTTCCAAGATCAGTTTGTTTATATATTTAGCATAGAGAAACAAATAAAAAATTAACTTAGCTAAAGACATATTATATCCAAATACAAAGTTGTCTATCTAAATTCTTGGTTCTTTAAAATTTGTATGATGTAAATAAATATATGCAATGGAAATAATGAAAATTGTTTAAACTAACCATCAAATTTACATTCTGAACAAAACCTTAGTACTATCCTCTCTTAAGCTGTGATTCTTTTCATCCTTCTCCTTTTTCAAAATCAATTCTCAAATTACATGTTCCCTTAAGTTAACTTTTAGTATGATATAGAATGGCAAATTTTCAGCAACTTTTCAAACAGCCTTTTTTCTCTCTCTTTTTTTTTATAGTTTTTTTAAATAATTGTCTCTTTTCCACTTTCAAATGCTCTGTAAGGCTACAAATGTATTGCTACTTTTTTTATTACTCATCTTTCTATTCAGGTGCTTTCCTCTTCCTATTCCTGTCTCTTGTGCAAATCAATGCATGGTTGATGAAGAAATTTAGACCTTAACAACCAGACTGCTGAAATTACAATCTGGAGAGCTACTGTGTAAAAAGATAAATAACTCAAAAACCACAAATAATTGAAAAAAAATCAATCCAATGGCAAAATGTTTTAGAATATTATTCTCTACATCATACTAAAAGTTAATTTAAAAGTGAACAACCCCTTTATTAGGTGTATGCAAGGAGGTGACCAGTACATTTTGCCTGCTTCTCTAAGGGTAATGCACCTTGTGCAAAACTTATGATTTTTATTGCAATACTCGGTTATTAAAACCATTCCTTTACCTGACCCCTGAGAGCCAGAACCTACAACTGTATGTTCCTATTACACAACAACTCAACATGATTCTAATGCAATTTCCCATTTACATTAAAGCCTTATTCTTCAACATAGAATTTTTGGAGTTTAAACAGATAATTTATTTCTAACAATTATAGTATATATTGGTACAAAAGACAATAATTACTTAAACAGAAACCTGTGTGGGCTCAAATGTTTGCTAATAAAATAAAGGAGTTGTATGTATTCTAAATATCAATTGTAAAACTACATACTCTACATCTTGCTTCTTTGTCATAAAGATATCCTGTACATCATCTTCAGGTTGTTGCAGGTCAGGAATAAAATCTGAGTTTCCACTGTTTGAAAATGAGCCTTGTAAATTCTGACTGTATTGTTGAAGACGCTTCCACAAATCATTGTACAGTCTTAGCAATTTAGGGTATTCCCCTTCAAAGGCCTGCTTCAGAAACATTGAATCTATGGGATAAACAGATGCAATGTAGGATCAATCAAATTTGATTTAACAGACAAGGCATCTTAAGTTACAGTGTTTACATGTTACACTGCAATTGTTCAAAGTGGATTCTCTATGGTGTAGGTACCAAATTGCTAAAGGATATTATTAATAGTCCTTTATAGGTTTAAGGAACTTTCACATCAAAAAATGTAAGTGTTTTAAAGGAATTAAAATAGAAAGCAGTATTGCCCTGCATTGGTAAAACTTTTATGTTTGCTTTAGTTTATTTAAACAAGCTGCTGTGTAGCCATGGGGGGCAGCCATTCAAGCACAGGATACACAGTAGATAAGGGATAAGTTCTGAAGAATCCCAATGTATACAAGAGAGCTTATCTGTGTTCTGCTGTGTGCCCTGTGCCTTTTCTCCCTTTTCAGCTTTGAATGGCTGCCCCCATGGAATTTCTGAAGCAAACACATACATTTTACCATTGCAGCACAAGAGTAAATAGATTTTCATTATGTTTAAAGACTTTAATTTTTGCAGTGTTACTGTTCCTTTAATTTCCTAAAATTTAAATAATTTATATTCGCTGTGTCATAAGAATAAGTTACAAGAAAAGAATATTCTTTAAATGACCATTAATATGGCATGCATAAAAAAATCAAACCTTAAAAGAAAAAAAACAAAGGTTAGAAAGATGCTGATTTTTTTTTGTTACACAACTTAAATAAAAACTTACAGTTTGTTGCTTTCTCAAACTGAGAGGAAAGGATCTGAGTAACAGAATTCCAAAATTTGTACAGGATATCTGAATGCCCATCCTAAAATTAAAACAAACCAAATAAATTGTTCTGCACAATGTTATTTTTTATTAATGTCAAAAACAAAATAAAGGAGGAACAAGCTTTTGAAGGCAACAACATAAAAACTATGCATGTTATATATACTGTATTACGGAATGCTCCTGTAGAACCATCGTATTTTCCTTGAAATGCATCCAGCAGAACCATAACTCCAAATTTAAGGAAATCAAACATCAAAGCAATACTATACTTTTGTCAATATTATGTCCATGTGCATCTACAAAATGGGTCACCAACACTGTAATGAGTTACCAATCACAGTTATTTGGAAGACCAATGGCATGACTTTTCGGCAGAAATACTACAATGAAACAGTATTTCAAATTTATTCGCCTCCGGTGAATAAATTTGCGAATCGCCTGCCCAAGAGTCGCTCGTCGAAAATGATGCGACGCGCGTTGAAAATTACGTGCCGTGCGTCGTAAACGACATACTTACACTGTACCAATATCTATATTCATTGTAGATTTTATTATCACTATAGCCTTGGATATTATGCTTGTCCAAGAAATAATTCAAGTCCCTCTTAAAAGAGCAGTTTCTATTATCAATGTTTCTAATATAGTCAGGCAAAATGCAATGTATAAAGGCTGGAGTGAGTGCATGTCTAACATAACAGAACTGAACCCAACCTGCTTTTCAGTTAGCATGGGATATTGTACAAATAGTTCTGATTAAACTTCTAATTAAACTTAGCTTTGTTTCCATCTTTCGAAAGTAAATGTTATCACCTCTAATGAGGGCATACCTCTAGTTTGAAGTTGTTCTATGGCTTAAACAAGAGCAGAATCAATGGAAAAACACAACTGGCAAAATCTAATAATCAAATATTAGTACCATATGACTTATTGCATGATATAAAATTTCACAGATAGATGGCATTTTATTATATTTTCATTCTCAAGAAAAAAAAAACTCATTAGCAGTGACTGGATTGTAATTAAATTACAGGTGTTTCTTTTCTTTAATAAACTAGAAAATGTTATGCAAAAATTAATTAACTTAGATGATAGATAGAATAATGTTATTTTGTTAGAAAATAAACAACTGCAATCCAACCTAATATCACTGTGTTGGGTCCTCTACTAAAGTTATGACCTTGTGTTCTTGGTGTACAGCCATTCTTGAGCTATCTTAAGCGAGCCCCTAACAGTCTATGCACTTCCTAGATCAAGTTTACGCTAGGGTTGTGGACTCCAAGTTGATCCAAAAACCTGGTATTAGCAGTCTAAAAATGCAAATATATCAGAAACTTTTTTTTTTGGTTTTAAATACTTTAGATTTTGTTCAGTAGTTCCACTGTTTGGAATTTCAAAAGAAATGTCATTGCTAGGGTCCCATTTAACCTAGCAACCAAGCAGAAGTTTGAATAAGAAATTGGATGATGAATAGGAGAGGACCAGGGAAGAAAGATAAGTATTCAAATGAAAATAACATTGTAGCTACAGAGTAGTAGTTGTTGGTTATTGGGTTCAGTGATCCCCATTTGAAAGCTAGAAGAGGCAGAAGAAAGATGGCAAATAATTCAAAACTGAAAAAAATTAAGACAAGCTGAAAAGTTGCTAAGAATAGGACATTCTAATATTCTAACTAATAAAAGTTAACTCAAAGGTGAACTACTGCTAAAACAAGGGACCACAATCTACAAACAGGCATACAGCCAGTTTGGGGGGAGGGAGGCGACCAATGTTACTGCCTATTTCTAGTGCAATGCTCACCTTTGCTATTTCATCAATGAAGCACACATGGGACACAGGGTCTCTCTTCTTGGTCAAGACTTTCTGAAGATGCTGGACCTAAAATACAGATTAACAGTTTAAAGAAACTTTTATATCTTCCAAATATAAGCATTTTACTTAGTTTCAGATGTACCTGGACACATGAAGAATAAATTTGGTCCATTAATTTCTCCATATTTGTCCAAAGAGCAGCTCTGAAAGCAGCAGTGTTTCCTGGTGAAGGCATAGCAGCTCTACCTGGTGCCCCTATGAGATATTATTAGTTGAATTTTAAGATGAAAGTAATACTTTGATCACAAAATTTGCATTTAAAAAAATCTCATGAAAGTTTGCACAGAAGATTTAATATATGGCACAAATAATGGGTCTCCTGTTGCTACTCAATTGATCTCTTTCTACTGCGAATTAGTCATCTCCTGTCATATTCCTTTAGACTTTGCTGAACCAGGTGGTGGAAACAGCCCACAATAATACTGAATCAACGCTACTATATTTCAGGATTCTTCAAGCCATAGGATTGATAGCCCTTGAGTGAAAGTTTGCTCAGCCCCCCTCCTGTCCTCCAAAAAAGTCAATGGATAATAATGGTTGATAGTTTTGTCCCCTTAGCTCCATTAACATATCTTTATGGAGATAGCCTTTTAAAATGTAAAAAGACAAATACAAGAGGTCATCTGCACTCAACCCATTATCAATATATTTAAGACACGGAGACATTTTGTTCCAAATATTAGTTGCGCAAGCCATCATTTCAGCGAAATACAAATGTATATTGCGCTATATGATGGGTTTATCATGATATACGGCATAGGAATTGTCTCTTGCCTGATAACCTTTTTTATGGATTAACATAGAATGCTGATGGATGCAAGTCATAGTATCACAGATGTACACTGATATACAGATGTATACTGTATAATGTATACTGTATGCTATTAATTGAACTGCAGCTTGTATTTTAGATTTACTATCCTAACAGTGAGAATCTATCATTCTGTGTTCGTTTTATGGTGCTGAATTTGACCAAGATAAAAATTACTCTAAAAGTAAGTAGAACTCTAGAAGATGATAGAATGCTTCATGACATGACAATATAAGTTTTGCAAGACAATGGCTGACAATTGCAATTACAATACTATATTATATATTATCACATCTAAACATATAAAATGATTAGCTGGATAATCCCCAAACACTTCAAAAGTAAGTAATTTGTATTAATAATACATAATACTACCAACTTTAAAGTTATATGACTCATATTCTAATATAGAATGAAATACAAAAGCAATCTAGCTCCCAAGAGCAATTGACAATGTTTTAAGAATATTTCTATTTAATGTTTCTAAACACTTTTTATACATCAGGCATAGAAATATCTTACAAATCGCACAAGTTGAAATGATCCATAAATTCAGACCAACTGCAGGAGCATATTAATACAATATGGGGCAGATTTATCAAATTCACACAAAGGATTTGAAATTCAATCGATTTTTCAAAAAGATACGAATTCAAATTTTCGACTGTTTTTGAAGACCACTTCGACCAGTGAATTTTGAAAATTTGATCAAATCGAATGATTTGAATAAAAATCTATTAGAATATTCGATAGTCAAATAACGTCCCCTTTAAATTCTGCCTAGTTGATAGAATAAAAAAATTTGATCGTTCAATCCTCAAATTCGACCCTTAGTAAATCTGCCCCTGTGTGTTTCTGCCCAGTTTAGCACATTACATTAACCACCCAACCCCCATAAGCTACATTGTGAACAGGAACGGGCACCAAAATACGTAATTAATATGTGTGTATGTCAGAATTAATCTGATCAAAAGGATTACAGTTAACTAGCCTATTGTACATCAGTGTTTTTGATTGACAAGGATTATGGAAGCACATTTAGTTTTACTAGAAGCAAAGATTTCAAATGAGGAAAGCTGTAGATGTAAAGCACAATGTGTTGAAGAATACCTAGGCTATATAATTAGATAGTACTGTTCAATAGTTAAGCTCACGATGTGTGGGCAGATATTCATTTAATTTCTTTGGTAAGGAAGAAGCTGTTAAAGATTACAGAGTTCCAATCTTACACTTTTCAGAGATCATACCTATACAGAATCTGTAATACATCCCAGCATGACACATACTCAGCATAATTGTACATTTCCACTTGAAAGATTGCCAAAGAAAAATTGTTGAAAGGAAACCTCTTTGCCATTGAGGTAAGAAAACATAATTAAAAATTACAGGTTACAATATCTGATTATCAAAGTGAAATTTCTCAGCAAATCTCATAGAATGCTATTGACTGAAAAAATGGAATAGCTGAAATGCTATAACACTGGTTATATAGGGGCACATTTACTAAGGGTCGGAGTGAATATCTGAATAAAATATGAATTTTAAAAATTCGAATTTCGAAGTAATTTTGGGCTACCTCAACTATCAAATAGGCCACAATTTGATTTGAATAGAAAAATTTTCGAAGTACTGTTTCTTTAAAATCCTTCAAAATTGACTATTCGCCACCTTAAAGCTGCAGAACTGCCATTGTAGCCTATGGGGGACCTCCTGGAAGCTTTTGTGAAAATTTTCCTGGAAAATCAAAACTTTTTTTGAAAATCATTCAATTCGAATTCGTTCGAAAGCGGTCCATTGTCTATCGAACCCCCCCCCCCCCAAAACAATTTGATGGTCGAATTTTAAAAATTTTTTTTTAGTTCGAAATTCGACTCTTCGTAAATCTGCCCCTAAATTTAACAGAAGACCTGTAGATATAAGAAACATGCCTGAATTAAATTTTTTTATATGAATAGTTGAAGACAACACATTTTAATGAAAACTGTGGACCATAACAATGTATCTTATTCAAAATCTCTCTAATGTTTAGAGACTAACAATCAGGTACCTTGAATAAAAGGTATGGATTAACATAAAATCCACACTACAAATATCACTTCCATTTCTAATTCATATTTGTAATACTACTAGCAGTACTACTTTTTGACATAGAGAACACTACTCAAATAACTGAGTAGCTATATATGAAAAAGTACATAATATTAAGTAAAAATAAACATAAATCAAGCATAATAGATATTTTTTAAGGGTTAGTTCACCATTTGGATAATTTTAGGCACTATTTCAGCTCAATTGCTTTGTAATATACCAGATGTAATTACATTTTCAGCTGTTTTTTACTTGTTAATGTTTGATATAGTTTCTAAGATTAAAGTTTAAATTACATTTCTACCCTAAAGTCTTCTAGGAACATCTCAATAATGGGTGGTTACTGATTTGCTAAACTGTTTACCTTTTAACATTAATAAATATTAATTAATGGTTTTGATACCAGCAGTAGCTTCAACCACTACTGAGCATCATCTGGTTCAGGCAGCCGGCAATTTGATTTTACTATGCGGTTAATAGGAAACAATAAAGGTGGGAATATGAAGTATCCTAAAAATACAAAGCTGGTAAAAATTGCAGCATTAAAAGCGCCAATATAACAAAAATTCACTGGAGGACGACATTTCATAGAAATGGATTTAATAACTGCTTTAAATTATATTATTTTATCACAAAAATGAAACCACTGAAGTAAAAAAGTGTTTGGAAGGTGTTTTATTAAACGAGGTCGCACTTTCTACCTTTTACTATAAATATGCTATAGTAAACATATTTACATAGTAACATAAGTTAGGTTGCACAAAGACACATATACATCAAGTTCAACGTTTTATGTCTAAATATAACCTGCCTAACCTCTTTGATCCAGAGGTAGGTAAAAAATCCCATCGGAAGTCTTTCTAATTTGCCACAGAGGTAGAAAAATTCCTTCCCTGGCAATCAGACCAGTCACTGGATCAACAAACATTTCTTGGAGCCTTTTAATGTTTAAGCCAGTACAACTGATTCAGGGAGAGAATTCCACAACTTTACAGCTCTCACTGTAAAAAATCCCTTTCCGAATATGTTGATGGAACCTCCTTTTTTGTATTCTGAAAGGATGCCCTTGTGTCTGCTGGAAGAACATTATTAAACGATCCCTTTATATATTTATACATAGTTGTCATACCACCCCTTAAGAGCCTCTTCTCCAGAGTACACAACCCCAAATTGTCCAGCCTTTTTTAATAACGGAGACCTCTCTAATTCAGTTATATACCATTTGAGCACTGCAGGCCAAAAATTGCATAGCATATTCTACATGGGGCCTTACTAGCACTAGTAAAGTAGAAAAATTACCCCCACCTCCTGTGAATCTTTTAATACAGCCCAAAACCTTGTTCGCACATGCAGCTGCTGACTGGCATGGATTGCTACAGTCAAATTTAATATCAATATATGTATAAGAACATAATCCCATTTTAAATATAGGAATTACATAATCTTTCCTCTAATCCATAGGTACGATACCAGATTAAATATAGTCCGAGAAAATCAGAAATCAAAGCCAGTCTTATTCACATTGGTTTTGATTAAAAACTTTATGTACCACATCCTGTGTCAACCACAGACTGAGACTGAGCTGGGCCAACAGTGCAGCTGTCAGGTGGGTCCTGGATCGCTGGCTCCTTTATTGTATACTGATTTAGCAAATTTGCCTTTTCTGTATCCGTAATAACCATATTATTACCATTATTTAAAGTAGCCACACTCTTAACCCACATCTTTTTACTATTAATATACTGTATATCGTATATTAATATACAGAAAATATCTTGATAATAATTATCCCCTTTATAACTACTTGCCACAAAGTAGTAGCCTTTTCTATATTCAACTGTAGTTTAACCGCTTCTTGTTCACTTACATTAGGGGGTCTCTAGCATACCTGTAAAATGAATTTGCTTTAGAATTTCTGAAAAGCTCCACCTATAAGGCTTCAGCCCCCTTATCCCTTTCTCCTTTATATAATTAAATCCTGCTCAACAAACATGCCACTTGTCATTTTATACTGCCTCTGTCCCTCTAAAACAATGTATGTTGTTGGTATACTGGTGACAGCAAAAGTGAAGTTAAAGTGAAGCTGTAAGCTGCGCTCTGTATATAAAAGACAGTATCATGGATGCACTGAATCAAAGATTTAGTTTTGCAGCCAAATCCTACCAATTTTGCAAAATTTGTTTGAATCTTGAGTGACCAGTCAAATAGTATGAAAATATCTTGATGTTCTTTTACTTTAAAGCATTAGAGAACTAAAAAAAAAATAATTAAAACTGGGTTTTTTTTGGACAATGCTACAAAAATTAATTTTAGGTTTATTAATTTAGAAAATACAAGAAAATGCTGTACCTGTTTCAGATATTATATAAAACTTTACAATACCACCTGTGTTAAAATATCATTGTAAGAACAATAATTAAATATGGTATGTTAAACAAAAGTGAAATATTAAGAAAAATTACTTCTGTTCATATCTTCACACATAATTTTAAATCAATATTAAATTTTACTTTCTGTACCTCTTTGTACCGCTTGTGATGTCTGGGATAAAATCTTGATATCCAAACCATTGCTGATATTTTCATTTAAAGTTGTACAGTAGCCATCCACAACACTAGTGATGATATCTTTCAGGGCCCCAAGATTGTAGAAAACTTGAAGTGCTGTTCCAACCTGTGTTGGATTCTTGAGAAAAAAGAAATTTATTTACTTAAGGTTTGCCACCTTAAAAAAGTATTCGTATACCTTACAGTTACTGTTCTCCCTGCTGCCCCACAATCAGTTTAAATCTAGTTTAAACTAGACAAACTTCTCACTAGTCTGTTCTACATTTTATTTTTTGCCAGTTTTGACACTAGTTCCACAATAATTTTTATCCCTTTCTACAAATTGTCACATTTACTTCTCTGACATTTCTAAATAGTTTTTGCTAGGCAATTCTACATCTGAACTAATGCCACCATCAAAAATAATCACCCTTAATTGTTAAACCCATGCAATAATGGTTTGTATACTATCCCTACACCTGTGTAGTCTTTAAAACCTCGCTAATCTGCAAAAAGTTTTTACTCCAGCTATTATTAAAACTAAACTATATCTCAATGGTGTCCAAATGATGTCCTGCAAGGCAAATGGGGCCCTTGATGAGATTTGTATGTCCTAAAACTGCCCGTGGTGATCTATTAACTCTTTTGTATAAAATAATTTTGATACAATCCAGCTCCTATAGGTATATGCCAAACTAGAGGGCATATTACCCCCTGAACAATGTAGGTCTCTATAAAAAGATATTGCATAAAACAACTCATATGTAAAACCCTGCTTCATGTAAATAAACCATTTTCATAATAATATTTTTTTTTTTAGTTGCATGTGCCAGTGGGTAATCATAAATAGAAAATTGCCACTTTAAAAAATAAGGAGAGCCTCCTGGGATCTTATGATTCAACGGTACACACAAAAATACCATACAAACTGTGTCAACACATCTTCCTGTTACAGTTACAGTTGAAATATTTCTGGTCAGGTGATCTCTGAGGCAGCACACAGACCATTATGAAATGGTGGTTCAAGGAAAGAGATGTAAAAGGACAAGATTTACTGAAATATATATACCAGTTTATATGCTACTTAATTTGATTTAAACTATCTGTTGCTCAAGTATTAATGAACATTTACAGTTAATTCCACAAACTTTAAAACTAAGGAACAATGGGAATTGTAGTTGTGTAATGTGCTAAAGTTTGGACATCCTACCACTTGTCTAGGAATAAATTCTTTTTTGCAAGGTCCCTGTCCCCAACCTCACTAGGTCATAACAATTAGGAGTTGTCACCTGTTGACAATTGTAGAACTTTATAAAATCTTTCAAACTCCAGACTGTTGCCTAAAAACCATGGCACCTCTAAGCAACTGGTTGAGGATCTGAAAGTGAAGCTAAGAGATGCCAATTTCCACCTGTTTATAAAGGACATTAAAAATGTTAAAGGATAATAAACTCTTGCACCTTTCCACTGCCCCCTCCCAAGCTGCCCTGTCTGCTGACCTGCTACAAATCTGGAGTTCAAAGTCACCATTTTCTGTATGTATACTTATCCTCTTCTGTCAGTTGTCCATATAGATATTGCAGATGCATGCAATATCCAAGATCTGTGTTGCTGGTCTACAGAAGAGGATCAGAAGACGGACAAAAGATGGTGCCTTTGAACTCTGCTGTACAACTCTGCAGATTTATTTATATGGAAGGAGCAGTGGATATGGGTGGCGAGAGGAAGGGTTTAGTTCTCTTTTAAGGGAAACCAAGAAAACTTTGAAAGAAAAGTGCTAGCATGGTGGGCAAACCCTTCTATAACTAAGGACTAAAAGATAGGTTTGGCTGACAAAAGAAGTTAAATCATTCCACTGTGCAGCTTTGCTTGCACAATATGATCTGCATGAAAAAATTATCAGGAGGAAAGCTTACCTGCAACCTCTTAAAAAACAGCAATACCTGAGATATGCAAAATGGCATCTAGACAAGCCAAAGTCTTTTTGGAAACAAATGCTCTGAACAGATGAAGTAAATATGTGACTCTTACAATGTATCCTGTACCACTGGCTGCTGTGTAGCAGCCAATGGCACAATACAATATAAAAAAGTATATAGTAAATAGAGCATTTCACTAATATCATATTCTAGAAGTTAATATAAAACAGTAAGCCAAGAAAAAAGTAAAATATATTTTTAAATTATTACAGAGAAAAAGGAAACCATTTAAAAAAAAATTAATTATTTGGATAAAATGAAGTCTATGGAGGAGTCTATGGCCTCTTCCTAATTCAGAGTTTTGCCGGATACTGGATCATATACCGGTATTATCATCTTATGCTGTTATGAACAAAAACCTGTCAATTCTCTAGCCTATAATAAAAAAAATACTTTATTTTACATTTTGTTTTCCTGTCATATTCTAAATAGAACTGCTATAGAATCAACACCTGAAGTAGAATAAAATATTAATTAGCAATCATGCGCAAACAGTCATATCTAAACATCTTTTTTCATAATCTATATACACCTGCTCTTCGTTTGTTTCGGTTACAATTAATTGTACCAATCAACCCAAAAACGTGTACAAATTGCTGCTATGCACAGAAGGATTGATCTTCTATAGTAAGGAAAGAGCAGTCTATTTCTTTTATATTATATGAAGTCAGGCGTGATTTTTTTTAAATACAGTACAAACAAGATAAGATAAGATTCTTTATTTGTCGCATGCATAGTTATACAAGTACAACATGCAGTGAAATGCATCCTGATCCACTTTTTTAGACTGTGCAAAATTTAAAATAAAATATGTTTCCATTATGTTTTGATTTCCACGTAGTAATTTAGGTAGGTACTTTTGTATATACAGGCTCCACTACAAAGGTTATGGATAATGACAGCATACCAAATATGATGGTGATGGTGCATATATATGCATGTATCATGCATTCCCATTAGTGACAATGTGACAGGGCAAGTAGAAAAATAATTCATCGACAGTTACATGATGCTTTAGAAAAATATACATTATATTTTAAATTTAGGGGCCTATTCATCATGCTGTGTGAAATTACTTATGATGGAATGTGTAAAAACTGATGTTAAAGATGCTGGATGACCATATTTTATTCTAATATATATACCCAAGTCGGTACAAAAAAAACTCAACATTTTTGCTTTTTACGCCAGATATGTACGCATAAAAATTTCAAACCAAAAATGATACACAGTTCATTAAACATATCTTTTTTTAAACAAGAATTTTTTTCTAGCCCTGATTATAGTCTGAATTCGTTATCAGTTCCATGTCTTATGTGTATGGGCAAAGGCAAATCATTTTCATATGCTAAACAATGTGAGGATCTTCCCTCATATTTAACCGAACGCTCATATGCCACACTGCCTGTGTAGTCTTAAGCGAAAATAACTACATTTAATTTCCATTGTTTCTAAGTTTTTGTGTACACTTCACAAGCATCTGCAGTCTACTTTCCTGAAATAAACCTCACTTCAAACTATAGGTATCCGATCAAACCGATCAGTTAACACTGAATGACTTGAATGTATTTTACTTTTTTCTGTCACAATCAAATAACTCTTATACTGTAGGTCCTTTGCTTTTTTCCCACAAGTTTTGATAGAATAAAGCTAGAAATGCTGTATTTTGTATACTAAACATAAACATGAACTTACTGCACCACAAGCCTAATCAAACAAATGATTTATCCTTTCAAAGTTGGCCACAGGCGGCTGTCATGTTGTAACTTTGTTAAACACCTTTGCAAGACTAGACTACATACACATGCTCAGTGTGGTCTGGGCTTCTTAGGGATTGTCATAAATGATCAAAAAACAAAGTTGCTTGAGTTCTGCATGGCTGATAAGTAAGGCAGGGGCCTCAAGTATTACTGTTTCCCTGCCAGAAGTTAGGGACCATCTGACAATTCCTATCCACAGCACTAACTGAGGGGAGAATTTCACTGCATACAGTCAGGTTTCTTATAAAAATGGTACACATTTTTTAATTAAAGTATATTGGAGATAGATTTCTTTTTCATTAAAGAAAGTAAAAATGGGATTTTATTTCTTTGCCTTTCCTTGCCCTTTAAGCACAAACAATTTATTACAATTGCCTGATTTCTCCTATTAACAATAACCAGTGCTTCATTATTGTTCAGTTTAATTCTATTTTCTTATTCAAGGGGAACTATTGGGAAAAATATTAGCTTCAGCATACTGAAAAAAGAAACTTTCTAAATACAATCAATTAAAAATTCTGTGCTGTTTCTGCAATAATCAAGTCAATCTTCACTTTTCCTCTCTCAGCATCCATTTCTCCTCATTCTGTCTTCATTAAGGTGTTGAGTGTCAGATGAATGATCCAATATATCTTATATGGGGGCGCTTTTTACCTAGAAGAACTCGCTATTAACATCAAGAATGAAGAGAGACAGATTGCTGCGATAGGGAAGTGAAGAGTAACTTGGCTATTCCATAAACAGTAAAGAATGTTTAATTGGTTAAATGTTTCTTATTTCAGAAAGATGAAGCGAATATAAAATGTAAATTTTTGCGATAGATCCCTTTTAACCTTCAGTTTCAGTTTTATTCCAGATCAGTTTCTCATTTGAAACTTTCAAATGGCGTCCATAGGAACATCTTTGTTATAGTACAAAAAAGAACAAAGAAAAAAAACAAAGAACAGGATCATTACATACAGTATCTCCCAGCCTCCTCCAAGTGAAATGGAGATCTAAAATATTCCTTGACGGCAAAAAAAAAAAACTTCCATAATGTGTGTTCGCTTACCTGCTGCTGAGAAGTATGAATTTAATTTAACCAACAGAAGTATAATAAGATCAAACTTTCGGAACATGATTTGTAAATTACTAGAGAAGAGGTTTAACTCATCTGTCACATGCAGATGCTATCTATTAATGTTTGATACATATTCTACAGCTCCTCTAAATAGATTATTACAGAATCTGCTAACTATCAACCAACAGCAGTGAAAATCACAAATGGAATTATAATCTTACTTGGCACTAAATTTTGTTCCTAGCAAAAACACATCTGTGCAAGTGAAGGCAACTGTATATCCCATGAATTTCCTTCAATTTTACACAACACACATATATTTTTAATTTACACAAAACAGAACCACATAGAATTGAAAACACCCTGACCATTATGTGTATGAAAACTTAAAAAATATTAATATAAAATATTTTTGCAAATAAACATGAATTTTCAACCACCTGCATTCAATACCTGTCAAATTGGAACTACAACTCCAGATTTTGGGCATTAATTTTTTCAAGGATGTATATTAATGACTAATATTTTATCATTTCTTACAAATGGAAATAAATTGTGTTTTGGAAAGAACAGGATTATTTCAGAATGAGTTAAACCTGTAATGGCAATCAACAAGCAGGCTAAAATCCCGGAAAATCCTCTTCTGTCCACAGAATGTAAAAATAATACTCATATAATCCTACTGATTCCATAGAGGGCTACTGTACAAAAAGCACTATTGCTAAGATGCACTTCCTAGAGGATAAATAACTTTTTTGAATTACAGCAACATCAAAATAGAATTCAATGTTTTGTTTCACTATATGCCATTTGATTAAGCAAATTAATGACGAACAGCCACCAAAACTTTCAGTGCAGGTGCAGTCTTTTAAGACCGGCAGTTTTCTGAAGCTCTGATTCCGAAGAAGAGTGAAGAAAGAAGATGGCGCCTGTGAACTCCTGAGGCCAGAATCTACCCAGGGTAGGAGGTAGGCTTTTTTTTTTTTTAAACGGGTTTGGTCCCCGACCTGAATCCTATTTTATCATGTTAGTCAAGCAAATTGAACTTTAATTACACTATAAAAATTATTTTAATTACTTCCTTCCAGGAATTCATAATTATAGAAAGCAGAAAGGAGCCATGTTGTGGACACTGTTATTAAGCCAAGCCTTGCATCTTCTCAAAAACTTGTTTTGTGCAATTAAATGGTTAAGAAAACAGGGGGGAATGTGGGGAGGCCTAAGGCATAGAGTTGGGGCAGGCAATATTTGATCGTCAGCTGACATTTTTTGGAAGAGTTTACGGCTATGAATGCTTAAACTTCATGTTTAATTAGAAAAGAACTTTTATTATACAGATTTTTATATCTGGGTGATAGGTCCACTTTAATGCACAGCTTAAGTTCAGCATCACTAAAATGGACCTATGATCTAGTCATGGGAGCTCACCATTGGATTTGGTAAGGAGCATAAGTGACATATGCATGCTTAGTGTGATCTAGGCAACAGAACATTTTAGGTTTGTTTGTCATATCATCTGGTGCTACAGAGGTGATTATTAAATTCCAGTGCTAATTGCACTGGTTTCTCAGCTGCCATGTTATAAGAATCTGGATCAATGATTTATTAGTCTTGTAGTTTGACATTTATAAATTATATAGTATATTGTGAGTGGATCCCTAAGCTCAGTAAGTGACAGCAGCACAGAGCATGTGAATCAGTGCACAGATGCGGCCACGATCCAACGGGATTTTTAATCCTGCCCGATCGACATCTGCCCGACATTCGGCCAGATATCGATCGGGGGAGCCCGTGCGAGGGCCCCACACACGGGCCAATAAACTGCTGACTCAGTCTGTCGGCAGCTTTTATCGGCCCATGTATGGCCACCTTAACACTTAAAAAGTTTCTAAACTTATAAAGTGAACTGATGTAAACTTGTGTGTATATATTTTTCAATTTACATTCATGTACTCAATGTCTGTCAGAAAGTCAACAACCCTATGGTTACACTTACTATAAATATAATTGCATAGAAAAAATCTTACAATGGTGGTGAAAAAAAAAGTTGCTCAAGTTTAGTAATGCAATATTTGGTAACGATATGGCACACTGGCTGAAATAATGAGAATTATATAAATGTCAGAAAACGCCAAACATTACTGTTGGTAAAGCTTTAAAGGAAAAAAACAGTTGTGTGTATTTAAAATCCTTGAGAAGGGTAAAAATTTAATTTTTATTCTTCCATTTTATAGATACGTCTCAACCATGAGTCATGGGAATGGTAACAGATGGTAAGCAGAAAATGAAATACTAGATGCAATAGGAAACATAAGATGTTTTTAAGTCAAGATAATATATAAGCATATGTGCAGTACAACTGGCATTCAAAAACCCAGAGAACAGAATAAATCTAAGGTCACCAGCTCTGTATTATGTTCTCCATAGCTAGCTAATTAAAAACAGTCATTAGCTTATATGTGTTTAAAACATAACCCATGTTATATCAAGTTATATAAATTAGAAATTATAGAGATGGCATATTTAGATAATGAGATATTCTGGGAGGATAACAATTTTCTCCATGTACAACCCATTGTTCATGGTATTTGTGCAAGACTCATAGAATAAGCTACATTAACTACAATAGATGTCAAGCATATGTAGAAAATAATGAAGATTTAGGGAGGCTTAACTTCCTCTCCCAAAAATAGGTCAGCTGCTTTATATTCATATATAATATTAGGGGGGGTTGTTCACCTTTAAATGAACTTTTAGTATGATATGGGGAGCGATATTCTGAGACAATCTGCAATCTGTTTTCAGTTTTTATTATTTGTTTGCTTTGTATAGCTTTTTATCCATCATATCTACAGTTTGCAATTTCAGCAATCTGGTTGCTAGGGTCCAAATTACACTTGCAAACATGCACTGATTTGAAGAGATGGGAATATTAACAGGGGAAGGCCTGAATAGAAAGATTAATAATTGGTAGTAGGCAAATCATTAAAAAAAATAACTATGAAAAACTAATAAAGCTTAACTGATAAGTTGCTTAGAACTGGCCATTTTATAACATACCAAAAGTTACTATACACCCAAAATGAATACAGATAGTTTATATCAAATTAAGTGGCATATTAAAATATCTTACCAAACTGGTATATATATTTAAATAAATATTGCCCTTTTACATCTCTTGCCTTGAACCACCATTTCGTGATGGTCTGTGTGCTGCCTCAGAGATCACCTGACCAGAAATATTTCATGTTAAAATTCATTTTTTTAGTGTATCACTTTAAGTTCATCCTTCCATCTCAGCAATTCCATTCAACAAGAACCTTGTTTTATTACAAGAGCATTATTTTGCTAAAACACAAGACTTTTAAACATTTATTTTAAAGGGGTTGTTCACCATTCAACGACTGTTTCAGTTCAGTTTTCAGATTGTTCAACAAATGAAAACCTTTTCACCTGCTTTCCATATTTTATTTTGGATAATTTTCCCAGAATTAAAAGGAAAACTATACCCCCCGAACAATGTAGGTCTCTATAAAAAGATATTGCATAAAACAACTCATATGTAAAACCCTGCTTCATGTAAATAAACCATTTTCATAATATTATACATTTTTAGTAGCATGTGCTATTGGGAAATCATAAATAGAAAATAGCCATTTAAAAAAAATAAGGACAGCCTCCTGGGATTGCATGATTCAACGGTGCACACAAACATACCAAACAAACTATAAAGTTAGGTCACATGAGCCAATTAACAGAGTTCTGTCTTTTACTTCCATACTTCGTCCTGTTACAGTTAGAATTAAAATCTGTTGCTCAAGTATTCATTTTCAGGGTATAGTTTTCCTTTAAGGTTTAATGTTCCTGTCTCAGGTGTTTCAGTCTGGCAGATCAGTAATCTAGGTTCAGATTCTGATCTCTTACAATTTGCTACATTAGTTGATGCATTTCTAAGCAGCATCTGTGGAATATTAGCAACTATCATAGCATATATGACAGCTGCCTTTACTGAAACTCAAGTATTCTGCCGAGTAGGACCAAAGATAAGAAATATATCAAATAATGTATCCTTTAGAACAGCTTGCAAAGCTGGTGACCAGGGTCAAACTGGGGGGCACGGGGGCTACCAGGGCTGCTGTCCCAGGGCCCTCCTCCGGCCTTCCTCGCTGAGCCACGCATGTATTGATTTTGCCGCGACCCCCTGACAAAGGGAGGGCGTGGCACGAAGAAGTTTTTTCCCGGTGTCCCAACAGCCCAGTCCGACCCTACTGGTGACTCCCCCTCCCAGAGCCGCTTCAGAAAAAATAGGAAAACGGTCCCAAATAAGAAACAGAAAGTTTTGCAAGGTGAAAAACCACTTTAATTTATGCACACATATTATAACTAAGCTCTGTTTATAAGTATATCCTTTACAGGATATACATGGCTTTTGTGTACTAAATATAGATAATTAAGTTTTAGATCCTAAACTGTTTTGGGCAGGACTCTCTACCTTTTCGATTTCTAACGGACTTATTTTATATATAGTTTTTTGTATTGTATTTTCCGATTTATTGTACAACTCTGTGAAATATGTTTGCGCTTTAAAATTATATGTTAATGATAACAATATACACAAACATTCAAGACAACAAATAAAAACAAGGCATACAGCTGGAATAAACAGAAATGCGCTGGAAAAGGATTAAAAGATTAAGAGGAGGAGATATGTGTAAAAGCAACTGAAAAAAACACTTAATAAAAAGTACATGAGATCAAGGAGTAAGGGTATCAGAATGCAGATTATATAAGCAGGAGCTTATGGGGAGGCAGTTGTGTAAAACAGCTGGAAAGCAGCAAAAAAAATGCATAATTTAACTTGCATAAATATATGTCAAGTTACAAAATAGTTCCCTAGATATTGCATTAAATCAGGCCATCTTCAGACAGATGGCATCATCTTTAATATTGGTATTATGTTGCTAGGCAATAAGAAGCATGTAAAAATACATTAAAACAGTACTTTAAAACACATAAGATTTAAATACAATCCCTTTAAATGTAGCAAATGATTAGAACTGGTCCTATATGGCAAAAACATTTTAGCTTTAGGGTTAGTCCACACGGTAAGATTCAGGGAGATTTGTCGCCTGGCAACCAATCGCCACTTCTTTGGGGCGACTAATCTCCCTGAATTGTTTATCCGTGTCACACACCCACTAAAATGTACAGTCGCCAGCGCCTATTAACATGCGGTGCTGTGCTTTCCACGAAATTGCCGAAATTCCAGCTACTTAGGAAAACTCAGTGCCGCGTGTGAATAGGCACAGGCGACTTTACATTTTAGCGGGCGCGAGACACAGGTAAGCAAATCAGGGAGATTAGTCACCCCAAAGAAGCGGCAATTGGTCTGGTGTTTATCTATTTCGATGAAAGCAACCAACTGCAAACATTAATTGTAAAAGTCATGCTAACATGCCAAAAGGAAGAGGTATTTTTTCAGTTTAAGACTGGGTCTGCTAGGAACCGCCCAAGAAGCCGACACCATGGGTTCACACAAATTAGTTATGAGAACTACATTACCAGAATGGTACACAATAATATTCTGGATATATAAATTCACAAATCTAGCCATTGAATACACTAGCCTTGAAACGAGAGAGAAAAAAGGGCAAGTCTTCTAGCCACATAGAGAAAATGGAAAACAACCATTTCTAAAATGTATCCAAACTCAGCCTGAATGTTCTGTGCAGAAGTTTGGGACTTTGCAGCCGATAAGGGTTTTGTTACTGTATTTTTATATCCACAACTGTGTTGACTCACAGACATTTGTAATATATTACTTCCTATGCTAGTGAGCGGAAACAAAAGCCGAATATTACCGAAGAAAGTACTATTTTGCCCACTTTTATCATTTCTTGAAAAAAGCAATCCATGCATTCTATTGTCGACACATGGAAAAAAAGATATGGACGAATTACCATAAGTGATATTATAAAAGAAGGATGCGAGTGACAACTATTTGCTGTGCTTCATTTGACTAGAGATTATCCCTCAAAGCAATGCACTGCAGCCACCTGGAATCCACTATTATATATACAGTATATTATGTCAACCAATCAGAGCTTTTCCTGTGTACCCATGCTCAGTTTTGCATACTCTTCTTAAACAGAAGACAGTTTTAAGGTGTAAATTAATTTATTTATATACAGAGAAGTTATACAGCACTTTATATTCATTTGTATCATGCTACACAATGCAAGTAAAGTTCCTTGAGTGTCCCTGCTGTGTATTGCCTTAGAATCCTTAACAAATGCAAAAATAAAACTAATAGATTCATAACAAAAATCACACACACAAATGCACAGACACATACCTTCATAAAAGCTGAAGCGTGACTTACTAAAATGGGGTAAAGACCAGGTACCATATAAACTATAATTAAGTAATTTAAGACATTAAATATATTAAATTACTAGTTGTGGTGTTTATACAAATGGCCTGCAGGTGGCACTAAGCATACACAGGACTTTCTGTATAGCTTGAAAGTGAAAGTAAGACTTACTGCAGTTATGTAATGGCTGCATGACTTTCTGTACAGTTTGAAAGTGAAAGTAAGACTTACTGCTGTTATGTAATGGCTGCATGAACCTGCTAATAAAGCACTGTTATACTCTCCTCATCCTCGGCTACTAAACACAACACTAGTTTATTGAAAAAGGGCTGTGCAAAATTTTAAAAAAAAAGTTTTTAATATAGTTAGCCAAAAATGTAATCTATAAAAAAATGGGAGTTAACATACACCACCACTTCCTCCTTTGTAGTTGTCTAATCTTTTACTAGTTACTAACCAATTAGTGCCTTAAAGCATGGTCACATGGGACTATTTACTAGCTTCTTATTCTGAGCTGTATGCTAAGGATACATTGCAAACTCACTGAACAGTTCTATCCCATGTGGCCCTCTTCAAGTTGAGGACTAACTAAGGGCCCTTACACACGGGCGTTTTGGACCTGCGCTCCCCTGCGTTGCGTTTGGCTGCGTTCAGCCGCAGGGGAGCACAGGTCTAGACGCACCTCATTAGTTTCAATGGCGTTGTACCCATGAGACGCGTGAAAGTGCCGAACACAGATTCAGATGCAACATGCTGCATTTTTCCTGCGTTTGGCGCCTACATGCGTTCGTGTGAGTACAGCCCCATTGAAAATAATTGAGTGCGTCTATACCTGCGCTCCCCTGCGGAAAAACGGAACGCAGGGGAGCGCAGGTAAAAACGCTCATGTGTAAGAGCCCTAAGTTGAAATGCAGGAATTTGTGTTGGCTATTGTAGACATCTGTTCACTCCAGCCTTTAAATTACTTTTTGAGTATATGAGAAACATTTTTTATTTCGCACAGCCTATTTAAGCAATCTTTATTTTTACACTGAACTGTTCCTTTAAAGAAATACTGAACACCTGAAATTAAAATCTTTTTTACATAATTATAATATTGGCTTTGAAAGCTACTTCTAACTTTGCCATAAAGTATTTGCATGATGCTTTTACATTACCTGTCTGTTGCACCATGTTCATGTATGAGGGGGCTGCCATATTTGTGCAGCAGGAGTCCGTTAGCATTAGAAACTGTAACTAACAGGCTGAGATGGGACAGTCAGGTTGGCAAAGTCAGAGTGTCAGAGAGTCAGGCTTAAGATCTTCAGATAACAATTATATACAAAAACAAACCTCTCAGCAAAAAAAGTTCAACATGACCTACAGGTAACATTTAATGTACATTCATATGTTAAAATTAATTTTTTATTGTCAGTACCACTTTAAGGGATTCTGCTATCTGGCCACTCGTGGATTATTAAAAATATCAGAAGAGGATAGTTATACCAAATGGAAAATGCACAGTTGCTTTACTTGAACTTATATGCCTTGAAAATGCTCCTACTTATATTGCATATAAATAGAGATATCAGTAGCATACAGCTATCTTGTTCCTTACAACGTGGTGTTTCTACTGTAAATATGGCCATATAGCAGTTACTTTACCTATCCTGTTGGCAGGATATGTATGTTCATGCCTGCATGGATATCAGTAGCAAATTTACCTAAATTGCATTGATTCATTCATACTATTTACATTTTAGATAAATGTACATTCAGTGCCTTGAGTTTCTCAGTTAATGGCCATATCCTTTTACAAAGAATGTAGTGTAGGGTGCTATACCTAAAATACTTGGCAGAAATTAAACATTTTCATTAAACCGAAAGCAAGATACAATAGAATTCTTATGATTCATCTCTACAAATACAATCATATGAAAAAGTTTGGGAACTCCTCATAATTCTTTGGAGTTTTGTTTATAATTGGCTGAGCTTTAAAGTAGCAACTTCCTTTTAATATATAACATGCCTTACGTAACAGTAGTATTTCAGCAGTGACAACGTTTCTTGGATTAACAGAAAATATGCAATATGAATCATAACCAAATTAGACAGGTGCATAAATTTGGGCACCCCAACAGAAATATTACATCAATACTATTTCTGTTTTCAGACTATTTCTCTATGCAATGTCAGGCACCAAATCATTTTGGTGTGAAAGATGATCTCACAAAGGTAGGAGTGAACACAGGATTTTCGGGAACAAGAGATCAGTGCATCTCTATGGCAATGGGAACTGCAGGCACAAGCAACTTACAACAAACAATTTAGTACCCTTGCAGAAAACAGAAAAGCTCTGTTACAGTAAATTGGGTATATAGCTCCTTTGCAAAATACAAAGATAAACTTTAAACATGTATATACACACCAAAACCAACCTGTGTTTCAACTCCTTGTTCCAGTAATCGCTTGGCTTGATTTTCAACCTCAAGGCGGGCTCGAGCTATGAAAAGCAGATCATTTTCAATCACTTCTATTCCCGATAGATCCATTCCTTGGGAAAGATAATCTGGAACAATAAAAACAGGCTAATGTATCACATAATCAGAACTACATGAAATAAATACAATGCATATGGTCTACTTCAATTTATAAAACATTTTTAATGATGTTGAGACACCCCAAACTCTAATAAGGTCTATATTTTGCGGGACAATATTTTGCAATTAATATCAGCTATTTCATTGCTACTTTTACAGTCATCAAATGTAAATAGGACACTTTATAAATACAGGTATGGGACCAGTTATCCAGAAGACCTATCTTTCTTTAATTTGCATCTTCATACCTTTAAGTTTACTAGAAAATCTTGCAGACATTAAATAAACCCAATAGGTTGCTTTTGCTTCCAATAAGGATGAATTATTGTAGTGTACCTCCTGGGAACAGGACTTGCCTTTTTCACTACTAGGAGATGGCTGTCATATAATCTGGACAGCTAATAAGAGTGTATCTGAAAGTATTGTAATGAAGGAAGTCTCAAATTTTTAACCAGATGGTATAGAACACCTCCAATAAATTCTCCTGTTTTAGGCTCAGGCCAGACTGTGTATTCACTGTGTGAATAGGCACAGGTGATTATTCATTTAAGACGCTGGAAGGCAGGGGGAAGCGGTTCGGGGAGATTTGTTGCCAGGTGACAAATCTCCTTGAATCTTCCCCTCTGACCTTACCCTTAGGGGTTGTGGCACTGTAGGCCCATTAAAGGAACAGTAACACCAAAAAATGAAAGTGTTTTAAAGTAAAGAAAATATCATGTAATGTTGCCCTGTGCTGTTAAAACTGATCTGTTTGCTTCAGAAAGACTACTATAGTTCAAAAAAACAAGCTGCTAAGTAGCAATGGCTATATGGCAGAGGATAAGTAATGGATAACAAATAACATTATGTTCTAGCTTATCTGCTATCTGCTGTGTAACTTGAGCCTTTTCTCCTTTGAATGGCTGCCCCCATAGCAACACAGCAGCTTATTTATATAAACAATAGTAGTGCTTCTGATGCAAACACTGCAGTTTTAACAGTACCGGGCAACACTGCATTATATTTTTATTACTTTAAAACAATTTAATTTTTTTATGTTACTGATCCTTTAATATAGATTTGATGGGACTGCCCAAACGCACGTCTCACTGGAAGAGAATACACTACCTACTAGAGGAGATTTTTTTTTAACATTTCCCTTGAACCCTTGGGCATAATTTTCCTATAAAAAACTGAGCAACCAACCTAGATAGTTGACTAAACATTTGCACACTGAAGCAAAACTTAACCAGACATTGTGCCCTGTATTCTATAAAAAAAAATGTTCATCTCTATTCAACTGTCATAAGGACATTTTTTATTCCATTGACATTTAAGGATAAGGTCAACATGCCTTTAAAAATGTAAATTTTAGAATAATCTTGAATTTATTTGCAATTGCAATAAACTGGCTTTTAGTTAATGTAACAAATTGGAGGAACCAATATCAGTTTTTAGAGTTTGCTCAGTCTGCTAAAAAGCTGGAATTAAAAAAATAAAAAATGTTTGTCTGCACTTATGAATTAATATATTCTGTTCTCTTCTGGGAAAGTTTGTTCCAATCTTTGTGACAATATTAGTATGGTATAAAGCCAGTGATGCCAAAATGTCTGGATTGTGTTCATATACTGGCATCACAAACAAATGATAAACAATTAGTGGGCAGGGATGTATTTCTATTCAGGCACCTGAGGCACACTGCATTAGGGCTGTAGCTTTAGGGGGTGGTGGGAATGGAATATGCAGTTGGCTGTGCTGGAAATAAAAACAGAGTTGGAAGTGTGCATTGGTTCCGCAAGCAATCCTTGTCCATAAAGCACTAAACAAGGTACCAGAGACTATAGTGCAAACAGGATAAATCTGCACAGCAACTACTGTGATAAGGTGGGAAATTCAAAGTGTCACTGAGCAGCTGTAACTCCAGCCAGACAGACAGACCATAAAATGGAGTCAGATTATAATTTATGGCTCTAGACCAGGGCCATCACGAGAGGCATTGAAAGGCAAAGCAGGCCACTCATGGTCAAATTTTCTCCTAAAATTAGAGGTGGAGCAGTTTTTCATTCAACTTGTGTTTTTGTTTATATGTTAGCATACAAAAATACAATACTACCTGTACATTCAAATACCATAAAATAAAAACGAAAATAGGCTGTGGTTACAGACCCCTTTCTAGTAGCTTGAGCTTTTTGTAGGCATGGTAAGCAAATGTCTTTCCATGTCTGACGAAGGGGCCTGCCCCCAAAACGTTACATTTGACGGACTAAAGTTGCAAGGGTTCGACCCCATTTTAAATTGCAATTATGGGTTTTTTCCTTGTCTATGGTTTATTGGGAGAGGCACCAACCTCTCTAATCAGCACCTTCCACACATAAAGGAGAGGCAGTGAGAAAGTGGGCACCTTTTTTGCAAGCAAATAAAACTATGATAACAATGAATGACTTCTGTATAGCCGAGACAACCGTACTAAATGTGGTTGTGGTACATACGGTGTTGGAATTGTTCAGTATAAAAGTTAAAACTGGGTAAATAGATAGGCTGTGCAAAATAAAACATGTTTTCAATATAGTTAGTTAGGCAAAAATGTAATGTATTAAAGGCTGGAGTGACTAAGTCTAACATAATAGAACAGGAAACTACATCGTGCTTTTAAGCTCTCTTTTGTTTACACTGACTGGTTACCAGGCAGTAACCAATCAGTGACTTGAGGGAGGGCCACATTGGTCAAAACTGTTGCTTTTGAATCTGAGCTAAATGCTGAGGATCAATTGCAAACTCACTGAACAGTTATGTCCCATGTGGCCCCCCTTCAAGTCACTGAGATTTAGAGAGCTGAAAAGCAGGAAGTTCTGTTATGTTAGACATCCACTCACTCCAGCATTTACACATTACATTTTTGGCTAACTAATTATATTAGAAACATTTTTTATTTTGTACAGCCTATCTATTAACCCAGTTTTTACTCTGAACTGTTCCTTTAATTCTCAAACTTTACACCAAGGCAAAAACGAGCAGAGTTATCTTCCTGTTACAGTTAGAGATGTTGTATTTCTGGTCAGGTGATCTCTGAGGCAGCAGAGACCATCACAAAATGGTGGTTCATGGAGATAAATGTATTTAGACAAATATAGCCTAAGAAAATCATAAAGCAAAATTAGATGGTGTAAATCGCTCCTATCTAAATCAAAAACTATTGCAGTACGAGCTCTGCCTTTATTAGCACAACATAGCAAAAAGCAGATCGAAGAGCTGTGCAAAATAAAAAATGTTTCTAATATAGTTAGTTAGCCAAAAATGTAATGTATAAAGGCTGGAGTGACTGGATGTATAACAGAACACTACGTCCTGCTTTGCAGCTCTCTTGGTTTCCACTGATAACCAATCAATCAGCTTGAGGGGGGGTTACATGGGTAGGTCATAACTCATCTGCATGCTAAGGATCAATTGCAAACTCACTGAACAGTTATGTCCCACGTGGCCCCTCTTCAAGTCACTGACTAACTCAGAGAGCTGAAAAGCAAGAATAAGTGTTCTGTTCTGTTAGACATCCAGTCACTCCAGCCTTTATACATTAAATTTTTGGCTATCTGTATTAGAAACATGTTTTATTTTGCACAGCCTATCCATTTACCCAGTTTTTAATTGTTAAACTGAACAGTTTCTTTAAGGTAAGGTATATGTGGGACCAAGGGGAGAAGGGAAAAGGAGAGGAGGTTGGAAGGGGAGGGCTTCTACTTTTTATTAAAAGTGCCCTGATCCTCTCTCTTTATGGCCTGGTCAAGAGCATTTAGAATAACATTGCTGGGTCCTCATCTGAGGTAAGTGATAGTTATTCCTTTTTTTTCCCAGTGAGTTGCTTTTTAGGCTTTTGTCCTATTTTCAGTACCACCTGTTCATATGTTTGTATCTATAAGGTTGGCTTGTTCTTTTTTATGTTGGATGTTCATGGGGCAGAATAAGCAGCCTAGCTGCTAAGTGTCCTGCTTTTATACTTTTACTCCAGAGCTGGGGAATTCTGGGGCTTACTTGGATGATTTTGGAAGGTTTATAACACTTGAATATACTATTTTGGATTTCATTGTGAAAGGTACAGAAAATAAATACAATTTTAGCCTAACAGAGCTATATTGTTTTTTGGCTGCTGGAGTTAGTGACATTTATTTAGGATTGCTACCATGCAAGTAAAAATGATGCTTAATGCCAACAGTAGGGAATAAAGGAAATGCTGTTATTTTTTCCAGGAAAGGTGACAACCCAACCTCCATTTCCAAGCTAGAAAGAGACAGAAGATGGCAAATTAATATATTTTGTTAAAAAATGATCACACGGTCATTTCAGATGTCCATAAGAGTTGCAGATTATTTGGATTTCGCCATTAAACAAACACCCTTGAGCAAAATAGGCATCTTGCTACTATTTTAAATGGTGGATGAGCAAACATTTTTAAGAAAAGAGAAAAATGTTGGTACCAGTATGGGACCAGTTACTCAATGTTTGGGACCTGGGGTTTTATGGATAACGGATCTTTATATCTTAAATTTACTAGAAAATCAAACAATTCCACACATCTAGCCCACAAAATATTGTGGCTGATTATTGTGAAGTTCTGTGTATATTCATACAGTGAATTGTGTATACAGATACAGACAAACAAAAATAAAATTGGCAACAATGCCATGCAATCAGGTTTTGCAATGGTTTCTGTACATATGCAATGTAGATATTAATAACTGCAATATTTCAGTAAATGTAAATATGGATTGGTATTAGCATTAATGTTGTGATCTTATCTATTAAACACCCATAATTTAGAATTACAACTGCTTGGAAAGCAACTTTAAATGATTCTTATTGCACTGTATTTTAATAAATCATGCTTCACTGAAGAATTTAAAAATAATAGGTAGTCCTCTATACACATGAAGACAGTTTAATCCTAACAAATCTGGCCAATCAAAATTAATGAATGCACTGCATCTCTCTGCAGTGTAGGAAAGCACCG
Organism: Xenopus borealis; assembly: GCA_024363595.1. Classification (NCBI taxonomy): domain Eukaryota; kingdom Metazoa; phylum Chordata; class Amphibia; order Anura; family Pipidae; genus Xenopus; species Xenopus borealis. Next base: position 64,618,653 of record CM044436.1, read on the forward strand.
AGGCAAGCTGTCATTCTGCAAAAGCAGACCAAACATCTACTTCCACTAGCACTGCTGCTCTCTTACATAAAGGCAGGGTCTCACAGATGTCTCTGGAGAGCAGCAGCTTTCAGTATGTTAAATTACTTTCATCATGTATTTTCAGATGCTTATTGATTTGGCAGTTGAGGCAACCACAGCAGCCTCCAAGAAGGAATACATGTTCTGCAGGTTACAGCTGTGTTGAAACAATGGCTCAGCAGAAGAATATATTTTCATTTAGGTTATTTTCTGGAAAAAGATTTTGCACTTGCTTTCAGACATGCTTTGCCTTCAAGTGAGCAAAATGCAGCAATCTAACCTGGAACGGATACAAAATGGATTTCTATTCTTAAAAAAGGTAAGATTCTGCATGTACTTGTGTGAGATGCAGAGTTTATTTCTTCAAGCTTCCTAGAGAATTACCTTCCAACACAACAGATTTCAACTGTAATGTTGTATCTAAAAAAATTCTCTCATTTGCTTAGTTACCCATAGAAAGTGTTATTCTAGGGTGCTGTATGCAAATTATGTATGCATGAATTCAAATAGATCTTATATAAACAATCATCAATAGCATTCACAACTAGCAGGATGAATATACTGTAGTTTTGATCAGATAACGGCACAGAGTGTTCCAGATTATCCTTATAGTAAATGTATTTGGATACATCCTTCAATTCAGTAATATTTACATAGTGATTATGAGGGAAGGAGAGTGGTTGCAGACATGAAACAACTTATTTGCATGGCATTAAGCATGAGAGAATAACTAATAAACTCATATGGCAATTATTCAAATGAGGGTTTATAGGAGAAGCAAACAATTGTACCCAAGCCCGGATGGCCCCTTCCTAATGTCTGCACAAACTACATTCTATGTAGCTGAGCAAACAGTCTGAGATCTGAAAAGCCCATCAGTATCAGGAGGAAGTAGAGTGACAGTTCACAAAGGTAATAGGGTGAAAAGAGGGTATGATTTCTTTTGGTCATTAACATTAAATATACATAATTTGCTTTTAATTCATA
>CM044436.1:64621126-64651014 GCA_024363595.1 Xenopus borealis
ATATTTGAATTTGACCAGAACACAGATGTGAATGCCTAATGTTGCTCATATGTATAGTTCAATGAAAGCTGTATATAAGCAGGGAGTTTGTGCTAGCAAGGGTTTTCCTGCTAGAACACCTGTGGGTTGGCCAGTGGTTCAGTTATTATAACAGTCACTCATGCTCAACCAGGCATTTACTAAAATTATACCCATACTATTTATTATGCAAATGCAAAGTAAAGTATAGACATGTACTTTAGCCATGTATCTGTGGTTTATGCTTGTATCTATCCAACAAGTTCATGTACAATTAATCATGACATTTTAAGAATACCAATTACTCATTTTGTAAGGCAGTACGTTATAAGAGCACCACTACTACAATATATATACTTATAACATAACTTTTCTATTAAAGGGCACAGCATTTGGGCTCCAGCGGTCCCCCCTGCAGCCTAAAGAAGGAAAAGAGTTGGATTTGTACTAGCAGGCTATCATCCAAGCTGCAGAATGGATTTTGCAGAACATATTTATTTTACAATATAAAGACAAATTATGGACCAAGAATGTAATCCTGTAGCAAAGGAACAAGTCTGGCATGTGTAGAAGAACAGATTCCACACAGACTCATTATTTGCAGGTGTGTCCGTCTAAAACCAAAATGGTGAGCATTGATTAACAGGAAATTACTGCTGTTCCTGAAAAGTGGCTATTGAACCAAGGAATACTAGCTATAGCTAAATATATATTTATATCATAGGCATTTTGTATGGCACCATTACAGTTATTTGTAAACACAATAGTTTTTCATTACGAAGGACAGGACAGTTGAGGTGAAGAGTTATTCATGGGGACTTGCCTGGAATGCATAGCACCTGGGATTTTCCGCATAATGGTTATTTCCATAATGTGGATACCTTAAAGCTACTAGAAATATTTTTTTTTAAATTAATAGTATTGTTTTAGTACCAATATGGATTTATGTTGGATTAGTTACCATCAAATACTAAGCACTATTTAATTATTACACAGCAAAAAAAAACAAAAAAAAAACACAGCATTGTGGATTTCAGAGCTTTCTGGATAATGAGTTTTCAGTAGGGATGCACCGAATCCACTATTTTGGATTCGGCCAAACCTCCGAATCCACTGTGAAACATTCTGTCGAATACCAAACCGAATCAGAACCCTAATTTACATATGCAAATTAGCGAGAGTAAGGGTAAAAGCCAGCTGGCTAAAAAAATTTTACTTCCTTGCTTTGTGACTAACAGTCACACGATTTTAAGGATTCGGTTCGGCCAGGCACAAGGATTCAGCCGAATCCTGATGAAAATGGCCAAATCCTGGATTCGGTGCATCCCTAGTTTTCAGGTAATACATCCTGTTTATGAAGAAGAAACTTTTACATGTATGTTCTTACAGGGTATTTTACTTTTATTGCTATTGTTAGTTTTTTTTTTACAACTGTCATTTCTTTTATATGCACTTCAGACTATAGCAATGGCACATCACACATACAGTATATAAGCAGATGCTATATTTAGTGTAAACCATCTTATTAACTTATTAAACCATTCTTATTACACTGAAGGGAACAGGTTAGAAGAATAAACTACATCATAACAACAAACAATGTTAAGCTTCTCACAACTCTAAGATGTAGAGATGCTCTTCAAGCTATTGAAGAACTGCAACTCTCAGAATCCACTGAGAGAAAATGTGACCTTTGAAGCTAGAGACCACATAGTTACATAGTTAAATTGGGTTGAAAAAAGACCGAGTCCATCAAGTTCAACCCCTCCAAATTAAAAACCCAGCATACATACACACACACACACACACACACATCTCCACTCTTTCAAACACAAACCATATACCTGTATGCCCATAGCTATACTAACTGTAGAGTTTAGTATCAAAATAGCCTTTGATATTATGTCTGTCCAAAAAATCATCCAAACCCCTCTTAAAAGCATCAACAGAATGAGCCATCACCACATCACCCGGCAGTGCATTCCACAACCTCACCGTCCTGACTGTGAAGAACCACCTTCACTGCTTCAAATGAAAGTCCTTTTCTTCTAGTCTGAAGGGGTGGCCTCTGGTGCGGTGATCCTCTTTATGGGTAAAAAGGTCCCCTGATATTTGTCTATAATGTCCTCGAATATATTTGTAAAGTGTAATCATGTCCCCTCGCAAGCGCCTTTTTTCCAGAGAAAACAACCCTAACCTGGACAGTCTCCCCTCATAATTTAAGTCTTCCATCCCCCTAACCAGTTTAGTTGCACGTCTCTGCACTCTCTCCAGCTCATTTACATCCCTCCTAAGGACTGGAGTCCAAAACTGCACGGCATACTCCAGATGAGGCCTTACTAGGGATCTATAAAGAGGTATAATTATGTTTTCATCCCTTGAGTTTATGCCCTTTTTTATGCAAGACAGAACTATACAGTAGAACCCCCATTTTACGTTTTTCAGGGGACCAGAAAAAAAAGGTGTAAAATCAGGGAAAACTTTAAATCAGGGAAATGCATTATGCATAATATATAGGTGGGACCACAAAATAACAATGTAAAATTAGGGAAAACTTAAAATCAGGGGATGTAAAATGGGGGTTCTACTGTATTTGCTTTAGTAGCTACAGAATGACACTGCCCAGAATTAGACAACTTGTTATCTATAAAAACCCCAAGATCCTTCTCACTTAAGGAAACTCCCAACACACTGCCATTTAGTGTATAACTTGCATTTATATTATTTTTGCCAAAGTGCATAACCTTGCATTTATCAACATTGAACCTCATTTTCCAGTTTGCTGCCCAGTTTCCCAACTTAGACAAATCACTCTGCAAAGTGGCAGCATCCTGCAAGGAACCTATAGCTCTGCACAATTAACCACGGTTAAACAAAAACTGAAGGGCTAAAAGCTGGACATTCCTGCACTATATGCCAAAGTATATTGTGCCCCAACATTAGTGAGAAAATGCCAAACTGGTGGTCTCAGAGAGGACTCGTTTTAAAACCATAACAGAAATCTTCCTTCTGTCACAGAGGCCTGATGCTTTATGTCCAGTCAGTCTGAAATCTGTCTGCTTCTCCATTTTCACAAAAATTTGGCATTTTAGTATAGGACCAGTGCCAAAGGTTGTGTCATTAATTTGTTAATATTGTTATCACTCCTACAAATGGAAACGCAGCACAACAAGTGCTCCTTTCACACAAAAACTTGCAGGCACATCACATTTTATAGAATGTAATTCATAGAAAGGAAGAGAAACCTACAGTATAACCTTTAAGCAAGTTTTTCAACCTCAAATCCCAGACATCTTCATCAACAAACTGCTGGCTAAGCATCTTCTGTATCCCAACAGCTGGATGAGGCTAGAGGGCAATTGTAGTCACACAAATCTTAAGCGTTCTTTAATGTCCTAGTTTATAGTGTAATATACTTGGAACAGACTTTATGCTAATGAATAAACAAAAGCATATAAATATAAGAAGTCAGACAACTATACTGCACAAGATAAGTATACTGTAGCACTGTAAATTAACTGTGCTATCATGACCCCTGTGAAAAATTTGCAAATATGAACGTAAAATATATATAAAGAATCTGAATTGCAGTCAAAGAGCCGTCAAAACAAACAATGGCTATTTTAGGTGGCATGGTATGGTTAATGTTTGGGGATTAGGATGTTTAATTGTTTAGCAAAGGAAAAGCGTGGAGTACCCTGTCCTTGTGTTGAAGAAGACTATATTTATAATATGAGATATGGCATCAGTTATGTACATGTATACAATCAAGGAATTTTTTGCTCTTTGTACAGTAAATTGCTTGTTCATTTTCCCAACCCTTAAAGGACACCTGTTATCAACCAAAAATGCGGGCTAATAGAGGGAGCTCCCTGTGTGAGTGGCCATGTTAGTCAGAGCGAATGCTCAAATGAGCATAATGAGAGGTTCAGTCATTTGTTCATTATGAGCATGGTTGTGCCCCAACATGGCCGCTCCTACCAGGAGCTCCCTCCCATAAGAGTGAGCAATTAAAAAAAAAAAAAAAATACTGTTACCCCAAACTTTGGTTGGCGATAAAAATTTTTGCCCAACATGTGCACTTCAAGCATTTAACAGCTTATATTAGCTAGATATTCTCAGGTTTTATAGCCTATATGTAGTGTTTCCTGTACGTTGCACCATAAATGCAACGTAAAATATTTCATATGAAGAACACTGTAAACATTGTAAAATAGAATTGTTTTACTAAAAGGGTTGTTCACCTTCAAATTAACTTTTAGTATGTTGTAGAAAATTACAATTTACAATTGCTTTTCATTTTGATTTGGTTTTCATTTTCTGTGGTTTTTGAGTTCCAGTATTTAGCCTTTTACTCAGTGGCTCTCAAGTTTGCCATTTTGTTAATCCAGTTGCTAGGATCCAAATTACCCTAGCAACCATGCATTGATTTGAATAAGTGACTTGAATATAGGGTATGGATAGAAGGTATAGTATGGATAGGTGCTTCATGCCACCTAAGATCCTATGAACTCCAGGTTCCAAGCATTCCAGTAAAATAGGTAAAACAAACGGAATGATATTTTAGGCCTATAGACTATACAGGTGCAATTATATCCAGTCCATCCAAGACAATGGGTGTTATTTTTAAGGTATGGTGTCAAAATCTGCATTAAGAAAGTAACGGATACACACAAAAATTTAATAAACATCTACAGCACTCTCACAAATGGGGAGTGCATTTGGATAAAACCTTCGTTTTCTGTTTTACCGTTTAAGAAGCAGATAAACAATATGATATATATATATATATATATATTTTCTTATTTTTTGCTCGTGACATGATAAAGGTGCTTTGGGTAATTGAGTTCTGAACAACAATATATCTTATAATATATTTAACTTTTTGTGTGCAGGGTCTTTATTTCACTTTTTGTATATATGTATGTTTTATCAAATTTTTTTTTGACATGAACAGTAATGTCCCTTTTCCTTTCAGGATACAGGTCACCTGATCCAAAAAGATGTGTATCAATTCCTTGCTGGAGATCAAAATGCAGCCTGAAGTAAACTTAACAGTCCGTGATGATATCAGCACCAATATGTACCAGCTACTCCCATATACTCTTAGCTTCCAGATTTCTCTAACTTGCTTCCTCATGTTGGAAATGGTTTTGGGTCTTGGAAGTAATCTTACAGTACTTGCACTTTACTGCATGAAATCCAATTTAATTAACTCAGTCAGCAACATTATCACCATGAACCTTCATGTCCTTGATGTAATTATATGTGTAGGCTGCATTCCTTTAACAACTGTCATACTTCTGTTACCCACGGAGAGCAACAATGCTCTAATCTGCTGCTTCCATGAAGCTTGTGTCTCCTTTTCTAGCGTTGCCACTGCTGTCAATGTGTTTGCCATCACTCTGGACCGCTATGATATATCTGTGAAACCAGCAAGTCGCATCCTTACTATGGGTCGTGCCACAATATTAATGACAACAACCTGGATAGTTTCTTTTCTTTCTTTCTTGATTCCCTTCATTTAGGTCAACTTTTTCAGTGTTCAGAGCGAGAGCAAATGGGAAAACAAGACACTTTTGTGTGTTAGCAGAAATGAATATCACACTGAACTTGGCATGTATTACCATCTTCTGGTACAGATTCCAATATTTTTCTTCACAATAATTGTGATGCTGATCACATACAGCAAGATTCTTCAAGCTCTTAATATTCGCATAGGCACAAGATTTTCTACAATGCAAAAGAAAAAAGCAAGGAAAAAGAAAACAATTTCACTAGCTACTCAACATGAGGCAACAGATATTTCTCAAAGCAGCGGTGGTAGGAGTGTGGTACTTGGCGTAAGGACTTCAGTGTCCGTCATTATTGCCATGCGTCGAGCAATTAAAAGGCATAGAGAGAGACGGGAAAGACAGAAAAGAGTTTTTAGAATGTCATTATTGATTATTTCAACCTTCCTGTTTTGTTGGACACCAATTTCGATTTTAAATGTAACAATTTTATGTCTTGGGCCAAGTGACCTTTTGGTAAAACTAAGGCTGTCCTTTTTAGTTATGGCCTACGGAACCACAATATTCCATCCATTACTGTATGCATTCACTAGGCAAAAATTCCAAAAGGTACTGAAAAGTAAAATGAAAAAACGAGTGGTTTCTATAGTGGAAGCTGATCCAATGCCAAATAATGCTGTAATACACAATTCTTGGATTGAACCCAAAAGGAATAAAAAGATAACATTTGAGGACAAGGAAGCAAGGCAGAAATGTTTAGCTACTTAGGGGCATGTTTACTAAGATTGGAGATAAATATCTGGTGAAATTTTTGGAGATGTTGCCCATAGCAACCAATCAGATCTTTGCTAACTTATAGGTGGCTGTTTAAATCTAATTGCTGATTGGTTGCTATGGGCAACATCTCCAGAAATCTCTCCAGATATTTATCTCCAATCTTAGTAAACATTTTTATATGTCTGTTACAGAGTAAACAATTATTTCTCTTCTCCCTTTCTCCCACCATTTCTTTTTATACAAAAGGAATTTAGAAAGAAACAAATGCACTGCATTTTAAAATTTATTTTTACAATCCCTCGCATAATGTAAATTTGATTTAGGTTAGGTGTTCTGTGATAACTACAGTACACAATGCATAGCAGTTTGTTAATGTAAAGTGAATACTTAACCTTATGATGATTATAGGACATTAATGTACATTTATCCTTTTCTAACAAAAGATATGATGCAAATAAATTTCTTTCAAACAAGAGACAGCTTTGCTTAAAGAAAAACATTAAGGGGCAGATTTTTTAAGGATCGAGTAGTAAATTAGAATTTTCGAAATTTTTTGGTCAAAACTCTCAAGATTCAAATTGGGAATAATTGAAACTTGTTTCAAATTTTTTTTTGAATTCAGTCGAGATTTATCAAACCTTGACCCTTGGAACAATTTGAATTTGACTACTGGCCACCTAAAACCTGCGGCGTTCAGGTCAACGAGAGAGGTCCAGTGACCCATTTGAAGTTAACATCCTTCCCGACATCTTGATTAGAGTTTAGTCAAATTCGAGTTTTCAGGTTGGTAATATTCGATCGAGATTTAGATGTACAATTTCTTTTTTAAATAACCTCCCAATCAAATTTCGAGTAGATTCAAATGTATTACAGTTTAAAAAAAAAGTCATGAAAAAAAAAAAAAAGTCACACGAATTTGAAATTCAACCTTTGATAAATGGGCTTCTAAAAATCACACACACACTATAATAATGATGTTTAAAATGCCCATGAACTATTTTCTTACCCATTCCACCTCATTTTTGTGAATTATCATTCACATAAGCATGAACAACAAAATATATTTGCAGAATATAAACAAGATGCATTATATGGCCAAAAGTATCTGGGCACAACACATAACATGCATACATTATCATTATAATCCTAACTGGTAGCTTGAGTAGTGTAATCAGTAGTGAATTAGCATAAGAATACTCCCATGCATAAAGTTAGGTCCATACAGAATTGGTTGGTAAGTTAATGGGCAAGGAAAGGCAAAGAAATAAAATCCCATTTTTTCTTTCTTTAATGAAAAATAAATATCTCCAATATACTTTAATTACAAAATGTGTACCGTTTTTATAAGAAACCTGACTGTATGCAGTGAAATTCTCCCTCCATTTAGTGCTGTGGATAGGAATTGTCAGACGGTCCCTAACTTCTGGCAGGGAAACAATCATACTTATGAACAGCAGGGGGGGCCCTGCCTTACTTACCAGCCATGCAGAACTCAAGCAGCTTTGTTTTATGTGCATTTATGACGATCCCTAAGAAGCCCAGACCAAACTGAGCATGTGTATGTAGTCTAGTCTTGCAAAGATGTATAACAAAGTTAAAAGATGACAGCCCCTTGTGGCCAACTTTGAAAACATAAATCATTTTGTTTGATTAGGCTTGTGGTGCAGTAAGTTAATGGTTATGTTTTGTATACAGAATACATAATTTCTAGCCTTATTCTATTTTAGACTTCCCTTGCCCTTTAAGAGTGGAAAAACATGTACAGAGCCAAAATCTCAAACCAATTGAACAACTGTTGGATGCATCTGAAAACCAACAGTGAGCCAAACGAGATCCTTGACAATAGTACACAACTATACTAATGGTTGTGAATAAATAAAAGAAAATCCCAACAATGATTTCAACTTCTAGTGCAAAGCCTTCTCAAACGAGGAGAGGCTATTTTAGCACCAAAGACGGTACCACGCCTTCATATTGATTTATTAGGTTTTGGAACAATATATTAAACAATATATTAAACAGCAAGATAGAAACCTTTGGCCCTATTGTATATGTAATATAGAGATACTCAAAACCTATGATAAAAGTTAATAGGATAACACATTCTTTATTCAGCTGAAACAAACACTAAAGGCAAAACAATAACAAAATATACTACAATATGACTGGGAAAAAAAACCACGTCCCTGTGTTTTTCAAACCTAGCAACACACCAAGACAAAAACTGGTACACCCAAAGGATCCAACTCCTAAGGGAAAACAAAGTAATGTGGTATGCGCAGTCCAGTGTAGCGATGAGTGCACTAATCTATACATTGGGGAGACAAAACAAGTGCTTCATAAGCGAATGGATCAGCATAGGAAGGCAAATTCTACAGGGCAAGACTCGGCTGTTTTTCTACACCTAAAAGACAAAGGGCACTCATTTAAAGATAGCAATGTCCAAATCTTGGATAAAGAAGAACGCTGGTTTGAAAGAGGTGTGAAAGAGGACGATTCATGTTAAGGTGGAGAAACCATCCCTAAACAGAGGCGGGGGCCTTCGAAACCACCTGTCTGCTACATACAATGCTGCTCTCACATCTGTTCCCCGGCAGTTTCAGAACTCTTGACACATCCATTCATGCAACTGTCACAAGTAACACCTGTTTTCTAGGAGTTGCATGACACATTGGTAATCTTAATACTGTAACTACACAGAATCAACACCACTGTGAATTTCAGATGTCACCTCTCTGAAGAGTTACAATGTGCCGCTGTGGTTGGATTGTTGGAAGAGTCTATATGCCGAGAACTCCCTTAAAACAATCAGTTGAACTGAAGAAGCTGCTCAGATGAGCAGTGAAACGTCTTCATTAAAATATCTCAGCAAGTCCAGTTGCTTTGAGTTACTCTTGATAAATAAAACATACTACACATTGTTTACAACTACCACTGGTAGCATCTATATAGAGATAAAGCACACACAGGCATTCTGCATATTACTTATGATAACTCATGAATAGTTTTTTTTTTTTTATGTTTTATTCATGAAATGTTTTCCAACTAAACATTCATCAGTAAAATGTTACACGTATGTTGGACTTCTAAAAGGACACTGAATTTCAGTGAATAGGTATAAATATAATCACTATTGATTTAGAATTTGACCATCTTGACTGAACTGGAAGCTATTCAGTTCATTTAGGGGACACACATTATCCCATTCTTGATTAAAAATCAATTTAGGAAGCAGTATGTCCAGAAGGGAAAAAGGGTTGAGGACTGCACCAGGTGTGTATTCATATAGTCAGTGGCTCAAGATTGTAAATGTTTAGATTACCCTTATTTGGGGCATCATGTGCATCAAAGTGCTGCCTATTGTACTTTTACTCATATATGAGCCTCTGTGTATGTATGTGTATACACACATATATACACCAAACAACACCACAGCATGCCTGGGTGCAGGTAAAATGTGTACAAAATAACAAAAAAACTAAAGTACTGCACTCAAAAGGCTCAGAGTAACTGATTTTAACAAACAACCAAAAGAAATTCCAATGTTTCCATCACATCATAGTGATCTTCCTCAGTTATTTACATGAATGAAATTAAAGATGGAGTAACTAAAGAAAACCGCAGAAGCAGTCTTTAAAGCCATTGATGCAGACGCATGTTTTATTGTGTGAATGGAAGAGGCATGGTTTATTGGATGTATGGCATACAGTAGTGTAGCTTGAATGGTCAGGGTCCCCTACAAAATATTCTGCGGAGGGCACAGCACATACCCTCAGACAGTTTCCACCCAGGTGGCGAAGTTTAAGCTTCTGGGGAGGGGGACTACTGTAAATAGGACCGGATGGTTCAGAAGGTCTGGTTTATAGCAGTGATACAATGGAACAACCCTCTCATCCCAAGATATTTGTACCCAAGGCAGGTAACTCTGCTGCCAAACCAGACCTGGCTCTGGTGTTACAAAGTGTGATTGTTTGTCTTCTAAACAAAAGTAGAAAAAAAAAAAAAAAAAAAAAAAAAAAAAAAAAAAAAAAAAAAAAAAAAAAAAAAAAAAAAAAAAAGAAAAGAAAAAAAAAACCCACACACACCGGTTTATTTTTTATCTGTCATGTAACCAAGATAAACATGATTTGGTGATGCTGTAAAAACAACCTTCAGTGCGAGATTCTGTAATGTATATAGAAACAGCTGATGAAAGTTTGCTCCACATATTTTAAAGGAATAAAAGAAAACAAAGAAATAACATTTTAATGTATAAAGGGAAATGCATATGTCTACTAGACAAAATTAGTTCAGAGCAAGTCTTTTAGCTATTGATAGGCAAATTTATTCTCCTTGCGCGAATTCCCGCGATTCGCCGCCTATGAATAAATTCGCGAAACGCATTTTTGGATGCAGGCATCGGTTTTGCTAATTTTTCGCTGTTTCACAAATTTCTCATGCAATTAGCGAAAATTTTGTCAAAACACCCCAGATTCACCCATCACTACCCTTTAGCTTCTGTTTCTGCCCTGTATACACAGAATATTAACAGAGCTTAAATTGTAAGCTCTACTGAGGTAGGGACTTGTATAAATGAAGTCAATAGAGTTACAGACTAGGCCGAAGCTACATCAATTAAGTATAATGACCTCTTAGTAAAGAGGACTAGCAATAAAGCAAAGAACAACAGATTTAAATAAGTAAAACAATTTTGGGGTTAACAAGGTGATTTTGAATTCCGTTAGGAGCAGCTATGCACATTAAGGTATGTGAAAACAGGGTAAGTTTTGAATGGTACTACAGACATGAGATCTGTTATCAGGAAACACATTATCCAGAAAGCTCTGAATAATGGAAAGGTCATTTCCTATAGACTCCATTTTATCCAAATAATCCAAAAAGTTAAAAAAAAAAAAAAAAAAAAAAAAAAAAAAAAGATTTCCATTCCTCTGTAATAATAAAACAGTACCTTGTGTTTAATCCAAACACTGTTATAGTTAATCCTTATTGAAAGCAAAATAAGGCTATTGAGTTTATTTAAATGTTTGCACAATTTTCTAGTAGAGTTAAATAATACAAATAACAGAAAGATACATTATCTGGAAAAAGCCAGATCCCGAGCATTCTGGATAACAAGTCCCATACCTATACTATAAATATCAGCAGTATTAAAAACAAACATTTTCACCACCATTTCAAACCTCACAAGGAATATTTTGTGTGATTATACAAAAGCCGATAGAAATATCTACTTAACACAATGGATAGCACCAGCATAGTAACAGGAAATAACCGTCCATGCAGAGCAACCCACAACACTAATCAATGATGTTAAATTGGTATTTTAATCTCATCTACCTGTAGCAAAACATTCCAAAACCAAGGGGGTTTAAAAAAAAACTTGACTCACTTTATTTTTTTAAAAATAAATGTACCAAACTTTCAAACTTGAATGCCCTTAATGTACCAACAATTATTCTCAATAAAATCAGTGCGAGAAAACATCATGACAAAATAGAGTGTCAATTTAAATTCTACTTTTTTGTATTGTCACCGAGTTTCTGCTCTGAAATCTCAAATTTATCAGATTGAAAAAAAACCCCCAGCACAAACAGCCCAAAACTATTGAGAATCCCAAAGGTAAAAAAACATGTTCCAATTGATAAAAGGACCATCTGCCATTGACTTCTACACGCTTTCAACTGGTTTTATCCTAGGGACATGAAGCATTTTTGAAACATCTGCATTTTTTCCCCTCTAAAAAAAAATTAAGTTTTTTTTTGTCCTTTAAAATTCAACCAGAAACATTTCAATAAAAGAACTGCACACTTCTGGGTTAACTAAGGATTTACACAATAGTTGGGGGTGCTGGTAAAAAGTGTAATCTGCAATGCTTATAAACAGGTTTTTATACTGCCCCTTTAAGCTTCCCAGCTAAAGCAGTAACAGAATCGGTTAGAATCACCCAGATTAGGGGAAAAAAAGACCTTTTGGATTTTCAAATGTAACAATCTACTACCCAACAGTTTAAATATAGTTGTATACGTGGCAGCTTTTCAATTTACATGTTTCTGCATATGTTTAGCACACAAATTTTTATTATTTAATTTATTTAATGTAACCATTTATTGAGGACAGTGGCATTTATTATTATTGCTTTATCACAGCAACCTCCCTTGTGCAATGTGAATGCATCTTGTTAGTGCAGGGAAAAAAATTGTCAAGCTGAACCATAACCAAGGTTACACATCCGTTTTGCTGCATATGAGTGTATGGGTGGAGCAGAGAGATGCATGGTTATCCATCTCACAACGTTAAAATCATATATCTAGCTCTAATTAAACACTTTAAATTACACCAGGTTCATTTTAAGGGTTTATTTCTCCTTTAAAACTCTACCAGAAAAATTTGAGGCTTGATCAATAAGCCACTTAATGTCTGATTTTTACCTGTTTTGAAAGACCCTTTCATTTTTTCACAAAAGCAATATAAAAGCATGGCATGATCTCCAATGTACAGTGAGAGCCAACTGTTGATAGTCTACTAACCAGCATATTTCTACATTTTACTTCACAAGCAGTATTATAGAAATCAAAATCTATGATTACTTCTACCCAAAACATGAAGTGCATGCAGTGAAGCAAGTTTTGCTTAGTCTGAAATTACATTTAAATTCAGATCTATTTACATGCTTAGCAGCTTTCACCTAACACAAATGAAATGTGTAAATGTATTTATTACCTAGTGACTGATTGTAGGCATGTGTAAATTATTCATCTTGATGTTAATTAGAAATGAACAAGCCAGAAATTACCAGCATACAGTGAAGCCAAGCAAATGCACAGCCAAGAACAAGCAAAACTAGAGTGCACATTTTTAATGACTAATGCTCCATTTGGGGAATAAGCAAGTACAAGGAAGGCAGCAATTATGTGATTATATATGTGTCGCGGACAATTCATAGATTAAACAAAAAGTCCAGACACTCATATTTGGGTAAACAAAAGACTTCATCACATTTTCTTGCAACATTTCAAGGCTCCTGTCTTTTTCTCAAGCATCACTATAACGAATTGCATAATTTCCTATATAAAGGCATTCCAGACAAACCTCTCCCTATACAAAGATACTCCCACAAATATGGTATAAGTTACATTATGCACCTTACAATGTGCATAGTGTAACTTATACCATATGTTGTAACTATTTGTGGGAGGATCTTTGTATAGGGAGGGTGTGTCTATGTTAATGGAATGCCTTTTTTGTTTGAGATTCTTCCTAGCAAAAAGGCTCCAGTTCCTGTCTTGCATGAACTGCACGTTTGAGGTCTCCCCAGAGTGGCTCAATGATATTGAGGTCAGGAGACTGAGATGGCCACTCCAGAACCTTTTATTTTGCTGTAGCCAATGACTTGGCCTTATGTTTTTGATAATTGTCATGTTGGAATGTCCAAGTATGTCCCATGCACAGCTTCCGGGCTGATGAATGCTAATTTTCCTGCATTTATTTTGTCATCAATTTACCAAATTTCCTGTGCCTTTATAGCTCACACATCCCAAAACATCAGTGATCCACCACATTTCACAGTAGGAATGGTAAACCTTTCATCATGGGCATTGTTGACTCCTCTCCAAATGTAGCATTTATGGTTGTGGCCAAAAAGTAAAATTTTAGTCTCATCATTCCAAATGACTTTGTGCCAGAAGGTTTGAGGCTTGTCTCTGTGCTGTTTGGCATATTGTAAGCGGGATACTTTGTGGCATTTGTGTAGTGATGGCTTTCTTCTGGCAACTTGACCATGCAGCCCATCTTTCTTCAAGTGTTTGTGGGTTTTTCCTTGAATCTCAAACAATTTTTTTGGCACTTGTGGCTGAAATTTTTTGTTTTATTTGGTTTGGTTTCAACAGAACCCCTAATATTCCACTTCTTAGAGTTTGAACACTGCTGATTTGCATTCTCAATTCCTTTGATATTTTCTTCTATCCCTTTCCTGATTTATAGAGTTCAACTACCTTTTCCCACAGATCCTTTGACAATTCTTTTGCTTTCCTCATGTCCAAAAAACATCAGTGCTGCACTGGATGAAAGATGCAAGGGTCGGTCAGGATTCCAGAAACTCACTGACCTTTTTATAAACACCCACTAATTACAAGCAAACAGATCACAGGTGAGGATGGTTACCTTTGATCGTCATTCTAATCCTTTTGTGTCAAGTTCAATTGCATTTTATCAGGCCAAATCACCAGGCTATGTAAACTTTTGATCAGGGTCATTTGGGTAGTTTGTGTAGTGATTATAATTTAAGAGTAAACACAAATGTTTGACAACCACTAACGATGAGTGAAACTTAAGTTTTTGTGTTCATATTCTCTGAAAAATGGTTAAGAAATCATAAATTCTGCCAGGGTATGTAAACTTATGAGCACAACTGTATATTTATAATATTCCTGAGTATTCTACTTTTCTGCTTCTACAGCAGTGGTTGTCAGATTTATTGGGCTGAAAGGGTAAATATACATGGCTCCCCTAAAATTTCCATTAATCAGGATATGCACCACTGTCAGCTACAACGTTTGGGAACCATAGATTTAAAGGGTCACATTTACCTAAAACTGATGATCAAATAATGAAGCACATGATAAATCGTCTTCTGGAGAGTAAACATTTTTAATCTTAACTGTAATATACATCTTAATCAAACCAAGGTTTACTTGTATTTCAAAGCAAAATAACAAGCTCTGCATTTTTTTTAAATAAATTAAAGAAGCAACAATCCTACAAAGAAAAAAAACATTATGTAATCGATTGTAACTAAAAAAACATTGCATTTGTGTGCTGATGCAGAAAAATTGAAGCAAAACAATGTTCATGTTAGGTGTGAAGGAGGGAAAGTACAACACTGTAGAGATCAGTGGGTTGTTAAGTGGTGGGTGGGTTAGCACAGAACATTTTAGTCACTTAGAGATGTTAAGAGGATGGTGAAAAATGGTGTTAAAAGCTAATCTTAAATGATACTTGTTGAGAATCTGACATAATTCGTAAATTCACATACACTTTCATACAGCTTCTTTCTATAAAGCATTTTGCTAAAAATACAGAGGTAAAGTTTAGCATTTCTGAGAGACTACCTGTAGTAAATATAATTCTATGTTAACAGGAAACAAATGCATAGGATTAATCTTATATGATGATTTCAAATTCCAACATGACATAGTAGGCATGTAGAATACACATGCAACAAGGCACAATCCTATAGTTTTACTAAGATATATCAGAGCTTATATTGCCAAGACCATTTAAAACTAGTTAAAAACACAAAAGATAATTTTGCTTCTTCGTTTTAGTAAAATGTTCCAAACAAAATGCTGGTAACTACACGGTTGCAGATGCAAAAATCTACTAATACAACATGGGGACCATTAACTCACAATCAAACTGCTTTTTTCCCCCACAAATCTCAAAAAAATTGCAGTGTTCATATATTTCTGAAAAGCTCTAAAAAACAGATTTATTAAGTGGAAAAAAACATGAAAGCCTCTACAGCAAACTTTCACCAAATAAAAGTTGTCGAGGTGCTATAGAAGTCAGTGGGAACACCATACTGGACCATTTTTACGCAAATCAGAATTTTAGAGGTTTTCCAAATTTTTTTTCTAGTACAAATTGTGCGGAAAAACTAAATTTTTTGCATTTTTTAGATACGGATTTTAATCCTAGACTTGCACTAACACACTGGAAGTTGCCATTTAAAGGCAAAGCAAGGCCAGTCTTGAAGCAGAGCACTATGTGACTAGTCAGTGTAAAATAACCGATGAACGGGTTGTTTTTTTTCGTACTAATGTCATCCTTTTAGAAACTGCATAGTGATGCATAATTTATGCTGCCAAGAAATTAGACATTGGTAACTAGAGAAACAAAAAGATATCTTTGGTAGACAGAAAAAAATTAAGTATAGTAAATAGAACACAAACTTTGGCTTGCCAGTATATTGCCATTAACTACCTAGAACTATAGGGATTTTTTTGTGCTGGAACATTCAGCAAATAAGTATTTCATCTGTACTCTTCCCACACTTAAAGCATCACCCAGTCTGGCAGATCTACTAAATTATTGGTTGGTATAGTAGGCACATCTAAATTTGGGCCTTCCCATTACTTCTAGGTATCATAAATATTTAACCTTACCTCATTCTTACTGAAGGCATTTTACACAGATCACTAGGGATGCACTGAATCCTGGGTTTTGGTTCAGGATTTGGCCATATCCAAGCAATTTTTCTAGGATTCGGGCAAATCCAAAATATTTCCCAACAAATGGTGTGCATGCTCTGCATGTGCATTGTGTACCTGAACTCTAGGATTAAGCCACACCCTGACAAGCAGTCTTTGATGAATATCAACATATAACCATACCATACCTTTACTAGATGAATTTCTCCTCAAAGTCATTATCAAGGCCATTTTATTAGTCTAACTTTGGATATATAAATGTGATTGTATCATCATCATTTATTTATATATTAACAGAAAATTATGCAGTTCTTTACAATCATATTTAATGTTGAGGGTCTCAATTGAATAGTTTGCACTGTAAATAAGCAATTGTAAAATAAAGAATGGATGACACTACATTGCCATCTTGACTGATTGTTTTATTTGTATTATAAATGTAGGAATAAGTGGAAGAATATTCTACAGTGAGCAGCCAACAGGTGCCTCACTTCCTGCTACAGATGGAAGTCAGTTTGTGGCACTGAGCTTGGAGCAAAATATTTTCTCAAAAGACAATTACAGCTAATAAATTCCAGGCACTCTTTACATAAAAATTATAAACATGTTAGATTATAACAATTAAGCCAGTGACTGCAGCAGGGTCAGACTGGGCCAGGAAAAAAATCTGGAGGGCCGACCCAGATCTGCACCCTGTGCCTCTTCCTCCCCTCTGTCGTGGAGAAACAGTGTACGTGCTTTTGCACAAGTTTCTCTTCCTCTCTGGCAGTCACAGAAAAAAGTGCGCACACATGGTGGGGGGCCTGAGGCAGAGCCCCGGTGGGCCACAGGCCTCCCTGTCCAACCCTGGACTGCAACACCTCCAGACGTAGTACCTTATTCAAGTAGGTGGGTTATCATAATAACAAGAGACAGCATGGGCATCACAAAAAAGGGGGATAAAAATATATTTTAGTTAATTTAGCTAGCAGCACAGATTTTATTTTCAAGAACAGCAATGTACCAGCAAATGAACACCTACAGGTTTACAAATTCCTTACAGTATCATAGAAACTGGCAGAAAAATATACCTGCCAAACAATGTAGGTCACTAAAAAATATATTGCATTCTCATGTAAAATTTGTAAAACCCTGCTTCATGTAAATTAATCTATTTAATAATTATCTACTTTTTTGTACTTTGTGCCATTGAGTAATCATAAATAGAAAATTGCTACTGTATTTTAAAAAATAAGGGCCGCCCCCCCAGGGATCCTAGGATTCACGGTGCACACAAACAAACCAAACATAAGACACAGGTTAGGTCACATAAGCCAATGAACATAGTTCTGTCTTTTACGTCCATGGTTTTTCCTTTTACGGATAAAGCTGGAGTATTTCTGGTCAGGTGATCTCTGAGGAGCACACAAACCATATGAAGGGACAGGAGTATACTTGACAGCATCTGCAAAGGCGCACAGATTATAAAAATAATTGAAGTTCACTACTCAGGGCTCTCTCTTTTCTTGAAAGGGGCAGCATATACTTATATACACAGGATCAGGTTATTATATCGAGGCCTTATTTGTGGACTAGTAATACATTCTACCACCAGCTTCTACACTAGCAGCGACTAAGCAGAATGAGAAAGTTGTGCAGATGTTGAAAAGTAAAGGTGTTTCAATTAAATACAAGAAGTAACAAAAACACAGATATATTTTATTAAAACCGGTAAAGTATGATCAGTGCAAGCCCTTTTCAAGCTTATGTTGACAATGGAAAAGAGGGTCTATTGCCCTTTTAAGAGATTATCTAAGTAACACTTTAGAGCAACTGTCCAACATGCTGCTATCAGCTCCTGTTGAAGTATATGTGCTGACATCCTTAGACAGCTAGAAAATGTGTGTAAGCAGATGGAGAACTATAACAGGACCCACTTGGGCTATTTTACCATAGTCTCTACCACCAATAAGAGTTCTAATTATAGCTGATACCCAAACCATTTGTGAGAACAATAATTCTCAACAATATGGCTTCTAGGTTCCTTAGAAAACTAGTTTATATACTTTCAGACAGTGTCAGTATGGAATGATGATTTAATTAAACAGGTGGCAAGACATTCTGATAATGTGCTGCAAGTTGCTCTCCTAAAATCAGTTTATGCGTTTGTTCAATAATCTAATTACATTTTTTCTAGATGCCAAATCTCAGTGTATGCAGATTCCACAACAACACCAATTCCTTTTCCCCACTTTTCTACAATTAACAGAAGAAATCACTATTACATCACACTTAAAATGCAAAAAGGAAAGTTGAATATTAGCAGATAATAGATGTACTTTGTAGAATTCCACTGTACTATATTACCTATCTTATCTATTATCTGCTAAGTAGCCTGTGACTCTTCTTTTTCTGCTTGAATGTCTTCACTCCTGGCTACAGTAACTACATAAACTATAGTAGTGTTTCCAGAGCAAACCTGTAACTTTTACCAATACAGAACAACTGTACATAATGGAATTACTTTAAAACATTTGTTTTTTGGTGTCACTGTTCCACTAAGGCGAGATGCTACTTTAATAAATTATATGAAAATTAGATCATCAGTTCAAGATAGCCTTACAATATAAATATGTATGCCACTATTATAAAGGGTCAGCTTACCCAGTTCATTGAGACTTTGAGCAGCTTTTGTGATCTCCCGGCTTCCACCCTGTAGTTGACCTTGAAGTCTTTTGCTGAGATACAAAATGCGTATAATTCTTCGCAGAAAATCACAGGCCGACTATAAAAAAAATAAAAAATAAAGGCATACTAAGTAAAATAGGATTTAGCACATCACAGTGCTTTCCTTACATTACAATCCTTTTTTCGATGGCTCTTACTATATCCACTACATTTTATTAACGCTCATGAAATAAACATGATTTTCCCAATCCAATCTGAATTCCACAGGTGATGGAGATGTTAAACATGTAAATGCTTGCCCTTATGTATTGAATACATTAATGACCATGGCTCCATGACCATGGTTAAACCTCACCCATCTGAAACTTTTCTGCAACCTTACAGAACTAAACCCCCCCCCATAAGATAAGCCCCTACTTACTACCCTAGATATTCCCCCTCCCTGCTTCACCCTCCACATAGTTGGTCACCCCTGAAAGTGCCCCTAACACTTTGCTCACTTATCAGCGCAGAGTAAGCGCAGGAGAGCTCATGGGCACCCCCTTGCTAATATTCTTGAAGCATGCATAGTTGAAGTAGTCTTCTTCATACCAACTGTCCATTCTCCATAAGTGCTGAAAAATTGCAGATAGGGGCTTTTTCTTATTGGAGGGGTTTACTAAATTGCTTGACATTTATATATTTAGTACAGTGAAATCTTAAAAGTTGCCATCTTGTTCTTTTGTCACAATTTTAAATCCCAACTATTAGATCACACTGCACTAGCTCCCTATTTTCAAAACGAATGTGCCTTGGCGCATTTTAGTTTCAGTGTTTTGCAACTGAATCTGCTACAGGTCTAGTCACCCATAGCAACTGCTCAACAGGTAGCATTTCTTTGGTCACCTGATTATTGTTTTGTATGGGTTACTGAACCGGGATAAAGCTTGTGCTTTTTTAAACTACTGCCAAGAAATTATTACATTTATACAAAGCATGCTATAACCTTATACTGACATGTAGTTATACAACGTTGGTTTGTAAGATGAACTAATTTACAGACATTCTTCTTTTTAACTGCTTAGCTATATATAATTATTTTCACTAAATAGTAGCAAGTAGCTACACTTATTACAGTTAAGAGAAAACATCACTAGAGCAAATCATATAAGAAACAGTGACAAATTTAAAGGAAAACTATACCCCCCAAACAATGTAGGTCTCTATAAACAGATATTGCATAAAACAACTCATATGTAAAACCCTGCTTCATGTAAATAAACCCTTTTCAGAATAATAATTTTTTAGTAGCATTGGTTCATCATAAATAGAAAATAGCCATTTTAAAAAATAAGGACACCCTCGTGAGATTGTATGCTTCAACGGTGCACACAAACATACTAAACAAACTATAAAGTTAGGTCACATGAGCCAATTAACTGACAGAGCTGTGTCTTTTGCTTCCACACTTCTTCCTGTTACAGTTAGAGTTTAAATATTTCTGGTTAGGGGAGCTCTGAGGCAGCACACAGACCATAACAAAATGGTGGATCATTTCGTCTGGTCCTACGTTTCTTCATAGGAAGCCTTTAGCACAGGTATGGACCTTTTATCCAGAAAGCTTAGAACCAGCAGTTTTCCAAATAAGTGAAGTAATTTGAAACTCCATAACTTAAGGTTGATAAAAAAATAATTTAACCATTAATTTAAGCAATTGGAATTGTTTTGAATTTAAAACGGAATGTGTATATCTAAGATGGGATGGGAATTTTAAAGCTGGACATAGACGCAAAGATCTCATCGATTTTCGGAACGTGTGTGGAGAGTCCAGACATTTTTCTTCCGGCAGAGATTGGTCGTTTGGTCAGTTGGATAGGTTAGAAAATTTCTGTCGGCTGCGTGTATTGCCGATTGTACAATTTCAGTGGGAGACGGTCACAAGAGTTATGTGTATTGTACGATTGTGGTTAGGGGCAGAACATTGGCTGATCTGTTATTAACTACTTTATTTGGTTGGAATAGTAAGACTTTGATCTGAATGGCAGGTCGGGAGATGGGAAAGTCCAATCGTACATTGATTCGTACAATCGGATCTCTGCATCTGTGGCCAGCTTAAGATGGGATCAAGCACAAGATACTGCTTTAATATTATAAAAAAAATTTTTTATTAAATTGAACTACTTGATTAAAATGGAGTCTAAGGGAGATGGCCTTCTTGTAATTCTTTTTTTCTGGATAACGGTTTTACGGATAAATGATCCCATACCTGTAGTAGAATGCTTTATTTATTTGAATAGGCACTACCATACTGATTACTCTAAGCCAGTGGTTGTCAACCTTCCGAATGCTGTGACCCTTTAATACAGTTCCTCATTTTGTGGTGACCCCCCAACCATAAAAAATTTTTTATATTTTCATTGCTAGCCTAGAGCGGTTTGTTAGGAAAGTACAGGAGTCAGGGTGCCTGCATAAAAGTTGGATTTTCATGCATAGAGCAGAAAAATATTTTGGCCACACACCTTTAAATGGGCAGGGAGAGCTGTATGGTAGTCCCTACTAAGGGGGTATAGAAAGTTGTAGTGCAACTGGCTTCCCTACACAGGTTACTGAACTACAGTTCCCAGCACCAACACAAGGAAAGCTACAACCTTGGCCCAGGGCTAGTGGGGAGAGAGATGAACCAGCTCCTGGAACCCTTTAAGTGACCCCTGTGAAAGGGTTGAGAACCCCTGCTCTAAGCAGACATTTCTTACATAAAAATGGGATGATGCTTGCATGACTGTCAAAAATTAATGGTGGCTGCCATTTAGTCCAGTAAAAAGCATGCTTTGGCACATTTGTCAACATTTTAAACATTTTTTTTTTAACAAAAATGTATGAACGTATGGGATTGTGGGTTTATCTACGAGCATTTGCAATGGGATTTTCGGAATTTATAGTTGTGTTAACCTTGCCTTACACCACTGGGGGCCTAGGTTTATTTACAGCTATATTAATATCTGCAAGGAATCTGTATGTTCTCCCAATGTTTGCATGGATTCTCTATTGGCATTCACATTTTAAAAGCACACTGTGTGAGGGACTGTAGACTGCCCTATAAGCATATTTTTAAATTACATAAAAGTAAAACAGTTTTGCAAAATTCAATATGACAATTTCACTCAAAATGTGGATTTACTATACATGCATTAGTCTGTTCTAAGGAGGGGGAAGACAGTTATACAATCAATTCACCTTTTCTCTGACATATTCCCATAATTACTTTTTTAAAGATGAATACTTTCAGGGGATGTCCATCTTTTGCAAAGGCCTACTATAGTAGGCCTTTGCAATGAGCTTTTCCCACTGCAACCAAGTAAAAGGTGTCTCCATGCATCCAAATAAAGTGGTTAAAGGGGGTCTTTTGATAACGTGGATTAATCACATCTTAGTTGGTATGAAGTACAAGGTATGGCTTTATCACTACAGAGAAAAAGATAATAGTTTTTCAAAATTTTAATTATCTGATTAAAATGGATTCCAAAGGGAACTGGCCTTCACTCAATTCAGAACTCTTGGATACCAAATTGATGGATAACCGATCCCATACCAGTAAAATTTCAAATTAGTATGCTCACTTTATATTAAATATTATTTGGTTCTGTAATTTTTTGACTGTGGTTAGACTGAAACAAGACTATTCAGGATGCCTTCATATAGAAATGGTTTAGGACTAGCAGAGTTGGCCTCACAGCCCGGCACATAATAAAATCATCGCTATCAGGAACACTAAAGTGCAGGCTACAGTTGCTATAGGAAAGGGTTTATACAAATCTTATCTTTAACTTACTCTCCTGATTATGAGGGGGGTAATAGCTGTAGTAAGGGTAAAACAACAGGGTCTTAAATGCATCTGAATCTGGCTGCATTTGCAAGGTTTTTGGGACTGAATTGTGTATACAACTGTCATAGGTGTACAGAAATTAACTTTTCCCATTATAGGGTCTGCACTGTATTTTGTAAGTGCAGGGTACCTCAGTGATACATTTGATATCATGGCATGCACTGCTCTTTAGCTTTTTTGCTTTATCTCCCCAATCATTATAGCATTTAGCGTACCTAAATAAGACATGATGTACAGATTTCTTGTTTTGATTAAATGTAACATTCTTCAGGCCTGCATTCTCAAATGCTTAAATAGATAGAACATAAAGCAAATCTTATTGCAACACATGTTCTTTTCATTAAAGAAGTAAAGCAAAGATTAAACCTACCTGCAAACGTGCCAGCTGCGCAGTACGAGACACAATTTTGTTATATGGATCCACAATTTTTGTTCTGATTCTGGGAAAAGCAAATAGGTTATTTACTATGTTAATTTAAGATTATAAACAGCCATTTTAAAGGAGAACTTTACCCCCAGACAATGTAGGTCTCTATAAAAAAAATATTGCATAAAACAACTCATATGTATAGCCCTGCTTCATGTAAATAAACCATTTTCATAATAATATACTTTTTTAGTAGCCTGTGTCATTGGGTCACCCTAAATAGAAAATTGCCATTTTAAAAAATAAGGACAGCCCCCAGGGATCGTAGGATTCACCGGTGCACACAAACATACCAAACAAACTATAAAGTTAAGTCACGAGCCAATTAACAGACAGAGTTATGTCTTTTGCTTCCACACTTCTTCCTGTTACAGTTAGAGTTGAAATATTTCTGGTCAGGTGATCTCTGAGGCAGCACACAGACCATCACAAAATGGTGGTTCAAGGCAAGAGATGTAAAAGGGCAATATTTACTTAAATACATATTCCAGTTTGATAAGATTATTTAATATGTCACTTAATATGATATAAACTACCTGTTGCTCAAGTAAACCTAATTCCCAAAGTATGCTTATATATTGTGGGCACTCAGGATGGAGTGGAAATTTAAATTTTTTTGCCATTTGCAACATGATGTACCAACCAAAACTACATACGGATACCACCATTCTCGTCTCTTCTTTTTTTTTGGGGGGGCAGGAAGAAAGGATTTCACTGCAAACACTGTTGGCTTGGGGTGCCTTGGAAACATCAAAAAGCTTATAGCTTATAGACAAGCTTTTTTCTTCTTTTTTCAACCTCTATTCTCCTAGTTTGTTTTCATTTCAGACATTTAGGCAAAGTGGTTAAGAGCAGGAGGGCCCACTTAAAGCTGGGCACACATTGGAGTTTAAATATTCAACATTCAATTAACTTTTAATATGTAATAGAAGGCCCTAGTCTTAGCAATTTTCAATTTCAACTGGCAGCTATAAATCTATTGCTCTGTGAACTTAGAATTGTATTATTATTGGTTTGAATGTTTTGGCAATGTTTTGAATGAGAGTGGAATATGAATAGAAGGGGGTTTGAATAGAAAGATAAGAAATACAAAGTAACAATAATATTACCTTTGTATTCCTATCTTTCAATTCAAATCCCCTCCTATTAATATTCCACTCTCACTCAAAACATGCCTGTTGCTAAGGTAACCAAGACCCTAGAAACCAGATAGCTGTCAAAATTCCACACAGTAGAGCTGCTTAACCAAAAGCTACATAAGGTAGAACCAACAAAAAGAGACTGCAAAATGTCTCAAAATATCAGTGACTATACCATGCTAAAAGTTTGTGTAAAGGTGACAAAGATCTTTAAAATAACTAAACAAAACTTTGCAAAACATTTCAATGCTGAGTGGATCACAAATGCCATAATGTCACTGGTCAGTTACCTACAACAAAAAAGTAAAAGTTGTACTCACCAACCATTTTTAAAACATTTAGTGGGGGTGTTATTAGGCCGTGGCCACAAAATTCATACAGACAAACACAAGAGGTCCTCTGTACTCAACCTTTTATTGGCCACCACTGGGATCACCTAACTATAAATAGAAAGGGTGGGAGCTACAACATAAAAAATAAAAGAACAACCATGTTTGTGAGTTTTAACCCTGAAGCAATAGAATTCTTATTTAAGCAGATAAAAGTTGAGTATAGGACTGTCCAGGTTTTCTTTCTTGGTAGCTTAATGCACAAACTGTCTAAATATACTGGAAATGGGTATATTGGAAAATTGCTTACAACTGTTTCTTTTATTAGGCAAACATAATTTTAATATTAATTTAATTGCAAATAGTACACATCAAATGTTGAAAAAGGGAGGTTTTTGTTTTCTCAAAAATATATGTTCATTTTGAATCTGATACCAGTAACGTTTCAAAAAAGTTGGGACAATGGCAAGAGAAAAAAAAAAAAGGAAAAACCACTTGCAATAGGCATCAGGTCAGTAACATGATCTGAAGAAGAGCAGATCCCAGAGAGGCTGGTCTCTCTAAAGTTAGATGGACACTACATAGGAGACTTGGTCACCACAAAAAACTGAATAATCCAGTATAGGTTAATGAGGTGGCAGGCAGTCACTTAGTTTGACTATTACGTGAAACTCATAGGATTAATTTTTTCTTGTTTAAATTAAGTAGTCAGACCCCAATGTACCTGTACTTTATAAATTAAAAATGTTTGCAGCAAACAACTTGCTCAGTGGATTTATTTAAAGTCTTTCAGGGGTTCAGAATAAGCCAGCAGAGCACAGGAAGTGCAATTCTTGTAGAGATCTAAAAGCAATAAGTCTGTCATAAAACTGATAGGATATACAAACATATCTTATTAAGAGGCAAATAATATCACATTACATACCGATCAATTGCACTTTGCAAAGCTCCAATTCTAGTCTGCATCATTTGAAGAACTCCTAAAAAACAACGGAAAAAGAACAGAATAAACAGTGCAATGGTAGTAGATCTCAATCAGAGGTCCTGGCCCCTCTGCTGCTTGAGGGAGCTTGTTGCGGCTGCTTATCCATGGTGTCAGAAATGGGGTCCAGGATGCTAGCGCAAAGAGTACAATGCCACCCCTGGTAACCAGTAGGGAGCTGCCAGCTGAGGTTTCTCAACTTGTCTCGCTGGCGCAGCACCCCTGATCTCAATGTGACAGCACACAGAAACAGCCAGCACATATAAAATACAGTCATATGAAAAGAAAAACTAAGTACACCACATGTAAAGCTTATTCCTTTTTTAACATGTGCACACAAGTTTCCAGTGTCTATTTTAAAACCATAAACAATATCTTATGGGCTTCCCAAAGTGTGACCGCTGAAGCTACTGTGTGTAGATTCTCTTTAAAATAGTTGTTAAGGGATTCCCTGACCTCCCTTACCACCGTGGGTATACTTAAGAGAGATTCATTTAGTCTCCACACTCTTGTGTGGGATATTTGGATATTTCACAATTTCTGAAATAGTTATACATATAGGACAATGATCTGACTAGCTAATATTATACATTTTAGCTGACTTTAAAGATGGTAAAATAACCGGAGTAAGAAAAATATGGTCAATTCCTGACGATAATTTATGTGGAGCCGAGTAGTGGAAGGATTGGTTTGTTTCTGGGTAATGCTCTCTCCATGAGTCTATTAGACCATAAGATGCCAGAACTTTCTTATATATGACAGGGTTTTAACTGTACTTAATAACGCTTTGAGGTTTAGCTATAAATAAACAATCTAGGTGCTGGTCCCAGACTAAATTTGAGTCTCCACAAATGATCATTTGACCTTGTTGATACTGGAAAAAGAGGTCAAATAGGTAGGGTAGTTAAGCGGGAATGGAAACATACTGCAACCCCTTTGATTTTAGTAGGGCTTGTAGCCAATAATAACTTAGGGTATTGGGGTAAGAGGAATGTGAAAAGTGTGTCTCCTGTAAGCAAACAATATCAGCCTTCAAGGAGGAGAAATATGTGAAGGCTTTTGACCTTTTCAGAGGGGAATTGAGTCCTTAAACATTCAATCTTAACACTTTAATCCCCATTATTCTTAATCTCAAATACACAAACCAATTTTTGTGTTAATTTGTTCCTGACTAGTTACTAGGCATCTTCTATCTTGTACATAGGATCTGTCAAAATAATCAATTTTCTTGAAGCCAATTATAAAGTCCTTTTTAGGTGGTATTCGGTTCCAGCTCGTATAGCACAATTCATACCCACAGCAAGTGATAAATGTTTCAGAGGATGCAGTCATAAAGCAACTATGTTTCATATATGGTGGCAATGTCCCATAGCCCAGAAATTCTGGACCAGAATTTACAATATGATTTTCTCTATCTTTAATACTCCAATACCTAAGCACCCAAGCACAGCCCTTTTATGTAAAAAAAACCTCAAGCCAATTTTAGTTATTCCTCTCCATACACACTGCCGCGAAACGGACTGTAGCAAGAGCATGGAAAACAAACCAATCCCTCTTGATGTTACTAAGAATAAAATATATTGGATAATGGCTCATGAGAAGCTATCCAGGATTCCAATCATAGATTCCTGGTCTGGACCCCCTGGTTAGAATATAGATACGGAACAAAATAGTCCTTTAGCACTGTTAAGCATCTAATAAACTATTATATAACACACTCAAGTAAGAAGATTTAATGCAGATCAAGTACTAGGCTTTGTCATTATTATGTTTAAGAGTTTAAATATTAATAAATGTAATAGCAAATGTTTAATCTGGATTTGATAAATACAACATTAAAGCAGAAATTAACAAAGTTACGACTGTAATGGAAACCATATAAATTTATTGTATAAAAAAACTAATGTAACAGATGCCAATACAAATGTATCATATGATATTGGATAACTGTTTATGCAAAATAAATAAATAAAAATATTGGAATATAAAAAAGTTTAAGAACCACTACCTTTCGGGAAAGGGGCAAATGAAGGCAATGAGATCTGTATTTTTCTTACATTTCCCAGCCACCCCTAGCCTAGATTTAGACTTGCACACATGCCGTTTAAAATAACCAAATGTTTTCCACTGCTGTGGGAATCTGAATAAATGCTGCAGTGAACTGATTTTTCTCAGCTTACCTTCCAAAGACTCAATCCCTGTTGCTTGTGCTAAAAGGTCTTCATGCCTTGCTACTACCTACAAATAAAAAAAAAACAATTATACCAACTTTCACATTTGTTTCTATAGTTCTAATAAGTATAAAGTAACATTTCCATCTGAAGAACATGGTTAAAATAATGCCACAATACAATGCATGAACCACAAAATATCTGATAGCGTATATAAAAAGAATTTTGTAAAGAAAGTCACTGGTATAGTATTTACAAAAAGTTTTATAAGTAGATAAATTATGTGTAGTTTCTTTTTGTTGTTTTGGAGGGGATATGGTGATTTTCTTAAGAAACAGGACTGGTATAGTAATATATTGAGCATGTTTATATATATATATATATATCTACAAAAACTTATAGAATGTCAGCACAACTCGAAAAGCAAAAATTAGTTGCCTGGGTGCACAGCCAAGTAATGTAAACTGGAAACTGGCCCTTAGTTTTAGCTCTCTTTTGGGCTGTGACACACTAGGCTATTTGGGGAGATTGAGTCGCCTTGCGACTAATCGCTTCAATTTTGCAGCGACCAATCTCCCTAAAAGCCTTTCCTCACTCTGTTCCTTGTAAGGCAACTTCGGGAGACATCGGAAAACGAATCGCCGCGTGTAATTAGCGCTGGCGATTTTTCATTTTAAGCCAGCAAGGGAAGGCTTTTGGTCGCTGCAAAATCAAGGCAATTAGTCGCCAGGCAATTCAATCTCCCCAAATAGCCTAGTGTGTCACAGCCCTTTATGTAACAAAACAGAGCACCAGCCACTGTGTGGTATCAAACAAATAAAGCCCTAAATATGCTTTAATAATGTTTACCTGCAAATGAAGTTCTTTATCAAGTTGACTTATACCTTGAGCCAATTTTGCCAATTGTTCTGCTATCACAGCTTGATGAATGGATTGAGATGTGTAGATTTTAACATCAAAGTCATCTCTAAGAAAATCAGTATAACATTCTGCAATAGAAAATAAGATTATATATTACTTGTAACACATTTCAAAGGGAAACATATTTAGCATTATTATATACAGTAATTCAGAAATATTGAAATTTGTTACTGAAAAGGCACATATGGAAAATGTTGCCTGCAATAGTCTTTTTCCCCTGAAAGTGTGGTATCATGTATGCCAAAAATCACCCTGTGTTTATTCCCATTAATGTGCCAGTATGGGCAGTTTTTTTTTTTTTCAGCTTAGTTTTATAGGTCATCTTTTTACCTGGTATGGCTATTATTAACGGTCACATTTAGCAAATGAAAATAGAGCCATATTCTACTTCAGCTATGTGAAAAAACAAAAATAAAAATCTGCAGTTCAGTGGCATAATTACAGATGACCACCCCCACTGCCAAAAAATCTTTAGGGGATGCCCAGGGAGCTCATTCAGTACCCCACTGGCCATCTGCCCACCTCATGCTTCATATGAAGGGGTAAGGTGAATTGTAGTAAACTCCATAAAAAAGTCCTTGGTTTAAATACACCCTAGCCTTTTCCCAACTGCAGTCTAAGGCTCTTTATACAGAGTTTTTTTTCAATGTACTAGTGATTTGTTTTGCTTGTGCTTGGAAGGACACCAAGGCTCACATTTACTAAGGGTCAAAATGAATATTCGAATTTAAAAAACTCGAATTTCAAAGTAATTTTTGGATATTTCGACTATCAAATAGCCCACAATTCGATTCAAATTGAAAAATTTAATTTTAATTTTTGCATTTTGAAGTACCGTCTCTTTAAAAAAAAAAAATTCAACTGCAACACTTCA
>CM044436.1:64651024-64664754 GCA_024363595.1 Xenopus borealis
TTTTTTTTTTTTTTTTTATTTTTTTAACCGCATCAGTTAATAGTGCTGCAGCAGTAGAATTCTGCACTGAAATCCATTTCTCTTAAAGGGAAATTCAACCCCCCGGGCGCTAACCCCTACCCTCCACCCCTCCGTAGGCCCCCTCCCTCCTCTCCCGGCCTACCTCTCCCCCCGAGCTATTGCCCCTAAGTTGCTACTTACCCCCCCTGTGTAAGTCCCCTCCAGCAAAGTTCACGAGGGCCATCTTCTTTTCCAGCTGCTTCTTCCTGCTCCCTCTTCTGTTCCAATGGCTTCTTCCTGGATCCGGCTCCGTCGGCGGAGCATGCACAGTAGGAAGCTGTTACTAGTTAGTGCCGGGGGGTTGAATTCCCCTTTAAATAATCTGTAGAATGGACCATTCAAGGCAAGGCTAGTACCACATGGGGCTGTTACTCTACCTGCTTATATAGGGTGGTGAGGAGAGCAAGAGGCATGTGGCACCAGCCTTAGTAACTATATGTTTGAACAGTGTCACACTGGGGCCGCAAAGCCCCCTCTGTCCCTTCCTGCTCAAAAAAAATCAATTTCTCAAAAGAGCAAACAGATTTTTTAATATTCAGTTTTGAAAACTGACATGGGGCTAGCCATTTTGTCAATTTCCCAGCTGCCCCTGGTCATGTGACTTGTGCCAGCAAGGGAACTGCTTTCTGGCAGGCTGTTGTTTTTCCTTCTCCATGTAACTGAATAGTACCCAGTGGGACATGGGTTTTACTATTTAGTGTTGTTCTTAGAGGTACCAGGCAGCTGTTGTGTTAGGGAGCGGTTATCTGGTTACCTTCCCATTGTTCTGTTGTTAGGCTGCGGGGTAGGGGAAAGGGAGGGGGGTGATATCACTCCAACTTGCAGTACAGCAGTAAAAAGTGACTGAAGTTTATCAGAGCACAAGTCACATGACTTGGGGCAGCTGGGAAATTGAAAATATGTCTAGCCCCATGTCAGATTTCAAAATGAAATATAAAAAAATCTGTTTGCTCTTTTGAGAAATGGATTTCAATGCAGAATTCTGCTGGAGCAGCACTATTAATTGATGCATTTTTTTTTTCCCATGGCAGGATCCCTTTAAAGCTGCTGAATTGCTATTTTAGCCTATGGTGAACCTCCTAGAACCTTTACAGTGTTTTTTCAGGTAATTCAAAGGATTTAGTTGAAAATCGTTCGAACTGAAGGATGCATTAGAATGATTCTTAGTCCATCAAAAACAGACCTATTTGATCCATTTTCGAAATAGCATTAAAAAATGTTATGGTCGAATTTCAAATTTTTTTTAATTCGAAATTGGACCCTTATTAAATCTGCCCCCATATGTGACTTTACTTTCAACTTCAGATTTTGAACTCACAGGACAGTATAATAAGAGTATATCAAAACTTAAAGTAACTGTAACATCAAAAAACTAAAGTTCAATGAGGAATTGCCTGAGCTAATTCACTCACAAGGAAATTTCGGGTGAATTAGCGCAGGCAATTCCTCACTGAATCACATGGAAGGCAGGAAGAAGGCAGTTAGGGGAGATTGTCGCAAGGCGGGAAGAGGCGATTAGTCGCCTGGCAACTAAATTTCCCCGAATCTGCTCGTCTGCCCCTACAATTAAAGTAATAAAAATATTGTGCAGTGTTGCCCTGCAGTGGTGAAACTGCTGTGTGTGTTTCAGAAATACTATTACTGTTTATATAAATAAGTTGCTGTGTGGCAATGGGGGCAGCCATTCAAAAGCGAAGGCTCAGGTTGCATTGCTATAGCAGATAAGCTCTGTAAAACATAATGGGGTTATCTGTTATCCATTATTAAACCTGTGCCATATAGAATTTTTTCCCCCACTATTGATACAGAGCACAGCAGCTTGTTTATATGAACTATCTTAGTGTTTCTAAAGTAAACAGATCAGTTTTACCAGTGTAAGGCAACAGTACATGATATTTTAATTACTGTAAAACACTTTCAGTTTTTGTTGTTACTGCGTGAATTCCATCTCAAAACTCTCCTGGGCCACAATAATATAAGCCAGCAACACCAAAAAAAAAATGTGCTAAAAACAGCTGCAGAACCTGACTACTGATTCTGTTTTCTTTGAAATCTACTGAACATAAAACAATATCTTGGTTTTTCGCATTTAAAGTTGACAAAAGACCAGTTGTCTATAGCAGTGATTTTCAACCTTGTGCCTCCAGCTGCTAAGGAACTACAAGTCCCACAATGCAATGAAGGAGTCTGACAGCCACAGTCAGGCAAATGCATTGTGGGACTTGTAGTTTCTTAACAGCTGGAGGCACAAGGTTGAAAATCACTGGTCTATAGAACATGGTTTTTAGTTGAACCAAGCACTTCCCTGTTACCAGTTTAGACACAGAATGGCTGGCTGACACGTCCCTGCTATATTTTGGGTCAAGAGTCAGTCTGGTATGCACAGACTAATCCCCTCGCCCTTTCTCAAAGGCTTATTGACAGATATATGCTGCTTCACTGAACTGTAGAACCTCCTACAAACATATCTCCGAACATTTCTAATCATTATCTTTAAACAGTTCTTGTAGTTTCAGGTTCGGTGCTCCTTTCTAATAACATAACCTGTCTTAAAAAGAAAGCAAACAGTGACTACATTTGGTTCTCAAAGGTAAACTACAGCTCACAAGTCCTCAAATGTAGAATGCTGGGTGGGGGGGTGTAACTCAGCAACAAATGCGGAGCAGGATACAGATGCCAACTAAGTAGGTCACACGGTTACGGTTTTTAAAGACCAGGAGAGCAAACGCCGGTTGAATTTGTACAGCTTTATAAAAACTCACCGTCACGCAGCATCTCTGTGACAGACACGGGACGCCCTAACTCCGCATTCCGCCTTACTTCCATGTTGGCTTCTAAGCAGTCACTGCCAACCAGCATCCCGGTGTGACGTAGTAATTCCGTGCCGTTTCTGTCTCTGTCGCTCATAGAATTACGTAACGACTATTTGCAGAGTGGATGTAGGTGTTTATAGACACCTGGAGATTTGACAAGTGATTTATGCACGCAGCATGGATTGTCCTATGCTAAGCCCAAACAATTCTTTTCTGCTTTGACCTCTATGTTAGAACCGAAGTTCTATTTAAGGGTGCTGCTATTGCCTCCTTTATGAATCCTATATTAAGGTAGCAGATGCAGGTTTGTTTCTGGATTGGTCCCTGTTGTATATGTTACATATAGTTGCTCCGGTGGCGTTTACTTGAGTTAAAACTGGACTCATTGGCCAACAATAGATTAAATAGTAGATAGAATACAGCCTTGTTCAAATCTTTCAAATGCAAACTATACCCATACCTCCAAACAATTTGGAAGTAAAAAGAGGGGCAATTTTTTTCTTGTAGTTCCTAAATGTTTTGACCATGCCCATTTTCGTGAGCACACCAGGTTAATTTTACAAAATGTGGCAGGTTATGAAAGTTTGAAAAGATTTGTCCTAATCTAAACTGTTACAATTACTTATTTTCTTATCTCAAAATTGTTACTTAGTAATAAAATAGCCTTAAGGTCCCCATAGACGCAACAATCTTTCTCTGCCGAACGACCGATCTTAGCGAAGTCCGACCAATCTGCCAAATTATCGTGCGATTAGTGGGATACCAACAATCGTACATTTTACGATCGTTGATCTGCCAGGTTAGAAAATCTTTATCGGTCCCCATGCAATTATGGTTGCCACCTGTCCGGTTTTGACCCGGACAGCCCGGTATTTTGAAGGGCTGCCCGGTTTTCCAAATAAGGAAAACCGGGCGGGATTAGCTTGATTGACGCAGTGATCAGTGATCGTGTTGTCATAGCTCCGCCCCATGACATCATGGGCCCCGCCCCCTGTCCAGATTCAGCCACAGGAAAAGGTGGCAACTCTACATGCAATCTACCTGTGTTTGCAGGGCCAAGCAGGCAGCGGCCCTTCAGTTTTTCTGGCAATATCACCTGAAATGGTCTTTTTAGTTGATTGACACATCGGACATTTAAACGATCATTTTGAGACAATCGTGGTCTCACGATAATAATTGGATCTTTCCAAAATCTTTACGTCTATGGCCAGCTTTAGTTGCACGTTAGCTGTTCTAGGCTCTCTGCCAAAAGCCAATTAAGTTAGAAACTTTGTTTCTTTTTCTGGCTGTTCGGTGCAGAGAAAAGAGGGACTTTCCAGTACAAATATGGGACTGTGGGTTGAGCTCTCAAAAGAGGTACTGTCCCTCCAAGAAAGGGACATTTGGGAGGTACGATATGACTATACCCCCCCCCAACAATGTAGGTCTATATAAAACGTTATTGCATAAAACAACTCATATGTAAATCTCTGCTTCATGTAAATAAACCATTTTCATAGTAATATACTTTTTTACTAGCATGTCCTTTAATAAAAATAAAGTTCTACTATTTTATGGGAGGATCATGCAGCTGGACATTTTTTAAAATCTGTCACTTGGAAGGCCTTCTTTTAG
Organism: Xenopus borealis; assembly: GCA_024363595.1. Taxonomy (NCBI): domain Eukaryota; kingdom Metazoa; phylum Chordata; class Amphibia; order Anura; family Pipidae; genus Xenopus; species Xenopus borealis. Next base: position 64,655,512 of record CM044436.1, read on the forward strand.
GTGGTGAACGTGAGTATCCAAACAATTCCCAGTTATTCAAAACACACTTCTTTTGCGTGATTTGAAAGCCAGCATCAGGAAACTAGGTCAACACAATATTTGCCAACTTCTTCTGACTCCAGTTTTTAAATGGGGTCACTTACGCTATCTGAAAAACAAATGCTCTGTAAAGCTGCAAATTTATTATTATTGGTAGTTTTTATTACTCAGCTTTCTGTGGAGGCCCTCTCCTATTCATATTCTTGTCTCATATTCAATTGTGTAAGGTTACTAGGGTAATTTGGACCCTAGCAACCAGATTGCTGAAACTGCAAGTTAAAGATCTGCTGAATTAAACTCTAAATAACTAAAAAAAAAATATAGCTATCCTCTATGTTGGCGGGACAGTGTTTCATGGTCCTGTCCCCTCGTTTTAGATTTATACATGAGCTGAACTTTCAATAGCTCTAATATTTTGTTTCCCTCTACAGGCCTTTTAATCTGATTTTATGAATCATCAACCAGTTGTAATGAAATATTTGACACAGAATACCATGGATTTATTTCATTCTGATCAATTATTGAGTGCGTTCTTAGTGCTTGCTTCACTAAAGCTATTTTTTTAATTTCCATTTTCGTGGCCTGCTTATGGAAGCCAGTGACTCTTTTTCCATGGACTCTGGGTTTTCAACAACACTTTCTGCAGATTCCTTATTGATTGTGGAAAGTTCTGTGCAGACCATAGGGACTGCATTTTCCTTTAACAATCTTCTTTCTCTTTGAAGAAAATATTGATCCGATGTGAATTTTTTTGAGCATATATCTTCTCGAGAATGCGTGCTGCTAAAGAATCTATTTGTTCTTCAGGGAACTGCTGATGATAACCACAGTTGGACTCTGTGTAGATTTTTAGGGAACACATGTAGAATAATATTTTTGTAATGTTGTTTTAATATTATTTCTATTGCAGCACCCTTTAACTATGCATTGAGGCATCTTGTCAAAAGCTGAAATAAATGTAGCATTTACATTAGTAAATTAGCAATATTTATCAAAACACACACACACAACATTGCAAATGTTATTGTGTTAGAGAGCTGCTATCTGGTTACCTTCCCAATGTTCTGCTGATGGGCTGCTTGGGGGTAAAGGGAGGGGTGATACTATTGCAACTTGCAGTGCAGCAGTAAAGAGTGAATGAAGGAGGGATAGTGTTGGATGTGTGCTGCAGAGATTTCAACTGTGCAGATGGGGGGGGGGCGGGTTTGAGGTGCTTGGGACCTGGGGTTTTCGGATAACAGATCTATCCATAATTTGGACCTTCATACCTTAAGTCTACTAGAAAATCATATCAAATACAAACTACTGTTTTATTATTACAGAGAAAAAAATGGAAATTATTTTTAACATTTTGAATTATTGGATTATAATGGAGCCTATGGGAGATGGCACTTGTACTTTCCAGAAATATATTATTTTTTTGGGGGTGAATGTATTATTTTGTGTTTTTACTTCATAAAAAAAAAAATCATTATTCAGCAGCTGAATGTATTATTTTGTGTTTTTACTTCATAAAAAAAAAATCATTATTCAGCAGCTGACATGACTTCCGGGACGACTTCCGGGACTATTTGTATGCGCTTGAGGCTTTCCAAATTAGCTGAATTTTTGTACATAAAATAAAATAATTTTCTGCTATAAATCCCTATATCATGAAAAATAGAAAATTGTCATTGTTTTTGGTATTTAGAGCTCTAAATCTAAACACTCCTGAAAAAAAGAAACATTTTCCTAGGTAAACTACCACCCCCCCCTGAAATGCCTCTAAAGGGAGAGAGCACAAAATGTTTAAAACAATAGCTTGCTGTGAATTAATTCATAAGATTGTACCGCTATTCGATCTATAGAACGATCGTATAGCGATCATCCAATTTCTCGAAAAATCGTACTAAACATCCAATTTCACGAAAAAATCTTAAGATTTTTTTAAAAAATTGGATGATTTCTATTCAATGAAAAAACTTAGCTTTCCATAGGCAAATATAGAAACTCAGTAGGTTTAATCTGGCGAAGTAGGCCTTATTTGAATCGTACAATTTATTCCAATCATTCAATTCTATCGAATGATTCATTTGAATCATTCCATTCGATCGAAATTAGCAAATTAGATCGTCGAATTAGCCCAAAATTTTTTTAAAAAATCACATTTTTTGCATTCGAATCCTTCACCCGAGCTTAGTAAATGTGCCCCCTAGGGTTGCCACTTCACCCCTTTAAAAACAAACACATATAGAATCCACAGCCTGCTTGGATAATTAGCAATTAATGTAGATGCATGATGCATGGCTGCACATAAATCAGTATGCAGCATGCATCTAAATGAATTGCTAATTAGCCATGCAGGCTAGGGTTGCCACCTGTCCGGTTTTGACCCGGACAGCCCGGTATTTTGAAGGGCTGCCCGGGTCAATGCTTCCTGCCCGGTTTTCCAAATAAGGAAAACCAGGCGGAATTAGCTTGATTGATGCCGCGATCGGCCAATCGGCGGTCGCGGTATCATAGCTCCACCCTGTGATGTCACGGGCCCGCCCACCGACATCACGGGCCCACCCACTGACGTCACGGGCCCGCCCCCCTGTCCGGCTTCAGCCACAGGGAAAGGTGGCAACCCTAATGCAGGCTGTGGATTCCATATGAGTTCAGTTGTAAAGGGGTGTGGTGGCAACACTACGGTCACTGCTTGATGTTCAAGTTACATAACTTTCTATAAGTCAGTGCTGGTTTTGGTGCAATTTTGTACATAACTGACATGCTTAATGCCAAAGTTATTAAAAGAGATAAAAAAATAGAAAAGCCGTGTTTATTCCCAGAAAAGTTAGCACAACCTTGGGCACTCCATTCATTTACAGCCCAGGACAGCGTAAGAATTGGGAGAACAAGGTTGCTCCTTCCTTTTCTGCAGTTGTCTGCATGGCTGTGTGATTGTTTGTTGTAAGGCAGTTTTTTTAAATGCTGTGTCTGTTTACCTATACCATTACAATTGAGTAATCAACCAAAGACCATTTAAAGGAAAACTATACCCCCCGAACAATGTAGGTCTCTATAAACAGATATTGCATAAAACAACTTATATGCAAAACCCTGTTTTATGTAAATAAACCATTTTCATAATAATACACTTTTTTAGTAGCATGTGCCATTGGGTAATCATAAATAGAAAATATCCATTTTAAAAAATAAGGACATCCTCCTGGGATCTTAGGATCCAACGGTGCACACAAACATACCAAACAAACTATAAAGTTAGGTCACACGAGCCAATTAACAGACAGAGTTCTGTCTTTTGCTTCAACACTTCTTCCCTTTACAGTTAGAGTTGAAATATTTCTGGTCAGGTGATCTCTGAGGCAGCACACAGACCATCATGAAATGGTGGTTCAAGGCAAGAGATGTAAAAGGGCAATATTTACTTAAATATATATTCCAGTTTGATAAGATTCTTTAATATGTCACTTGATTTGATATAAACTATCTGTTGCTCAAAAATTCATTTCCGGGGTATAGTTTTCCTTTAAATGGTGTTACAGGAGGAGGGCAGTATCAATGTCCAATGGGAAATAAGTAAGGGCAAAGCATGGGCATGATGATGTCATCATATAGGAAGTTCTTGGTGTGTCAGGTTCAAAATAGGCCACTCCCATCCCTTCAGAAAACTGGTCAGAGTGACAGAAGAAGGACTGAGTTAACAGATGTAGATCATAATTGGACAACATCACTAAAAGCAGACCTCACTTTAGTAAAGTTTGAACACTCCTGTATAGGTTTTTTTTTGTATAACAGTCTACATAACTTCTTTGGACATTTATGGTAACACCAAGAACAACTAAGATAGAGCTGTCAACCCGTAACCCTAACTCATGCTCCCAATTTCTCTAAATTCTGGCCTAGCTTGAGCTGTAGTGTGTGTGCATGCATGGGTAGCATTCAGCTGCTTCAGGAGAGCATTTGCACAAGAAGTGAATTTTCTCTGTGTGCAGCAGCACATGACTTCACTTACTGTTTTTTTTAGAAAAAAATAAACTCAATTGCAATAAAATCCAACTAGACATATATTACAATAATCAAAAGTAAATTAAAGAAGCAATCTAATGAAACTTAGTCATGTAGACCAAGACAATGTTAATAGGACAACCTATTCCCCAGAAAAAATGCATATCATCATAACCTGCCTGTATGTTTTTGGAGTGTGAAAGGAATCTGAAGCACTCCCAATACATAGATAGAAAAATCAAATGCCTTACAGACTAGTGCCCAGTCTAGAATCAACCTCAGTATCCCAGAAGTTCAAGGAAGATGGGGCCCCTACTGAGCCACAGTGCTGCTATTATAGATGAAATCAAACTTGTGAAAGTGTTTTATGTGTGGAGTTTTAACGCAAAATACATTTTGTACCTATCAATAGTAAATGAGCCTCAATTCATGCAGCTATAGAAAAGGGGAGTACTTAGGCTGTCTTGTTGCACTTTATACCTACTAAGAGCACCTTACACAGGCTTTGCCTGAAGCGTACACAAACTGTCTTATATAAACAAAAATACACGACTTACCACCATCTGCAAAGCCAGTTGCAGTGATGATGGGAACAGCGACCCTCACCAGCCCACTACCGCTCCAAACATATTTCATCAGGAATTGTTCTATCATTACATGCCAAAGCCATATAACTCTTCTGAAGTTTAGTCATATCTACCTATACTAGAAAGAACTGTGAGGTTTAGTGATTAATGTAGCAAGCAGAAATCATTGCCAAAGTCGGTTCAGTGTTACTGTTATGGAAGATATGCAATACATAAATAAATTAAATAAGTGTAACACCACGTGCAACCCTGCAGGGTAGTTCCTTCTACCTCAATCTTATTTGTTGAGTGATACTAGATGGGAAATTGTGCCCAGTGAATGTTTTAATCCAGGAAAAAAAATCACAATGTATGATTTTCTGTTTTCTTGTCCTTCACATGGCAATGGCTGCCAATGCAACTTACCCTAGAAGTTGTAGAACACACAGTAAGTGAATTTTGCCAGAATTTATTTTTGATATCAAGACAGCCTGATTAGCTGACAAAAAAATAATGTGTAATAAATGTGTTGTTAGAGGACCACACCACTGCTGTGCAGAACTACTTTATAGAATCTTCTACTTCTACTGATATGGCTCTCGTGGAATGGACTGAATTGGGCCAAAAGACATTGAATGCACTGTCCTCGGAAATAATGGATTTCAGTTATGGTTGAGTGTTGATTCTCTGCTTTGCTGTAATCCTAATACAAACTGGTTGGTGCAAGGCACACTGGATATCCACGCTCTGATCATACCAAGATTATTTGTATAAAAATATAAACTTTATTGTAGAGTCATCTCTCGCCTGACGCGTTTCGTGTCCAAAAGACACTTAATCATAGGCTTAAATGTACAAACTGTGACACAATATTTAAATGCAAATCAACCAATCACAAAAGAAGGAGGGATCAAAGAAAACACACACATCACAAAGTTTAAAAACAAAGTAAGCCACAGCTCTACAAGATGGGCTAAAGAGATGGAAATATATAAATATTACAAGTTATAAAAAATTCTTTCTATATATATATATATATATATATATATATATATATATATAGGTATATATATATATATATATATATAGGTATGGAAAAAACCGGCACTCACGAAAAAAATTCATCAACTTTGCCTGTGTGCAATGCCACACAAGATATCGATAGTCCACAGAAGTAGTCGCACTCTCAGGTCTTACGAAGAAATATATTGAGTTTTATTCAGACAGAAGAAACTGACGTTTCGGCTGATACAACAGCCTTTCTCAAAGACTTTGAAGAAACGAGTCGCGTGTCGTTTGAAGACTCGTTTCGCAAATTTTTCGCCGATTCGCAAATTTCTCTGGAAATTCGTGAATTATTCGGCGAAGCGAATCTCGGGAGATTCGCCCATCACTATGGAACAGTAAATATTGACTCCATACAGTGGTGTACCTAAATATTGCTGGGCCGCAGAGCAAATTATTTTTCAGGCTCCAAAAATGTGTAGAGGTTGATTTGTTTTAACTGTATTTATTCATAATATATATGAATTAGGGACTCATGGGGCCCCTATACCTCCTGGGCCCCCTGCAGCTACAGGGTCTGCTTGAAACTAGTTTCCCCTTTTACCAGAAGTTACTGCTATAAGTCATGCGGCACAAAAACCTGAAAGCTTTGCCTTTGATAGTGGTTCATGTAGGGTGCATAGTAAGATAGATATAAGATAGCAGTAGCAGGTGGGGTGGACTTTTGGAAGGCTTGCTTGAAATGTCCTGTCCTTCACCAGGTGGGTGGGATTAACACTTTGGTACCCACTGCCAAGGACTGTAAATATAAATAGTTACTCTCATACTGCTTTTATTAGCAATTACAGTAAATACAAATATTTTAATAGTGCTGAAAATGTTTAAGTAAAGGATTAACAAAAAACTTGACATACAGTTGTGCTAATAAGTTTACATAACCTGGCAGACTTTATGATTTCTTAACCATTTTTCAGAGAGTATGAATGATAACACAAAAACTTTTCTTTCACTCATGGTTAGTGGTTGGCTGAAGCCATTTATAGTCAAACAACTGTGTTTACTCTTTTTAAATCATAATCACTACATAAACTACCCAAATTACCCTGATCAAAAGTTTACATACCCCAGTTCTTAATACTGTGTATTGCCCCCTTTAACATCAATGACAGCTTGAAGTCTTTTGTGGTAGTTGTGGATGAGGCTCTTTATCTTCTCAGATGGTAAAGCTACCCATTCCTCCTGTCAAAAAGCCTCCAGTTCCCGTAAATTCTTGGGCTGTCTTGCATGAACTGCACATTTGAGGTCTCCCCAGAGTGGCTGATATTGAGGTCAGGGGACTGAGATGGCCACTCCAGAACCTTCACTTTTATTTTGCTGAAAAATGGTTAAGAAATCATAAATTCTGCCAGGGTATGTAAACTTATGAGCACAACTGTTAAATTCACAGGGATATTTTCAGCAGGTTAACCATGTCAACCCAAAAAATTATTTTTTGCCTAATGAAAGAAAACACAATTATAAGCAACTTTACAAAATTAATGTAGTACAAATTATTGGTGTATAAAAGTTATTTGTAAATGTAATTGCTATTGAAAACAGCATTTGCATAATTATAGGCTGTTACATTTTAAACAATGTTGCAAAAGCCAGTCTCCTCCAGCAAGACAGGTCTGTTAATCAGTTGGCTTATGTTACATTGTTTCAAAAGACAGAGCCGACAGACAAACACTGCTTTCAATTGCAATACATGTACAAATAACAAATAAACACATAGAAAATGTGTAACAAATGTATATTGCAAAGTTCCTTAGAATCGTGTTTTCTTTTATTAGGCAAATAATTATTTTTGGGGTTGGCACGTCCATTAATAAAAGCAAGAAAAGAATGGGAACAAGGGGGTAGAAACAATGCCATCATTTTTTGGTCAATTTGTCTATCCAAATGGTTGCAAAATAGTTGCTTCCTGCCTTCCTAGTTATCTAAGAGCATTACATGTGGCTGCACAGGCTGCTGTCGCTCTCCTTCTGTCGCATCCTCCGGCACACAATGGGATAGATGATCTTCAGTCAGTAGGCAGCGGCCAGCACCACGGCGCTCTGTTTAGCGCATTCTCCCTGCGCCATTTCACCCTTTCCCATGCCTGCAGTAAGTGAAACATCTCCACTGAAGGACAATAAAGCCGTCTCATGCTAAACCTATATAATGAGACCCCCACCTGCAGTACTAACCTGCCATAGCAGCCAGTGGTAGTCTACTTGTCAGTCCGTGTTATGGAAGCAGCAGAGGTCTATCCGAATTAAAAATGCGCGGCTTGTTGAACAGTGACAGCTTTACAGAAAGTCTCATTGGCATATCGCCGTATTTTGTTGCTCGGCTCCAATCCATTCCGCGCTACTGATACTGCTAGCCCCGCCTCCCGCCGGACCTCACTGGTTGAGCGTGAGAAGAGGCGCAGTTAGGTACCTCAGTGATGCAGCCGCGTAAATAAGGTGCCTCAGGTGCTTAGCCGGGAGGGTCTCGGAGTGAGGCTTTAACAGAAACTTAATTTAATCATTTCATTATTACATTTATAGGCCGTGGCATTCAGTCTTTAAACCTACTTACAGTGCTGCTACAGAGGTATATTTTTATTTATGAATGTAGCGCCACCAGGCCGCACTCGACTGTGTCAAAATAGGCCCTGGCATTTCAGAGGCCCTATCAGCTCACACAATGGCCAAACATCCACCACCACTTCACTAAGTACTGAATTCCTATTACACATTAAAGTAGCCTCTGTAGTTTTACAGGCACAGGTGCTGTTTGCAGATGTAAATGGACAAAATAAGCTATGACTAAGTGTTATTAACACAAAACTCGTAAGGTTGCCTCTATAGTGGGTACTGAATTAAACTAAAATTGGTTGAGTCCACTCCTCTAGCTGAAGGCTCTGGGCAGTGCATGTGGGACTGGGCCTCCATGTGACTTTGGTGAGGTGGTGGACATAAGTATTATGTTTGCTGAGGCCAGTCTATGAGTGAAACCTATCTGTGCAGGAGTTTGTTTATCATTTATTACTCCCTGTCCCATTAAGGGCTCATCCAGACGAGAAGATTCAAGGAGATTCGTCGCCTGGCGACAAAACGCCATGTTTTTGAGGCAACTAATCTCCTTGAATGGCTTGCTCATATCTTGCACCCGCTAGCGCTAAAGTCGCCTGCGCCTATTCACACGCGGCGACGGGATTTTCAAAGTCTCCTTGAATCTTCTCGTCTGGATTAGCCCTAAAGTTAACATCTATGGTCGCTATCACATTTAGACAGCAAACGAGACATTTTTTTACATTTTCCAGCTTTTAAATGGTGGTCATGGACTCTGGCAGCCTAACACTATTGCTTTGTGCAGCTACAATGTTTTTGTTACCTTTTATTACTTATCCTAATATTCAGTGTCTCATTCAAACTACTGCTTGGTTAGTGAACCGGTAACTGCTGACATTCCAAACTGAAGAGCTGTTGAAAAACAAAAAAAAAATCTTTAAAAACCATAGCTGAAAAACTGCAGGTAGGTACTACTGTCTTGCTGCCTGCACAAATAATGGCTGCACTATGCTGCACAATATGTTGGCACTATATAAATACACATCAATATTATTATTATTATT
>CM044436.1:64677767-64689449 GCA_024363595.1 Xenopus borealis
TTATTACCCTGCTGCTGCTCATTGTTTGTGACTTTGCCACAGACATCAAAGTGTCACATGTTGATTGGATAGTTTTAAGAGTCTTTATTTTCCTGTATATAATGTGACAAGAAAGCTAAACACATGGAAACTACAGTAATCAGTTTACAGAATCAATTAGGAGGAGAAACAGTAGATATAGTCTGTTCAAGTCCACTGGAGGATGAGGCTTGTCTAATAAGCATGTGCCTTGTGAGAGATCCATCCATGCACAAAATGCACTAATTTTCAAAGAGTCAATTTATATTACTTGTTTTAAGGAGACGGAAAGTCTTTTTTTTTTCTTGGGGGTGCCAAAATTTAGGCACCCAGGTCATTATATTTACTTACCTGATACCCTGAGCCAGTGCTCCTATCAGCAGAAAACTGATCTGACCTGGGGTTCTTCCAGTGAGCATCAAATAGCGATCTTCTTTCTGTTTCTTCTTGTGTCTGTGCATGCTCAGTAAAGTGAAAAGACAAACTAAGGAAAAAGCCAGCTATTTAATTCTACTGCACATGCTTCTACCATGAGAAATTTGAAGAACGTAGTGTGAAGATGATCGCTCCATTGTGCTCACTTGCAGAACCCCGGGTCAGTGCAGTTTTCTGCTGACAGCAACCCAGGGTGTCAGGTAAATACAATCACTTGGGGGTGCCTAACTTTTGGCACCTCCAAGTTAAATAGACTTTCCTTCTTTAAAAATTGGCTTCTAGGGATGATATGATACTGCAGTTTGCTCCAATCCCAATTAATATACTGTAATCATATGCAATTGCTGGGCTGTTGAATGCGGATACATTTTTTTGCAATAATAACTTGGACACTTAGCCGACATTTTAACTAAAATTTGAAATAATTACTTATTTTAGCCATTTAACATCTGTATTTCAGAGAGGAATGAAAGAACAATGAATTAAAGGATATCAGTGATTCACATTAGTTATTTTATCTCATGCTTTACTATCATATATTGAATAGATCTACATTCCTTCACCATATCTGTCTTTTTAGGAGCAGAATACTTGTTAAGCAGGAAAGAAAAAGGCAAAAGGTAAGTTTATAATGTAAATAACTATTTCAATTTAAAACTAAGATACAGTATATGAAGTCTCTATTTATTTCCAAGCATTTTTGAAGGCAGGACCCCTAGTGCTAAGGGATTGCCAATATGTAGGGGCACTACTTGCCACCTACTAGCTTATTCAACTAAGTACAAATTTGTTGTTTATGTTGAAATAAACACAGTTAATAGTGGGGGAATTTTGTTTGAATGAGTGTTTACCTATCTAGCAAGACTACATGGAAAGTAGGCACCACCACTTAAAACTATTATTTGTTTTAATGAAATTATGGTATTGCACTAGTACATTGAAATTTTGTCTTTGAAAAACATTTTTTATGGCAGTGCAATGAAGGAGAAGCAGTGAAGCAGACCACCCGTACACTGTTGGCTCATTAGTTGCCACATGCACTAAGGTCTTGGAAATTGCATTATAATTTATTTGAATAGCGACTTATTACTGTCTGTCATCCCCACAGCAATATACAAAAACTACAACCAGTCATACAATGGGGCAAATTTACTAAGATTTACTAGTGAAAATTTGCTAGAAATCCAATCTGTAGGGAGATCGCCAATTTACTAGCAGGTGTAGAGGACAATTCACTAACAAAAAAGACCGTCGCTAGTCCTTACGCCAGGCCCATTTAGGGCAGGCTCATGTCTAGGGCATTAGAGCATTTCTTTTGTCTTTATTTTGCTTCCTTGGGCATTTTTAATAATAAGTGGCCATTTCAAACGATTTCCCCAACATCACTAATAAATACAGTATGACCTATATGTACCTGCCCTATTCAAGTGTACTAATGAAGTTTCGCTAGGCAGAAATGAACTTCAGCGAAAGTTTGCTATAAAATGCTCACGGTGACGAATTAAAGGACCAGTAACATCAAAATTTTTTAAAAAATGTGTTAGTATAGAACGAAATTAAAACACCAAGACAAATTAAACTTTAAAATAGTGAAGCTTTTATTAAGAAATAACTTACAGAAACTCCACTTCCTGTCTTCTACAGAAAAGGTAACGATGATCCATTGTGCAGCGCTCAATTTCTTCTCCCTTATTCTTCTGACAGCGTGTGGAAGGCAATGTCAGGGGGCTCCCCATTAGCTTCCACAGAGAGCGGCCACAGAAGTCAAGACTTTCCCTACACGCTTGGTGTTTTTATTTCATTCTATACTTTGCATTTTAGTGAATTAGCGTAGTGAATTTGCCCCATTGCCTCTCTCACACACAGAAATACCTTAAAACCTACTGTCACAATCTCTCTATCTCCCCCGTAGATATCAGCCAGTTATACACTAACTCACACAAACACAGGCACAACCCAAACACAATTTTTCACCCACATTATAAAAGCCAGTTGTATACACTTAAAAACACAGGGACAATTACACAATTCGGATCTTTACGCTCATTTTGTACTGGCTTCAGGCAGGAATTTGTGTGGTAAATTCTAATCTCAAATTTTGATAAATGTGATATTTACCTGAAAATTAACGTTTGCAACTATAGGATTTTTTTGAAAAACAGAAGTTCATGTCAAAAATGAACCTATCAAGATCAGTCTGCCAAGAAAACTCATCCATTAGTTTAGACCTTCTTAACCTGTACTTTGTAAACCAGATATCCAGGAATATGGACGCAACCAGTAAGTTAAACAGATACCTTGAATGCTTTTAATTTTAAATTTAATTTGTTCAGCTTTGGGACAATAAAGCTAGTTTAAAAGCCCATGTCATAAAAAACGTTTTTGTCATTTATCTTTACCTAAAATGTTTGCTTTTAGAGATACATACCATAGAAGCTATGGATCATCTCTGCCAAATCTCTCTCAGTTCTCTTCTGTGTTTTGGGATCGCTGACACTCTGTGAAAAAAAAATAAAAACAACAGGTTGCCATATAAGGAAGTTGACTCTGTACACAGCATGCTATCTCTTGCTCCTGCTTCATTTGCATATCTTCAATTCCATTGGCTAGCAAGATTAAGCCAATCGGATCAACAATATGCAAATGAAGCAGGAGAGAGATATAGCATGCTCCGTGCAGGTTCCATCCTCAACTTCCTTATATGACAACCTGTCGTTTTTACACAGAGCCTGTCCCACAATCTCGAATCAATAGGAGAGAGAACTGATAGATTTTGCAGAGATGATCAGCTTCTATGGCATGTATCTCTGAAATCAATCATTTTAAGTAATAAAGATACATTACAAAAACATTTTTTATGACATGGGCTTTTAAACTAGCTTTATTGTCCCAAAGGTGAACAACCTCTTTAATAAAAAGTATATAATACAAAGTGTCCATTCACTGTGCCCTGCTTAATTTATGTCTCCTAAGCCATTATTTATATTTTGAGGCAACCAATATTTTGCTATACTTGTGATATACCCTTAAAAGACACTTTTTGGTCATTTTTGACTTATTAAAGGAGAACTCAACCCAAAAGTAAAAAAAAAAAACATAGACCATCCTCCCCCCCAGCCTAGTTGCTACTCTAGGGAGCCATCTTCTGGATCGTTGTTAAACGTCGTGAACGGAGCGGTGTTTTGGCGCATGCCCAGTTGGAGCAATTTACCAGTTTGCGAAGACCCGGAAGATGGCTGTCATTTACTCCAATCCCTGAATCTGCATGGATAGGTAAAAAATTAGGGGCATTTGCCGGGGTAGTGGATAGGATGTGGGATCTATGTAGAGTGAGGGTAGGTTTTTTACTTTTGGGTTGAGTTCTTCTTTAAAAACATCTTTTTAATGTTCCACATTAATTGACCAACAATAAATTGTTTATTCCTTCATTATTCTTACAAAGCCTTAAAACACAGGGTTCACACAATAGTATGTCACAGTAAAATGAATGTATGAATAACATGTATCCATCCCACACCATTATACCTTGAACTCAATAACAATTTCACCTTGTTAAACAAGATTTCATTCTATTTTACTTTTAATCCTTAGGGGGTCTTCTATGATACCCTGTGTATATTTTGTGCTGCAGCTAAGTTAATATACATATGAGGGAAGCAGTGGAATGTGACTGTAGGGGATGTAGTAGACACTATCAACAATAATACTTATTACAATAATAATATCAATAATAATACTTGTTGAGGAAACATTTAATTGATACAAGCCTTTTATAAAGGTTTTAAACCAACTTAGTTTGTATCGGCAGAGGTCTCTAAGGACAGAACTGGTGTGTAACAACCTGACACTGCACCTAACCCATTTTTTTTTAATTGACACAAGATACAGACCACAGCCAAATGGTATTTCATCCTAATTTAGACAAGAAGATGTTAAGCATTAATATAAACAAGTCGGCCGCATTTCCTCTTTCACAAATTGAATTGCCCATGACACCCACTGCTGTTAAATCTGCAATATGCCTTGAAGACCATGAAGTGACGTAAGTGGATATCCTTATATGTATTTACATATTTATAATATGTAACATTATTGATTAGTGTTAGTCATTCTCTGGTTCACTGGAACTTGAAGTCAATAGAATCTATGGCAAATTTAAAGGGCTTGTTCACCTTCCAACACTTTTTACAGTTCAGTTATATCTTTGTCCCTGCTGGGCAGAAACCCTGATTTGTATTAAAAGCAACTGTCAGAATTTACACAATAGTTGCTTATATTACACAGAAGCTTTTTTGTAATTGAAAATTATAAATATCTAGGTATTAACAATTTTATTCAAAGTTTTTTTTTCAGAGTCCTTAAATAAAAAATCAAACATTCAAGTTTAATACAACTTCAAAGTTATTAAAGTATAAAAAATAATACAAAAACTAATATATTACACAGTATATTATTAAAATAAACTAATATATTACACAGATTAAAATGTTGCTAATAGGCCTTCTCATGTTGCTTTCATATTTAACACAATATTTTTTACTTTTTTTAGCCGTCCTGAAAACATATTTCTTTGCACTGACCCTGAGGACAGTTTTCAACAGGTATTTTTGTTACAGAGTAAAATAGTAATTTAGATTGAAACAAGACATATGTCCATCAAGTTCAACCTTATATATGGAAGATTAACAATTGAAAAAGCTACTTCTAACTTTGCCATAAAGTATTTGCATGATGCTTTTACATTACCTGTCTATTTATAATCTGCCTGCAATCAGGGTCGGACTGGGGGGCCCACTGGGACTGCTGTTCTAATTTGGAGTCTTCGATCATCGAATGATTGGATATTCGATCATTCAATCATTCGATGATCGAAGGATTCAAAATTTTAAAATTGTTCAAATGCCTACTTCACCAGATTGAACCTACCCAATTGTAATAGAAGGCTATGGGAAACCCCCCATAGGCTTCTGAGACTAAGTCCTGCTAGAATACCATTCGTACGATCGAAGCGTTTGAATCGTACGAATTCTTCGGAGGCTCGAAGGAAATTTTACGATTTTTTCATGAAATCGAACGATCAGTATGCGATTGTATGAATTCATTGAGAAATCGAATATCGAGCAAAATGATAGCCTAAAACAATTCGATAAGCATTCGATGGTCGAATGCTTATCGAATTTTGAGTAGGATTAAGGCAATTTTGGGGAATAATAGTAAATTTGCCCCTTAATGTACATTCATATGTTAAAATACATTTTTTTAGTGTCATTATCACTTTAAAGTGAGAGTACCAAGGGAAGAGTTCTGGGCAGACAAGGGAACCAAACATGTACAGGAAGAATGGGGAACAAGGAGTAGTCGAGGTACAGACCAGGATTAATGACAGCGCGGTATGAAATCAGGAGGCAGTGGTGTAGTCAAGGTCAATCAAGCCGAAAAGCTGTACAAAGTCAGGATCTGAAGAATGATCAGTAAAACACAAGGGACGTACAGGCAGCTAATTAGCAGAAGTCAGGGACAGGCAAGCATCAAGAAACAGATTAGAACTATAAGGGCACCCAGGACCAATTTAAAAATAGACCTACGTTGGGCAGTGACAAATGAGGCACATGAATGGACACGTGCGTCAGAACCATAGAGGACTTGCATACCAACGAGAACCACTGGGAAGGATGCGGGTGTCCCCACAAAGGGAGTTGTGGGTGTCTCCAGTTTGCCTCAGAGTGGGAATAAATTCCTTTCTGACTCCAAGATGAAATCTGCTTGGAAGTATTTCACTGTATCATGATCAGACATGATGGCAGATGATGTTAATGACCAATATATGCAGTCATCATTGCTAGGCCTGATCTGATCAGCTTGGTCACCAGTCACCACCTTTAAGCCTGTATTTGCTGATCTGACTAATGTAGGTTTATCAACCTTCTCATTTTAGGGGTTTTAGAGGTTTTTGAAACCACAACTAAACTCACAAACTCTAAAACCACAAATGTCAATTGCCATCCCCTTTGGTCACCCCACTTACCACAACAGCCCTTATTTTACTTGCAAACCCCAGACACCACCCCTGGCCACCCTAGTGCCCACTTCTTTCTTTTTCTGTTCACCCTTTCAGGACTCAGAAATGGAGCTTATGATACCCCAGTTCCAACCCAGGGAGCTGCCCCTATTGCTTACCCCCTAATCCCGACCTTAAAAGCTAAAGCTTGAGTAATATGCTTAAAGGTGCAATATATACCTGTGTTAGTAAACAGGGATTTTTCTGTAAAGACATTCTACCTAGTGTTTCAATCAAATATATACATTTTGTGATATTTTTATTTATTTTTTTAATGGGCGAAAAAGGGCATTTGACTTCATTTTAAACATGTGCATTTAAATGTACTATATGAAATACACCAACATTTGTTTTGACTAAGACATAGTATAAATGGAAATTGCAAACATTTATAAGAAACGTATTCATTTGGTTATCGTTCGTCATTGTTATTTGTTGTCAACTTAATTGGCTGCAGGTCAATCACAGCTGTTAGGGTGAAGAGCTACTTGTAGAAGTTACTTGTCATGGCTATAAAATAGACAATAGTGATAACTGACTTTACAAAGACATTACTTGTGTTTTAGCAGTTCTCAGTATTGTCTTTGGTAGGATATTTGTAGCCACACAAGGTAGCTGCTTCTAGTAGCTCCGGAGTTTGCTTTTAAACAGGTGATCAGGTAATTCTACCTTCTGATTGGTTGCTTAACTGCACCTGTCCACCATGCTTTTATTGTATATCCCCATAATATCCTTTACTATAACTATATAATAGTATGACTGCTTAGAGGGGGATAGTAAAGAATAACTTGACTATTTCAGAGACAGTCCATATATTTATATAATTATATTCTTGTATCATTCCTTATTTTTGTGGGGTGAAGCTTATATTTAATATTAGTTTTCATAATAGTTACCCTTCAGAGAAAAAAATGCATGTGTTAACATTGTTACTTTGTTCTCCTTTCAGAGTCAGGCCAATGAAGTCCCTGATCAACTTTTTAGTATCCATTCTGACACTGAAAAAATAAGTAACTATATATCTTTACATTAGATTATTTACAAGTTGTAATTATATTGTTTGCAGTTTAAATAATATAACTTTTGTTTTTGATAAAGGGACTTGATTTTATTTAAAGGAAAACTATACCCCCAAAATGAATACTTGAACAACAGATAGTTTATATCAAATTAAGTGGCATATTAAAGAATCTTACCAAACTGGAATATACATTTAAGTAAATATTGCCGTTTTATATTTCTTGCCTTGAACCACACAACTCTGTCTGTTAATTGGCTCATGTGACCTAACTTTATAGTTTGTTTGGTATGTTTGTGTGCACCGTTTTTCTTTAAATGGCCATTTTCTATTTATGATTACCCAATGGCACATGCTACTAAAAAAGTATATTATTATGAAAATGGTTTATTTACATGAAGCAGGGTTTTTTGTTTTATGCAATAGCTTTTTATAGATACCTACATTGTTCAGGGGGGGGGGTTTAGTTTTTCTTTAAGAAGATGACATTCATCTTCTGGTTTCCAAGCAGTTCTGTGTCAGTGATAATAATTGCATGCTCTCTTGATGAAACACAGAAATTGTTAGGCAAGAAGAAATGTTAGGCACCCCCAGTTATTAAAATTGCTTATCTGATACACTGGACCGGTTCTTCTGTTGGCTGATGGGTACTTCCAGGACCATCACCATCTTCTTACACTTGTTATGCAGGCTGTAGAGAGAGAATCCAGAAGAAGAAGACAATTGCGGCATAGTGATACCATAGTAGTAGTAGTAGCCTGTCCAGTAATTATCCCTTGTATTGTCATTTAAAGTGATGAAACACACTAGCCAAGCCTTCTAGCTCCTGCTACTTGCCTTATAACTTAACAAAGATACTGTAACTGCATCTTTAATATGCACCTAATCTGTTCAGAACAGGTATTTATAATTCTGAATGTTAGATTAATTTATTAACCTATCTTTTTAGAGAAGTCATCTTATGGATATGATATCCCCATGTACCCCAAGTGGAATTCCAGGAGTTGCTTTAGTGCAAGTTATGGTACGGTAAGTAGACAGTACCAAAAGTATTTTATGTTCATGTGCTGGTATTCTGTCTTTTGCTGAGGAGTTACCATTACAGTAGTGCAAATGACATTATAGATGTAAAGGAGAGGTGAAGGAAGGAAATTAAGTATTTAGTAAAATGTTTGTATTTGCCTTATTGGGATTTGTGATCTTCGGACATGACTAAAATTTCATAAACCAGATTTTAATATTTAATATATATAATACTAATGTGACAATAGTTTAAACACATAATAAACATATCTAGCTGGATAGCTGTCCACACCTAATACTAAACCAAAAACCTTTTTATGCACTTTTAAACAGTATAATGCCTTAAAACTGACCGTTTTAAACAAGTCATTAAACAATTACATATATTTAACAACCACAGAGTCAGACTTGGCTGGAGGGACACCAGGAAAATACCTGGTGGCCAAACCTACCAAGACCTGCTCCCAACAACCGGCAGCTCCGGGCCTCCTGCACTTCCCACCTGATCAAAATGAAATGCAAGAAGGGACGTGAAAACAGGTAGGCGCTGGCGGCGCTGGGGGGTTTTGCTGGGGAGGGGGACCTTGATATGGCAACCCCCCAATCCAACGCTGAAAAACCATAATCATCTTGCGATCTATGGAAAGCATCTTACCCAGTGCTTCAGTGTATGTGCTGGAAAGTCCAAAGCATTATATTATATATTATATAAACTACCTGTTGGTTAAGTATTCATTCTGTAACTAAATATGCAGTACCATGTTATAAACCAAAATATAACAGAACTCGGATTTTGCCAGCTGATTATAACAGTCACTGCTTGCTACAGCATTGTGTGTAATTGCTCTGCTTTGTCTTGCCCTTTGCATCACACATTATTATAGGGAGCATAGGGCAGGCAGAGTGGGACTCACATAGGGAGCATAGGGCAGGCAGAGTATGGCACACACAGGGAGCATAGGGCACAGTATGAAACCACAAATTTTTCAGATTATCGTATGAAACCCAGCACAGATCACGATATCTTACAATTGTAAAAGCTACATCAGTCGTTGACTTCTACATGATCTCGGCAGGTTTTAGGTGGAGTATTTTAGAATTTTCAGGATTTTAGCAGCTTCAGGGCATATTAAATCTAGAAAAACTGAGTTTTAATAAATATCCCCCTAAACACCTATCTCTTCTATAGCATCAGAGCTGTTAAAATAATGACAGATTCAGTCAGACAAACCATTACATCTAATATTTCTTTTGAGATGCAGAATTTTACCTACTAATATTCCAGAGACAATCAAGACCCAACAACTTTGTTCATATAATCAGAAAAAATGTTGATGAAAGTCCATAGCTAGACATATGTTGTTAGCTTTAATGGTGTGCTTTAAATATAACTTATTTCAGTTAACACAAAGTTGCAATATTTTATATTTAACACTTCTAGGTCAGTAGTCATTAAATAATGTTTGTAGGAAAACAGCAGGAGAACAATTACAATAAAACAGAGAGAGAACAGAAAAGATCATTGAAGTGAATACTGTCTGTCTCTTCCAGCTAATTGACAATGAACAAAATGAAGATATGTCAGGTGAATCCTACGAAGGCAACAGTGGTATTTGGCAAATGGGACAGCCAGGATTACAAGGACAGTTTCTGCAATGTTCTCCTGAAACAAGTGAAATGTTTTTTCCAATCAAAAAAAGAACAAATACTTGTAAATCTGATACATGTGATTTGCCACTGCTGAGCAATATGACACATACTCCTAGTATTAGAAAGGAAAGTCAGTTGGATGTTTGTGGAAAACACCATGCCTGGTCTCAGACAGACAGCAGTCTACACACAGCTGAAAAACATGATGTTTCAGTGCAGTGTGATATTCTACAAGAATACAAATGTCCGGAATGTTCTATTGGAAACCGCTCTTTAGGCAATAATAGTAGACATGACGTTAACTTAAACTCCACGAGAGGGCAGCACACTCCATTGAATCTGGTGAATAAATTATTTCATATAAGTTAGAATAGAAATTCTTATCAGTAACAGTGCACACAGCACACAGAAACAACAGGTATGACAGAAAAGGCTTTTGCGTAGAAAATAACCCAGAAAGGCAACAGAGCAGACAGCAATAATACTACAGATAGCAGACTGCAATATTAACCACTCACAGGTCTCACATAGCTCTTGGTTAAACAAAACAGAAGAAACTAAATATATATATAAGCCCAATTGAAATAAACCCGGGAGCTAGTTGAAAATAATGGACAAACAAATGGAAGATAACAGCACTCCAGGGATTCATATCCAGGCTAAAAGTTTCAACTAAACAGTGGGTTTATTGTGTGTGACGCTTCAGTTCCTATTGGAACTTTCTTCCCTGGTTATGAATCCCTGGAGTGCTGTTATCTTCCATTTGTTTGTCCATTATTTTCAACTAGCACCCGGGTTTATTTCAATTGGGCTTATGGAGTGCAGCAGAAGCTAACTAAATATATATATGTGTGTGTGTGTGTTCTCTTCTAATAGGACTCTTGTTATGTTATTAGTGTGAATAAGTTTGGGTGTAATGTCTATAGCTGCACTTATGGTTAAATATGCTTTAGAAATGTATTCTCATAACATTTATGATACACCATTTATGTTCATTCAATACAAGGGAAGAATCCCAAACCCACATTTTTTTTGTGTCCACATCACTGAATAACTTAAAGGAACAGTTCAGTATAAAAACTAGATAAATAGACTGTGCAAAATAAAATTATAGTTAGTTATCCAAAAATGTAATTTATAAAGACTGGAGTGACTGGATGTGTAACATAATAGCCAGAACACTTCTTCCTTGGCACTCCACACGTGTGCACACACTGATTTGGGGGGGGGGGTGCGCCAATGGAGGTGAGCACGGTGGCCAGCTGGGTCGCCTAGTGTGCCCGGTCAGCTTGGCCTGGCACTGCTGGGGCATCTTTGGAGACACAGATCTTCCCTGCTAATGGGGTGTGGTTGCCTTGGGCTGGTACAGAAGCCCAAAACATAATGTCCAATATTTCTAGCCTGTTTCTTTAGTTAAGCTTTAGTTCTCCTTTAATGATTGTATGTATGTATAACTTTTATTTGTAAAGCACTGTTAAGT
>CM044436.1:64707611-64727717 GCA_024363595.1 Xenopus borealis
TTATCTTTATGTTTGTGATCTTTTTCCTATCTTTGCTCTAACTTCCTCATGCACTGAAGAGACCAGATGCCACCAGACTCCGTTGGTGTTTAAGCTCGATGGGCCCCAAATGCACAGTATTATGTGGGTTGCGATCGAAGTAGCCTGTGTGATTAAGTCTTTTGCAATAGACATTTCCCAAAACCATGTTTATGAAAATGGGCGCACCATGGCAAAAGTGGCTGGTTGTTCCCTACTAAAATAATATGTGCATTGCTATGGATCACGGCGATAGCAACCTTGATGGTGGCTCCTGATATGGAAGGAGGCACTCTGCATGTTATACTTAGGCTTTGATACACAGTGCTATTGGGATCCGGTGCTCCTCTGGACACACCCACCAACGTACTGTGATAGGCCGGGACACCCGTCTATATTGTCTCCTGCCAGTTACTGGAGGAGTCGGGGTGTGGTTTTACTACTGGGATGGTGCTCTGCTGCTTATTGTTCTAAAATCTTTTAACTCTGTTAAAATTTTTCTGTCCTACTTTGTTTCTCCTTCATGCTAGTACCAATCTCCCTATACCTGAATGGCAATTCTAAAAATAGTCCAGTTTAGGCGCCATTTTATGTCTTTATTACCAGTGGGGTGATGGGGGGGGTCTGTTTGTTTGTCTGTATACTGCTCCTGATGAAGATCCCTTTGGTGGATCAAAACGTTGAGGCAAATAAATCTTTTTTGTTTTTTGCAACATAAACCCTGTGAGTGCCGCAAGCTTTCTTCATATAAATGAAGGAAAAATTATACTGCTGTTTCAACACAGAGGTGGCAGGCACTACTCTGGTACTCCAAACTCATGAAATTAATTAAATCCAGGAGCAAAAAATTATCAAAAATACAAAAATCTTTATTTTACATCATGTACAAAAAAGCCTGAGGCGTTTCGTGTCTTGAGACACTTAATCATAGGCTGGATTTAATTAATTTCATGAGTACTGGAGTAGTGCCTGCCACCTCTGTGTTGAAATAGCAGTATAATTTTTCCTTCATTTATATATATACTGTATATATATATATATATATACTGTATGTATATATATATATGCTTTGCTGAAGGTCTGGGGCATGAGCACCTGGACCCATCCAAAAAAGCGGTAAGCTTATCTAATACCAATGGCGAATCCATGTTTTTCACAGTTTTTTTTATGTATATAACATATTTCAACACAGAGACTGAAACTAAGACTGAAACCAGTTTTCACTGGTATACAAACAAGCAATGTCAGCATAACAAAAATAATATATGTATGTTTACAAGTTTAAATCCCTTTAAGGGTTGGGGCAGATGGGGAGATTTAGTCACTCGGCGATTTATCGCCTCTTCTGCAAGGTGACAATCTCCCCAAACTGCCTGCTCCCTGCCCACTGCCTGTTTGAATGAAGAACATGAGGCAACATCGTGCGATTCTGGAAATCGAAGTGCTGCGAGTGCGTTGGCGCTGGCGTTTCTTCATTCATGCACGAGGCAGGCAGTTTGTGGAGATTGTCGCCTCGCAACAAGGATGTTCTTACCGTAGTATGTGAGATACTCTGCTGTGTGTAAGAATGTGAGTGAAATCAGGACATTAACAATCCAATTCACTCCAGAGGAACATGCGTTTCCAGTACTTCTAGCCCACAAAGGGTAGATTTCAGAATTCACAGTCCATGGCATTGGCCCCATTCCTAAAAAGATATGAAATCACATTTAACTAGTATTATACATGACATAGATGCCTGCAGGGATCTACTCTCAAAAAGCAAGGGGAAAATACAGACTTGTGAAAAAAGGATAAACAAGTGAGATGTTCATTAGGTGGATGCTGGAGCAAGTTTACTGAGAAAATATGGACAGCCTAAAAGCACGTAACTGCCACGTTATGCCTATAAATGAAACATTAATTCACATCCATTCCTCTAAGTAGAATACATACAAATGTTTGTTTTCTGTTGCAATTCTACAATATCACAGTTTGTAAACATGCCGTTTGTGTGTAACTAGTAAAGGTGTTTACATTTTTTACAGTTCAACTGATTCATTTAACTGCATCTTTTATGAATTTAGGTTTCTATACAGATTCACAGCTGAATCAGAGCACAACTGAAATCAGTAGAAAGGTTAATGCATGCAGTCATAATACATTTTAAATTTGCTTTTTGAAACTTACATTTCTCTACCAAAAGCAATGGAAATTGGAATGAAATGATTATCAAAGGTGCCGCAGTGAGGATTTTGGAGCAGCAACATGAGTGCACCATTAGGGATAGGGCTTTTTTTCCAATGGACAGTTATTTCTGGGTGTTTTGTCCCCCACCCATAAGTGCAATCTCATATGAGACACACTTTCAACTGCTTAAAACATGGGCTCTGCCATATGTGGGAGCAATTGCATTTCTCACATTGGTGTCTTAGTTAAAGGGATACTGTCATGGGAAAAAATATTTTTGTCAAAATGCATCCAATGAAATCCATTTCTCAAAAGAACATTTCATTTTGAAATCTGACATGGGGCTAGACATATTGTCAATTTCCCAGCTGCCCCAAGTCATGTGACTTGTGCTCTGATAAACTGCAGTCACTCTTTACTGCTGTACTGCAAGTTGGAGTGATATCACCCCCTCCCCCCCCCACCAGCAGCCTAACACCAGAACAATGGGAAGATATCTAGATAACAGCTCCCTAACACAAGATAACAGATCTAAGAACAGCACTCAATAGTAAAAATGTCCCACTGTGTTCTATTCCATTACATTGAGAAGAAAAAACAACAGTCTGCCAGAAAGCAGTTCTCTCCTAAAGTGCTGGCACAAGTCACATGACCAGGGGCAGCTGGGAAATTGACAAAATATCTAGCTCTTTTGAGAAATGGATTTCAGTGCAAAAGTCTACTGGAGCAGCACTATTAACTGATGAGTTTTGGAAAAAAACATGACAGTATCCATTTAAAGTACAAAGTCAGGCTTTGGGACTTTTCTACTGCAGAATACAGGACTAATTGTTATCCAGAATCGACTCTACAAGTGTTTACAACATAAGCACTTTACAACGCCTTTAAAAATGAAAAAAAGGCAAGACAAAACATGACTTCAGATCTGGGCAATCAAACTTTAAAAAAACTCTAAGGAAATTTGGATACAGGGTTTGTCCATCTTATACACTGGGAACATAATTCTGTCTGATTGTCTATAAAGTGCAACACATCAAAGAAGGCTTCTGGTTTACTTCAAGGAGATGTTCTGGCTAATGTTATCACTTCCTTAGAATATACATTTACAGACACATTTATCAAAGGTTGAACTTCAAATTCATGTGAGTTTTTATTAAAAAAAACCACCTAAACTCCCATAAATTCCAAATTTGACCAATCGAAATGTATTAAAAAAATATATAATTTTTTAAAATCGGAAAAATGAAATCGAATCGAACTCAAATCGAATTTTAAACAGGAAAACTGCAAACAACTCAAAATTGATCCCAGCACCTCTCCCTTTGACTCAAACAGCAATTTGGCAGGTTTGAGGTGGCAAATAGTTGAATTTGAGTTCTTAAAGGGCCATGAATTAGAATTTTTTTAAAAACTCAAATCAAATTTTAATAACTCATTAGCTGAATTTGACAGTTTTGACCACAAGAAAATTTTGAAAATTCAAATTTTCAATTCAACCCTTGATAAATCTGCCCTTTACTTTACTAACAAGGGTCCCCAACCTTTTTTACTTGTGAGCCACATTTAAATGTAAAAAGACTTGAGAGCATAATAAGCATGACAAAATCCATGAGGATGTCAATTAAGGGCTGTGATTGGCTATTTGTAGCCTCTATATGGACTGGTAGCCTACAGGAGGCATTGTTTGGCAGTACACATGGTTCCTTTGCAAACAAAACTTGCCTCCAAGCCTGGAATTAAAAAATAAGCACCTGCTTTGAGGCCACTGAGAGCAACAGCCAAGGCGTTTGTGAGCAACATGTTCAGTGGGGCCACATAGGACATAACTATTCCGTGAGTTTGCAATTGATCCTTAGCATGCAGGTCAGATTCAAAAGCAAACAGTTCTGACCCATGTGGCCCCCCTCAAGTCACTGATTGGTTACTGCCTGGTAACCAAGAGAGCTGCAAAGCAGGAAGTAGTGTTCTGGCTATTATGTTACACATACAGTCATTCTAGCCTTTATACATTATATTTTTGGTTCACTATCTCTGGGTCTTTATGAAAACCATTTTGTACTCCAGCTTCAGAGGGTAATTAAATCATGTTCCCAAGTTTAGATCAGCAATGCTATACTATGAAATCATAGGTCTTACCAGGTGCAAAGAAGACCAAATACAAAATAAGTCCTACAAGAACAGTCCAAGAGTATGAAGTGGGACAGTAATTATAAGCCCATATGGAGCCCTCTGCTTTGGATCTGCTTTCATTCATACAGCTGGAAGAGACAAAGTACAACAAAGAAACAATCAACAAAAATCTAAAATAATTGACTCTACAGCAGAGGTTTACAGACTTTTTCAGTTAATTTTTCAATTATAGTTCAGGCTCTCCAGTTAATAACAAGGCCCCAGATATTTAAAAACAACAGTCTTTTGACCCTTGCCCAAATAATATCTAGTATATAAAATCTGCATGCCCCCAGATCAACCACAACTGATCTTATAGAAAATGTTTAATAATCTCCATTCTCTCCAAACTTTAACTAGCTGTACTGATGGGCACTCTCACTTGACCTGGGCATCACACTATGGAAACCACTGTGTTAAAGCAACACATTAGTAATATGTAAAGTGCTCAAAAATATGTTTTATAGGAATGCTGGATTTATGCATCTGATTTTATTAAAACCAATTAGATTATAAACCTCAATCCAAGCAGGTTTAGCAGTCATTTGGAATACGCTGCTGTATATCACTAACTTCAAATCCCAACTATAGAGAGCAAAATTATTCACTCTTGGTTTTATCACTAGAATGCTCTTGTACACAATTTAAAAACACACATATCCATTTCAGCTGGTTTCAGCACCTCCATGTCAAATACAGTATCACATTTTTATAATACTGTAAATATATAAAAAGGAAGGCTAAAGTTTCTTTACTTTAAGCCATTTAATTCACAGGGCATGAAGATGATATAGTACTTTACCTTCCCCATGCAGCTCTGTCAGTAGATTCTGGGTTCACAGGGATGCATGATGAGTCAACTATACTTGAGCCATTCTTCTTGAAGCAAAACCCACAGTTGGGATCTAACATACATTTGTTACAATAACTGTGGAACAAAAGCAGCATTAGACATGCATCATCATATATTTCAACACATGTGCATTTAAATGCAAGCGCCCATGGGCCCAGTTGGTATATACAGTAAGTTGTTTTAAATATTTGGAGGTCCCTCACTCAATGTATTAGCAGAGGGTATCTTCAACAGAGTAGCAGCCCTGTCCAGCCACAAACCTAAACTTCCAAATAAACTCTGGAGAACCACAGCAAATTCAACGTATTTTAATTTCTCACTTGAGAAATGGAGAAAAATGGAGAAAGGAGAAAAATGGAAAGTAAAATGCTGCTCTCTAGATCATGGATGAAAGTACACTAGTGGAAACATGATCAAGTCAGCACTTTGAATGTTAGCTTTTCAAAACAACATAAATCAACCATGTTATAAAGTTGTGAAAAAAAGAGCTCACAATACTTTACGCATCACAATATGTTTGTCTTGTTTGTACAGGATGGGACCTGTTATTCAGATTGCTTGGGAACATTGGGTTTTCCGGATAATGGTCTTTCTGTAATTTGGATCTCTATAGCTTAAGTCTACTAAAATAGTTTACACATTACTTTAACTCAAAAGGGTTGTTTTGCCTCCAACAGGTATTGATTATATCATAGTTATAGGACCAGTAACACCCAAAAAATTAAAATGTCCTTAAGTAATTAAAATGTAATGCACTGTTGCTCTGCACTGGTGTGTGTGTGTTCACACTATAGCTTCAGTAACTTTGCTATAGTTTATATAAGTAAGCTGCTGTGTAGCCATGGGGAAGCCATTCAAAGCTGAAAAAGGAGAAAAGGCACAGGATACACAGCAGATAACAGATAAGCTCTGATGGAATTCTTCAGAACATATCTGTTATCTACTGTGTGTCCTGTGCTTGAATGGCTGCCTCCATGTATATGTATCTATTCGCTTACTCAGAGTTTCCCTAATGAATCCTTTACTTTGCAGTTTAAAATCGCACTAAGAAACCACCTGTAGATAAAACTATTTACCTATATAAAAATCTTGATATATAAGTTGAAATTTAAAACGAGGAAGCTCCACTTCTCTGTTCCCTGCATTGCATGGTTTGAAATCACATCACTTAAGGGGAATTCAACCCCAGGCACTATTGTTGTTATTCTCTTTTGATAATTTTAAGAGAAATGTTTTCACAATCTGTTTGTAAGGTGGATTTCATAGTAATGTCTGATAAGTACTGTTAACTGATCACCCTGAAAATATCTTGTACCTATTTAAATAAACTTGGGAATTTCCTTTTGTTATGAATGGGTGGTGTTATGATATAGACTAACCTGGTAAATGGCACTTTGTATTGTTTGAGTTTGTATATAGTATATATTCTACTGAACTCGCTAATATCACTGGAGAGGGTCACAGCTTATCTAGAACACACTGATTTCCAACCATGCAGTGTGACTGATAATCTTGTGTGGCGTAAGTGGAGCTTTTACATGACATAAAACAAAGAGAATCTGGAAGACATGTTGTGAGTGAGAAGATGGATGTTCTGGTCATATGGTTATATTTTATTATAAAAAATATAAACTATATTATAAAATTATATATTAGTAACTTTTTAAAGCAAAGGTTTTACCAGGCATTATATGCCTCACTGAGCTATCTGCACAATCCACACAATCCAATACATTTTAAATAGAACAACACACTGGAAATACAACAAATGCAATTCCTCTTTATTTGCTAAAATGTCAATACACTAAATAAAGCAGGCTTGTAGTTCATAAAACAGCAGAATGCCAGTGTGGAATTCTATAAACTGTATTGGCAAGGGAAACCCTATTGGGTTGTGTAAGGGTACCTATATCCTATATAATAAAGTTCAAGTGTCTCTGTGTCCAGTCCCTGTGTCCGTGGAATTGCGCTACTGAGCATGTGCCCCACGGACAGCCAGCGCGAAGCGTCTAACGCTAGCGCAAATTCGCCAACACCGACTCTGGCGAATTTATGCTAGTGAAGTAGATAGAATACAATAGATAGGAGGTTGGAAAAAAAAATTAGAAAACTTTTCTAACTCCCAAAAAATGCTGTGGCATGTTTTTTTTTTCCAACATCCTAGCTATTGTATTGCTCTAGCATAAGTGCTAACGAACAGCAAAAAGTTGATCTTAGTGAATTTGCGTAATTACGATCCTTCGCCAGTGTGCAACTTCGCCTGGCGTAAGGGTGCGAAGTTGCG
This sequence comes from Xenopus borealis, assembly GCA_024363595.1. NCBI lineage: Eukaryota > Metazoa > Chordata > Amphibia > Anura > Pipidae > Xenopus > Xenopus borealis. The sequence goes on from CM044436.1 coordinate 64,715,105, forward strand.
CAAGTCGGTGTTCGTGAATTTGCGATTACGATTTGATGTCTTGCTGGCAAATTTGCGCTAGCGTTAGACGCTTCACGCTGGCTGTCCGTGGGGCACATGCGCAGTAGCGCAATCCCATGGACACAGGGACTGGACACAGAGACACTTGAACTTTATTATATAGGATTCGCGCCGTATGCAAATTAGGCTTCGCTAGCGAAATTGCGCTATGCCTAGCGAAGTAACACTAGTGAATGATCAAGAGGCGGGGGGCGGTGCCCGCTCACTCAGCGCATGTCCCCGACGTTGCTACGGCAACAGGCGGCTCTTTTTCTAAAAGTAACATTGAGGCAGAGTCGCCTCTGAAATACTGTAGGACAAACATTTTTTGGTGGAAAAAAAACACTGATGTGATCTATACCATAAACAAACATTAGAAAGCTTTAGGAAGCAGTAGTATTTTTAAAACTACTGAGAAGCACTCTAGGTGTCCACCATGGTTGTCCACTTTTTTTTGGAATGGAACAAGTCTGTTTTTATAAATGTTTGACTAAATGTTCTAGCGCCCGTTAATTTAACGGGCTTAATGTCTAGTTTAATTATAAAGCCCAATAACAATCCTGTTTTCCTCTATATTTCTGCATGGTACAATATATACAAAAGTTTAACGCAATTTAAAATTTGATTTTAAATTTTAAATTGCTCTAATTAAAGTTTTGCCTGTGGAGGAAATAAAAACTTCTCCACTAATGTAGAGAACTGTAACCATTACTGTAGTTTCTATAACCAAGGTGACTGAAAGTACTCGTATAAAACGTTAAATATATAGAAAGGCCGGTATTTTTTTTAAGAAAAGGTGGCAACCCTAGTGTAAATGTAAGATATTAAACTTTTTTCCCCTTACAATTGTGTTAAAAAAAACTTGCAGTAGAAAAACAGTGGAAGATGTTCATGTAACCAGAGATCAGGTGGCTTCCTCTGACATAAATCTTGTAAACACAAGAGTCAATCATTACACTGGCTACAGTAAGAAAGGAGGGATTAAAAGACCAATACCCATAGCAATTAAATATATGAGCTTGTGCTTATATGGTACATTTATGAAGTATGAAATCTCACCTGTATTTTGTACAAGTAGAATTCTGACCTGAAGGATCACCTGGCGTAAATGTAACAGGTGGTGATACCTGAGCAGACAATAAGAAACCCAAAGCAAGGACAACAAGGGCAACTGTGGTACCTATGGCAATAAAACATGATTCTGTAATACAATAACACACTGGCCATAGTTAAACCATTTAAATGATCTTAGAAATATTCACTTTCTTTTCACCTTGATTTCTGATCTTGACTAAAGTAGTCTACATTACTACAAAAGTATTCCACACTACTTGCCTGCGCAATGTTTTGCAGACAGTAAGCACGGTAGCACAATCTCACTTTTAGGACACACACTAATATTCAAATCCAAACTCATGCAGATTATATACTGTAGGACCAGACAAAAGCTGAATTCAGCTTGCCAAATTCTTAAATCATAATTTGGACTTAAACTAAATCCAGCATTTATAGGATATGCAAATTGTGACATTTTGCTAACATTCTTTCCTATGTTATTTAATTAGCCTAGACTACATTTTAGGAGGCTACATTTACAGGAATACACTATGCATTTGCAGTCCAGGTTTCTCCTTTGATGTACACAGACCACCACCCTTCTGCCTCAATGTGAAACCTGTATTGCCAAGTACTGGAAATTGTTTCCCCTTGAAGGAATCTATCACTGTATTGTGCATGTAGAACTCAGTTATCAGTATCAAATATAATTTCCATACAAATCCCATACCTGTGAGACTTCCGAGTGTGAGTTTTCTTCTGCCAAGTTTTTCAACTAGCCATACCCCGAGTAGTGTAAAACTAAAATTAGTAAAAGCTGTAACAGCAGCAAGCCAAATAGCAAGTCTGTCATCATCCACACCAGACATCTGCAATATGGTAGCACTGTAGTACCTGGAATACACAACAGGGAAGATGCTTATGTCATGAAAAAACATGTCTATGACTTGTCAGTGGTTGGTAAGCACAAAGTACAAAGTTGACCTCCTGCAGACTGAATACATGGGAAATAGCTAGTTAGTTGTTGATAGTTAGTTAAAAGTTAGTTGTTATGATGCACACTGCATACAAAAGATTAAAAAGTTAGATAACATTTACGTTGTTAAAAGTTAGTTGTTATGATGCACACAGCATACAAAAGATTACAGCACAATGCATAACAATTAAATGTTAATTAGTCATTATGTAAAAATTATATGTCAACTTTTGAAATGGTTGCATTGTTACGTAAGAAAACGTAACAATGCTTAAGAAAAAAATAGATGTATTCTTACCAATACTTTTTTGAAATGAAACAAGTTTCAATTAAGGTACAAACTGACCTACAGTTTGTCATGTCTTAAGCAATTTTCACCAGCAGTTTGGCTAAAAATATATAAGCCTTCATTTTAGATGTCACCTCTTCTTCTAGTACTACAAGAGCTGAATACCTGTTCCATCTGCCACCATTTCCCTATATTAGTAAAGACATCTGAGTACATCATAGAATATGTGTTCTCTCAGCACAGGCCAAATTTACAGAACACTCTTAAAAAACTGCATCTTGAGTGGCACAATGCCCTGACTGGGTTTTCATTATTTATAACAATAATAAAAATAGAACATCAGTAACAACTGTTGTCACTGGATACAATATTATACAAATTCTAGCAATCTTCAACAGATGAAAAAGAAAGGGGACTTCTACAATTTTTAAAATCTATTAAACTGTAGGGGGTATGTATTGAATTCAAATAGTTTGAACATATTTTTTTCAGAACAGTATACTGAAAGTAGTTATCAGTCAGTGCCCACTGGCACTCTAGCAGTTGCAGGGTAGTTATGCACCAGACTATCTTCCATATGTTCCTTCTGTTCACGGCCACAGATAATAATGTTATTGGTAGGGATGCAAAAAATCCACTATTTTGGATTCGGCTGAACCCCCAAATCCGTTGTGAAAGATTTGGCCGAATACTGAACCGAATCCGAACCCTAATTCGAAAGAGAGCCTTGCACAAAGTGAATGGCTAAAAAATGTTTTACTTCCTTGTTTTGTGATGAAAAGTCACACAATTTAAGGATTCAGACTGGCCAGGCACAAGGATTCGTCCGAATCCTGCTGAAAATGGCTGAATCCTGGCCGAATACCGAACCGAATCCTGGATTCGGTGCATCCCTAGTTATTGGTAGTGAGAGCTTTCATCACATTCCAACAAAGTTTACAATATTCAGATTTAAATGCTGTATATACTGGTGTATTTTGATAAAGAAACAAAGGAACAGTTTTAACAGACAGTAAATTATGCTGGTAGAGAATTAATTCTATAAACTGCATGTAAAATAAAGGTCTGCGACTATAAATATGCTTAAATGTTATAATTAGAGTAGAAACAATTTTGTGCCTGCCCATGGTGAAGCCTACTGTTGCTTTTACATTGCAGTTTTTGGACAGTAAAGAACAAAAAGTAAATTTAATCTCAGTATATATATGTTTATAGTTTACAGGAGCCATAGCCTCTGTTGCACCATGCATGCAGACACACACACACATACCACGGCCACGTGAGAAAGGAAACTGCAGTACATGGTGAAACATTTTTCAAAGTGTATTTATCTATGGGTGAAAGTTAAATCCCATAGGAATGAACAGAAAGTGGGTGATTTATCCGAGTTCAACTCTAATCTCACATTTTGATAAATCTGCACCTAAACGTAAGTCTTCTTTAACATATTTGTTTGGGTGACAATACTTCACTATAAATATTTTCCAAGTTTTAACCATTCAATTCCATACTTTTGGGAATTCCAGAGAAAATATAATTGCTTTTGGAGAACCATTTTTGTGCATTCCAAGGGTTAAGTAGTATACTTTTACAGAATACCACCTGATGCTGGTCATTGTCCATCATTTAACAATGATTTGTATTGTAAGTATGTGTTTGCATTACTTTACAAGCACTGACACAAACAGTTCAGTTATAATACATCAGACAGCAAAAATAAATATGCAAGTGCTAGGAATGTCAGTATACAATAGGAATGAGTCCCCTGGCCTTAAGATAATACAATCTATTAAGCAAAGTACATAACAGCTGCAATACATAAAAATATTGGGCATGAAGCAATGTTAAATGGTGACATTGCCATGCTGTATATAAGTAGGCCAGCCTTTATTAGTGTATAGTACATGCCAACAATGTATTTCAGAAGAAACACAATAGCAGATGGCAGTTTTCAGGCTGTTTGCTAGCTAAACAGATGTGCTGGGTCTCTAAAAAGATATCAGTCCTTAAAAAAAGAGTAGGGGAAAAACTCAAAACATAATACATATAAATAAATATACACACCCGACGTTTATAAACTCTATGGGAAAAGCTACAAAAAGGGGAATTTAAATTTATATATTTAAATGCAGGAAACTCTTCCATATTTTAACCCTATGACAACATTACATTTTCTACTAGCTGTCATATCTGCAGTTCATCTCACCATGGAATGTATGGCAGTGACAGACAATATCACTCATTTTAGGATTATAGAGTATAGATAGTGGCCATGTCACAAAGTGTTATGCAAATTCTATAACCATTATTGTGATTTATATAATATTTATACATGTGCCACAAATCTCTGCAACAATAAAAAGATGAAGGCTTAAGCCCATTTGAATTGATGTGCTTCTTCCCCTTGCAAAGTTTGGATTTTGTTTCGACTTGGAGGCAGTCTGGGAATTGAACGCACCCTACAAACAAGTAAGTGGTGGGCAGCAGTAAATTATTTTGCTGATGACAATTGTTAGTGTTTGTCGCCAGGCGACTTTTCGCTGTGGTGAATGGTCGTTACTCTGCAAATTCACTGAAATGCAGATTTTATTCGCCAGAGTTTCCATCACCACCTCAGAGCAGGTGAACTGATAAAACAAAGCTCGCTCATCCTCAATCTGATGTCATTATATCCTGTTTACCGGCAATGCATTAAAGTTGTAAAAATGCAAGTTACTTGTCCTGTTTTTAAGCAGGATTGCCTGCAAAAGTCCTAAATATTAGGGCATGAGAGGATCTCTTATAAAGATGTATATAAATGTACCTGCCCTATTCAAATTAACCTAAGCGCAAGGGTAATAGTGAAGTTTCACAAGGCTAGTTTCACTGGTCCAGCCTTGCTTGTACTTCACTCACATCACTGATATCGATCAAGCAATAGACAAGGATATTTCTTTAAAGCCATTATAAGATACACTTCTGCACATATAACAGAATAAATGCTGTACAATGAACCTGTACTGTCTGTCTTCGAAAGCTGGCCATAGATGCAAAGATCCGATTGTACGAATCCTCGATTTGTACTATTTTCAGATTGTGTGTGGAGTGTCCCAGAATTTGTCTTCCCATGCAGATATGTAATTCAGTCGATTGGAATTTCTGTCGGCTGCCAATAATATCCATGAATGTATTGACAATCTGACAATTTTCAGTGGGAGACTGCTTTTGTCGGACATAACCTTTGGTACGATCGCTGTCAGGACAGAACATCGTCTGATCTGTTCTTTTACTGTTTTATTTGATCTGAATGGTTAGTGGCAGGTCGGGAGATGGGGACGTCCGATCAGTTGTCCAATATTGAAGGTAATCTTTGCGTCTATAGCCAGCTTAAGCCCTAATTAGAAACAATTTTGATCAATATGATCATTTTTCAAAGCAATGGCCTTTTTCTACATTGTACAATATAGCAATGTGCTTTAGTAGCAAATACAATGGTTGATTCGTATTTTATTGTGACATTAACCATTTATATTCATTAGAGTCTTAATTAGAGTTTCCAGCTATTGTCAGAGGACATTTTGGCTTTTCTTCATTATATGCCTAGGTATCATACAACTGATTGTAAATGTATTCTGCAGCTCTTAAAAAAGAGCTTGGCAATACATTTCAGTACATATTTTACAAAGCTCTACATAATTATTGTTCAAGGTTTGTTAATGAAATGTTGGCTGAATTGGACATTGACAGGCACAGTTCTTGTTACCCAACTACTAGTGCAGGAATTTCAATCCACCAAGCAGCTCTGTGGTTGGATATATAGTAAATAAAATGTCAGCTTTCTTATCTGCTAAGTATATTAGCAGCATTAATTATTTCCCCAGGCTGTGACAGCTACCAGTGATTGCTTGTTTATCAAGACCAATTCCTTCCACTAGATAAATGACACTTCTTCTAGGCTTTAGGACAGTCATACCCCTCATTATAGGATGTGCTGACTTCATCCATCATGTTTGGTAATTAGCAACTTCTAGTGAAATAAGCCTTGGCTCTTCAAAACAAGTGGCTCAAAGATTTATCTTCAGGACTTCAGGTGAAGATGCTGTACTATATAAAAGTAAATGCCAATTCTCTTTCACTAATTCTACTTAACACGGGCTGAATCATATTACTCGAATGAAAACAAATGGTTATACTGTACGTGTGCCCTTGGTTTGTGTTTCAGCACAATGTTTAATGCATGCAAATAGGCAAACTGTAGAACTTGAAGGGATTCTATCATGATTTTTATTATGTTATTTTTATTTCTAAATTAAACTGTTTAAACTGCAAATAATTCACTTTACAATATAAAATTGAATTCCTGAACCAGCAAGTGTATTTATTTTAGTTGTACAGGTATAGGACCTGTATCCAGAACGCTCAGGACCTGGGGCTTTCTGCATAACGGATCTTCATACCTTAAGTCTACTAGAAATTCATGTAAATATTAAATACACCCAATAAGTTAGTTTTGCTTCCAATAAGGGTTAAATATATCTTAGTTGGGATCCAGTACAAGGTAATGTTTTATTATTACAGAGAAGGAAAGGAAATCATTTTTAAAGATTTAATTATAATGGATTCTATGGGAGACGGCCCTTCTGGATAATGGGTTTCCAGATAACGGAACCCAAACCTGTAACATTGGTGTGTAGGCAGCGATCTCAGGTCATTTTGCCTGGTAATGTGCTTTCAGAAAGAACCAGCACTTTAGGATGGAATGGCTTTCTGGCAGACTGTTGTTTCTCCAACTCATTATGGCTCATTATAGCAGCCCCTCTGGCATTTGCCAGAACCCACAGATTGGCAGTCTGGGCCTGGTTTGCTCTTTTGAGAAATGGATTTCAGTGCAGAATTCAGCTGGAACAGAAATAGTTTTTAACATATTTGCTGGTTTCAGGGGCACGGAGTTAATGAGGTGAGTTGAAGTACTCCTTGTAACTTTAAGAGCAAAATGTCAGTTTTTTGTTAAGCTGGAGATTCATCTCTTCTAGTGCTGAGAGCACTATTGCACTCTCTTCATTAGCGACCCCCTCCCTGACCCCCCAGCACAGGAAATATAAAATGAATCATCTATTTTCAGCAAAACTTGGCTTATCGTAAACAAGGTTGAAGTATATCACGTTATTCCATTTTTGATCGAATAAAAATCGTTTGAAACTTACAAAGTGAAAAACTTACTACATGAATTCTAGCAGATAAACTGCCAAGGCAAATTTATAGGTGGAAAAATCCATCCTGACCCCAAAATGTTAATCTAATTGCACCCTGGGTCAATGTTCTGGTGCCTTAAGTACTATTCTTTAGTGCAGAAAAGTCTGGGCCAAGGAGCAAGCACTATGTACAAAGTCCAATTCGTGTTAGCCAGAGGTTAAAGGAAGGATTGTGTTCAAGAAAGTCCAAGAAATCACTAAATTAATAATAAAGCACCCAGGAACCCACATCTTGGCGTTCCTTTTATTTTGACTTTTCAGTGTGATAACATCTCGTGCATGGCGCAATGACGTCAGTGCACGGCAACGCCATCTTGGAAGTGAATCAGTACTGACATTTATCTGCTGTATAAGGGACCAAATGTCATAAATGAATGTCATAAACGAATAAACAAGAACGATATGAAGCATTATCCATCAGTCGCTGGATTTTCAAACTCAAAGCGTTATATAAGGCTCACGCTCACCCATTGGTTGTATAAGCTTCTAGATATAGCCACAACTAGTTTAACGAGGGTATTGGAGTCATACTTGTTTAACCAAAACAACACTAGACACAAATTTTGAATTGCTCTAAGACAGTGATCCCCAACCAGTAGCTCGCGAGCAACATGTTGCTCTCCAACCCCTTGGATGTTGCTCCCAGTGGCCTCAAAGCAGGAGCTTATTTTTGAATTACTGGCTTAGAGTCGAGTTTGGGTTGCATAAAAAACAGATGTGCTGCCAAACATTCTCTCCTGTAGGCTGCCAGTCCATATAGGGGTTACCAAAAAGCCAAGCAGAGCTCTTATTTGACATCCACATGGACTTTTTCATGCTTGCGTTGCTCTCCAACTCTTTTTTAAATTTAAATGTGGCTCACGAGCTGTGGACCCCTGCTCTAAGATATACCCAGCAGTTTTTGCTGATTGATGCTCAGCTGTATGAGAGGTTACAGGGATGAACTACCACATGGGTGATGTTTTACTTATTTGGTTGCCCAAAACATGTAACATTGGCCCAAGATCCACATTGCGGCCAAGGGCAAACCTAAAACAGGAAACTAGAATAGAACATTATACAAGACTGGAAGGCATAATAACAACTCCTGACACTTCGGGGATTCCACCTGCATATGTGCTTCACCACTTCCTCGGACAGGCCCATATAGTGAAGGCTATCTTCAGTGGGAGGGTTGAAAAGTTCAGCAATGATGATCCCTGTCCTTTACCTAAAGGATCGATTTTGAAATATCTGATTTTTTAGTATATAGACTTCATAGACCTTCACATAGCACTTTAGGAAACCACCAGTTGTTTTTTTATATTGAGGACACTAGCTCACCAATGTGTCTATTATCTTGATGCCTAGTCCCCATTTTCAACCTTTACGACATAATTATTTAGATATACAAAGTTGAGACCCCATTTTATGTTTTTCAGGGGAACGGAAAGAAATGTAAATCAAGGTTTTAATGTATGCGTCCACTGGAAAAAATTGCAATAGACAACAAAGTGGCAAAAAAAAGCCTATTTATCAATTTTTGACTTTTTTACTTGAAAAAAACCCTCATTGACTTTTACTTTGCCAGTGCAAAAAACTCAAACTGTGATATAAACTTAAATTTGAATGTTAATAAATTAGACCCTAGATGTACTTAGAGATAAACTAAACTGTACTATTGTGGTCTTTGATACTAGAAACGATTCATCTGTAATTGCTAGCAAGACATTCCAAAATGAAAGGGCAGACCAAGTAGCCCCATTTAATGAAATGATGACCATATGCATTACGTGTCCAAAGCAAGGTTCTATAAATGAATAACTAAAAGACCCCCGTCTAAGTATGCAGGGCCCTGTGTATAACTGCAGTTTGGCATTGGCTATGTGTGTATGTTAATTACTGGCCTTACTGTTATAGCTTGCCAAAAATATTTGCCATGTACACGTAGCTAAGAACTCTTTTATTTGTTCTGTTGCTCTGATACAACTTGTTGCCAAATGATGCCATGACCTTACAGGTAGAGACAGGTAATGGTAGGATTTTTAAGGTATGGTTTTTTTAGTAGACGTTGTTCTAGCCATTAATGTCCTTACAGCCTCTAGCTTCTTCTGCAAAAGTAGAAATGACAACTCACTAAACTCTTTCTATGCCTAGGAACATGAACACAGGGATTAAACTCTTGTTGTTTTTCTAAAATCCAACAGAAAGATAGATCATTCTGACCCCTTAAGTCCAATGAACAAGAAAGCATCCAGGTAGTGTAACATGTGAATGAAAAACTTCAAAATTATAATGGATGAGGACTAAAGTGGTATAAAATAATAGTGTCTCATCTGGCCTTCAGGCACATGATAAATTTGCCATTTATTTTACAGAGCTTTTTGCTACAAGTTTCCAACTGGGTCCCTTAGAGCAAACTGTTCCTTTAAAAGTTACATAATTTTTTCAGTGCAAATAAGATTGAACACATTTGGGGTTTTAAATCAAGTTCAAGCATGGAAAACAAATGAGACCGAACATTAGTAATTTATCGAAAAGTGCTGTCTCTGGAATTAGTTTAAATAATAAAACAAGCTTTCAACAAGGTTTCAGAATTAAAAGACTGATAAGGCTCTCAGTCTTAAGTGTATGGAGGCATGTCTATATACAAATATGTCATATATACTCTCATGATTGCATGAGAGTTTTCTAAATTATTCTTCGCAAGAAAAGAGTATTGTGGAGAATTTAAAAATTACTTTGAGACTATATAACCACTTGATATTACATCACTAATTAGTTTACAAACAAGCTTTAACAACAACCACTTTGAAAAGCCCTTATTAGGCAAACAAAAGAGGACACAGAAAGTTCTGGATTTATAGAGCAATACAGAATCTTCAGCTGAAATAATATATGCATATTACAAATTCCCACATGAAGTATATATTTTATCATCATCTTGCTAGTATTAGTGCAAAATAAATTCAACAACAAAAATTTTCACCAAGACTTATCCAACACATTATGTCAGTAACTATTTTTACCCAGCCCTTAACAGAGGCTCCTGGTGTGTTTATACAAAGACACTGTTGTTTTTGCTCCCGTTCTACATTGCCTGATGAAGCAGGAAATGCCTGCGAAACGCGTTGCAATATTGTTGTGAATAAACTATTACTGAAAATTACCACTTTCGTTGGTGTCTGCTTGGAGGAGTTCACTACTACCTCCTCTGAATTACCCATTGGGTTTTTAAGTGTTTTTAGCTATTTTTTTCCTTTTGGCGCCTCTGTTTTGTTTTATCACTATACCGAGTCCACCCCGAGTGGAGGGGTGTCATCCCCATTTTTCTTCCTTCTACAGAGAGCGACTTCTTATTCCTGAGTGGGGTCAGGATAATCTCCCCACCTGCCTATACAGTGGTTGCCTATTGGTAACCCTGGTTTGTGAGTATTAATTTGTTTACTCTACCATTACTCCTTGTAAAAACATATTACACTATTGGGGCTCTTGGTGTTCCTTTTTGTCTTTCCTTTAAAGGAATTGTTGGTATAAAAGTAAAAACTGTGTAAATAGATAGGCTGTGCAAAATAAAAAATGTTTTCAATATAGTTAGTTAGCCAAAAATGTAATGTATAACGGCTGTAATGACTGTAAGTCTAACCTAGCAGATCAGAACACTACTTCTTGCTTTTCGGCTCTCTTGGTTTACACTGACTGGTTACCATGGTTACCAGGCAGTTACCAATCAGTGACTTGTGGGGGGCCACATTGGTCATAACTGTTGCTTTTGAATCTGAGCTGAATGCAGAGAATCTATAGCAAACTCACATGTGCCATGTGGCCCCCTTCAAGTCACTGACTAACAGTTGTGTTCTGTTCTGTTAGACATCCAGTCGCTCCAGCCTTTATACATTAAATTCTTGGCTAACTAACTATATTAGAAACATGTTTTATTTTACACAGCCCATCTATGTACCCAGTTTTTATTTTTACCCTGAACTGTTCTTGTTATATAAATGGTCTGTGCACCAGATGACAAGATGGCTCATTTATGAACACAGCATAAAGTACAAATCAGATGATGATAATGCAGCTTTTTTCTCAGAATTCCAGTCTATTCGCATGCACCTCCTAGTTTACTCCCCCCTAGGACTTCCATGTGATGCACCAATATAGACACAGATAAGTGCACATGCAAAATTGGAAAATACAAAAAGGTTCATGTAGTTCTGCAGTTGCTGTCATTGTAGTCTGTTGTGCATACTACTACTTCAACTGGATATTGATGACAGCTAGTGAATTTATTTACCTTTACAATGTGCTGGTTGGGAATCCGGACACATCACCTCTGATGCACCAAAGAGGCAAACAACAACTGCCTACATTGAAAAGCAGTGTGGAGTTTCCACTGCTTCTTTTGCATATGTATGGAGCACTAGCCTGTTATGCACAGAGTTTTTGTGCTGTCACAGTGTGAAGGCGAAAGGTCAAAAAAACTATAATAGTGTAACATATGGTAAACACAAAGTGTTTTTTTTTTTTAATCACTCATTTCACTTCCAGCTATTGAGTTCAATCCACTTATGGGGGAAAAAACATTACTCATCCTCATTTGTAAAAATTGTCACAGTTGGATTCAACTTTCATAAGCCTATTTGTGCAGTTGTCAGAATTTTTAAATAATCAATATATTTTTGTATAGTGCTTTAATTTTTATTTAACATATAGTTGTGCTCATACTGTAAGTTTACATAACTTGGCAGAATTTAAGATTTCTTAACCATTTTTCAGAGAATATGAATGATAACACAAAACGTTTCTTTCACTCATGGTTAGTGGTTGGCTGAAGCCATTTATTGTCAAACAACTGTGTTTACTCTTTTTAAATCATAATCACTAAACAAACTACCCAAATCAAAAGTTTACATACCCTGATGATTTGGCCTGATAAAATGCACACAACTTGACACAAAAGGGTTAGAATGGCTATTAAAGGGGTGAGTTAACATTTAGTATAATGTAGAGAGTGATATTCTGAGACAATTTGCAATTGGTTTT
>CM044436.1:64728722-64740344 GCA_024363595.1 Xenopus borealis
CATGGTGGTGGATCACTGATGTTTTGAGGATGTGTGAGCTACAAAGGCACAGGAAATTTGATCAGATTTGTCAGAATTGATGGCAAAATTAATGCAATAAGTTATCAAAAAATACTGGAGAAAAATTTGCACAAATCAGCCTGGATGCTGCTCATGGGATGTACTTGTTCATTCAAGACAGCCCAAGAATTTACGGGAAACGGAGGACTTTTTTCCAGGAAGAATGAGCAGCTTTACCGTATGAGAAGATAAAGAGCCTCATCCACAACTACCACAATAGACTTCAAGCTGTCATTGATGTTTAAGGGGGCAATACACGGTATTAAGAACTGAGGTATGTGAACTGTTTGAAAATCTTCTATTTGTATTAGTAATACAAATATTAAAAAGGACCAATAGATTACAAATCTGTACCTAAACCTGTACTTACATTACAGTGTTGATACCCGCCAGTTGTTGGAACATCTGCAACCCACAGCCAACAATAAGTGCACGTCGAGTTGGAGGATATATCAGCATTCTATAAATAACAGGGCCTCCTAAAAATGAAATATTGTTGTAAAATAAATAAAAAGTATGTTTCTGTAAAAATTGTCATTTAATAGCACAAATACGGGCATATTCATGAAGCAGATTATGTAACTTTTTATAAGTAAAACATGCAGCACAGCCAAAGGCTTCCAGAACTGCTTCAGCAAGAATTAAAAATAGTTTTAATACATAACCCCACTGAGGATTAAACTCAACAAGCCAAAGGCTTATTTAATTTCTTTGAAAACTAATACTTTTGGATATTTGCATATACAATATTAATTTTACCTTAATGAAGTGTTCAACTTTTTTATATTAATATGTTATATTTGAGCAATTTAGAATATTTCAACAACATAAGCAAGTGGGCAAAAAGTTACATTTGGAATGTGCAAACTCTGGAGGGATTTTAAGAGTTATATAGTGTGAGGTAACGACATATTGCCCATAACTAGGCATGATGTGGCTATGCAGTGCAAGTGATGATGTCACATTGGTGTAAAATTTCTATATTTAAACCAATTTCAATATTCATTTAGTGCCCATTGTAGGTCTATGTTTCATAGTTCCTGGGTGTACTTCTAGATTGCTTCTGTTACCAACTTTTGCTGGTTATCTGACCCAGCTTGAACTCTGCCTGGACTGACCCCTTCTTGTTATCTGACTTTGCTTGAACTCTGCCTGGACTGACACTTGCCTGTTACCTGACTGGGCATGAACTGTGCCTGAACTGACCCCTGCCTGTTATCGGATTGTGAGTGAACTCTTCCTGGACCAACACTTTCTTGTTAATTGACTGTGTTTCATCTCTGCCTAGACCAGGGGTCTGCAACCTGTGGCTCTTCATCCTGCTTGCTGTGGCTTGGACATGTAGTCTTTACAGCCCTCACACCTGCTTGTGGCTTCTTGAGTGTGCGACCGCCATAAGCTAATGGTTAGTGCTGTACAGGGTCGGACTGGCACCGGGACTTCTGCCTTAGTGCCCCCTCTGTAGCCAAGGGCTGCCGCCTCCCCACCACGCGCATGCGCGTCAGCACGAGCGTCAGCTAAAGAAAAATTGTCTGGCGCCGCAAAACATAACACAGCTTATAAACTTTTAAAAGTTTGGGTATGCTGCTGCACGGTTCCCACCTCCATGCTGTAAGAGGCGTGCTTCACATTGGGAAACAATGGAAGGCAGTGAGACAGTGTCCCTAAGGGCCAGACAGGGGAACACCAAATTGGAAATCGACGCAGAAGGAGCTGCTGGGAGGAAACGTTGCGTTGGTGTACAGGTAGCAGCTCTATAGCCCTGGTGCAAGGGGGCACTAGACACACTCATTTGTTCTTTGAGAGAAAGAGGGAGAGTGATAGGCTCAGGAGTCGCTACAAATTGCAGCTACTCCTTGTTGGACACTGACCATACTAGGCACGTAATGGCACCAAGCATGCTGTTCCTTTTGGCACAGCAACTTCTGGCACATGCTCCCCAGGCTCTTCTTTATGCTGGTAATGAGGGAGCTTGCTTGCTCTCGACAATGTTCTTGGGAACCGGAGGAATAAGGGAACCCAACCAGTTGTTCAAGTCACATAGAAATACTCAAGACAGGAATGAGCTTAATTCGTATATAACCACTCCTATGGGTTATTGGACGGAGCAAGTAAGTAATCTCCACTTTCACCAGTGCAAGGTAGTAACTGTAGAGAGGGAGGGGGTCTAGAGAGTTAACTACTGTACCACCCTAATGGGGTCCAACCCCTTACCTCACTGCCTGACAGCCTCTACTTGATTTCCTGCCTTCCTTCACATCAGGGCTGGAGTCGGCATTAATGACGTAAGAAAATGGGGTGGGATCGGTGACATCCTCATATCTGCCAGGGCTTTTAAAGGGATTTTAGCATTAGTACCAGGGAAGCACAGGTAGGAACTGGGATGATGTTTCTCTCGCCTGTCACTCCTGGGACGTCTCTATACAGCCCCAGGGTCAGACTGGCCCTGTGGGACACAAGTAATAAACCCGGTGGGCCCCGCTGGCCCAGATCCTCACCCTGGTTTTCTTCATGTTTTGAAGAATTCCAAAAAACAGACTTCCTGCACAGTGTGAGTGTGTACCCTGACGATCGTGCTGACGCGCATGCACGTGGTGGGGAAGCGGCAGCCCTTGTGTCCAGAGGGGGGCACTGAGGCAGAAGTCCCGGTGCCACAGACTACAAGACCAAGCCACAGCAAGCAGGATGAAGAGCCGAATGAGGCTCCAGAGCCGCAGGTTGCAGACCCCTGCCATGGTTGAATTCAAGGGTTTTTTAACCCCTTTATCAGCCTGGAAGACCATGGAATACAGCTGTACTGGATGGTCACAGGAATCTTGCCATAGTAAATAAAACCCTGTTACATCATCAAACTAAGTCAAGGGACCATATAATGGCCACACTCCCTAATTACCATGTCCACTTTACAGAATTTGGCAGGTTATGAAAGTCTGGGAGTTTTATAGCCATGTGTTATGTATTATAACAGTTCTGCTAATGAAGATGAAATTCCCCTTTAAGCTGCTAGTCTCCGTTCTCCCAACTGTTTCTTTATCTTAAATTGTTACAATTATTGTAGGTGCTGAGTATTCTGGGCCAAAAAGCCTCTTTTTTTAATTATGTCTCAGAAACATCTTTTTATTACGCCAGTGCAGGAGATCAAAGAGAAACTCTGGACTCTTTAATACAAATCCAGAACTGCAGGCTGAGCTGTCAAAATCGGGACTCACAGAAAACAGGACAGTTGAGAAGTATGTATACCACACATCATTGTGAGCATCAGTACGTATAACAAATAAGTGGTTATTAATGGACAAACAAAGCTCTATACAAACAAATTCTAAATAAGGCTTTTTGTCTGTGCTACATTTAGTCATGACCAGTTTAGTCTTCTCTTGTGCAATGCCATGGCAAGGTCATGTAGAACAGACAATAAACATGACTCACAACCATTAACAAAAGGATATGTAGATAATTAAAAAAAAACAGATGATTTCATGATCTTAACACACCATCGACAATTATATATTCTTCTATAACAGAGGATAAAAAGAACACACATAAAGATCCACAAAGCATAAAACAAATCTATCAGAGAAATGTTCACATTTGCTGAAAGGAAGGATGGGAATTAAAATGTAGTATATAAAACAGATAAAAAAAAAACTGCATTTTTTATAGCAGGGGTTCCCAACCACGGGCCTTTACAAGGTGCACCAAAATGGACACCGTGCGCCAAACTGGATGCCGGCGAACTGAATTGGACTTCTATTGGCAGAAAACTGCACCGGCCCAGGGTTTTTCTAGCGAGCACCACGGAGAGATCTTCTTCCGGCTTCTTCAAATTTCCCTGGGCAAATAGAATTAAATAGCCGACTGAAAAGTTTGGTTTTTCGTTCCACTACATACATGCAACAGCGCGAAGAAAGAGGAAGCAGGAAGACGATCTCTCCGTGGTGCTCACCGGTATAGCCCCAGGCCAGTGAAGTTTTCTGCTGCTAGGAACACCGGCCCAGAGTATCAGGTAAGTCATTACAATCACTTGGGGTGCTAAACATTTGGCACCGCCAAGTGCAAACAGACTTTCATTCTCCTTTAAAGGAATTGTTCAGTATAAAAGTAAAAACTGGGAATCGGAGGAATAAGGGAACCCAACCAGTTGTTCAAGTCACATGGAAATACTCAAGACAGGAATGAGCTTAATTTGTATATAACCACTCCTATGGGTAAGTAATCTCCACTTTCACCAGTGCAAGGTAGTAACTGTAGAGAGGGAGGGGGTCTAGAGAGTTAACTACTGTACCACCTAATGGTAAACAACCATATGGGTAAACAAAACATATCTTTAATATTCTCCCATTACACATATCCTAGCAGCAGATGAGCATTTGCTGGTAACTGCTCTTTTTTCAGTGAGCATATTTCACTTATGTTTCTTGTTCAAATAAGAAAAATTAAATATCCTAGCCAAAAGGACATGAAGCCAGATTAGTCATCAGAAAAATAATGTTGACTAAAGAACTGTATTCCTACATGAAAAATGAACAAATAGGGGGCACATTCATTATTGCGCAAAGTGTCTAACGCTTGCGCTAATTCACCAGCGTGACGTCAATTCGTAACTTCGGAAATTCACTAACACCGGCTCTGGCGAATTTTTGCTAGCGAAGTAGATAGACTTGCGCAACTTCCCACCCTTACGTCAGGCGAAGTTGTGCACTGATGGAGGATCATAAATTCGCAAATTCACTAAGATGAACATTTTCCTGAACGTTAGTTCAATACAATAGATGGGAGGTTAAAAAAAAAATTTTTTATTTTTTTTTCTTCCTATATAATTTATCTTTTTTCCTCTATTAATAGCATTGGGATCAACCAGCATACTGGCCAGGTGACAACCCTAACAGCACATAAACAATTTAGTTTGGATTGATTCTGACATTGAGATTTATCTGAATGGCATAAAAAAAGCACTGCAGGTCCCTTTAAGAATCACAAAACAGAGATTAGGATGTACTTCACTTCCGCCTAGGACTGTGCAAGTACAAATAGTAAAAGTCCATGGGTAAACAATAGGTCAAAAATTTACCTTTTCCTCCTTCTTTCTCTTCTTCATCAATACTGTTTTTTATACTGTCATATTCTTCATCAATAGATTGATTTCCACGAATCTGAGATAAGACTCTTCTTGCTTTTTGTGTTTGGCCCTTCTGAATAAGCCAACGTGGACTTTCTGGAAGAAAAAGAAACCCAAAGAACTGGAGACTTGCAGGTAAAGCTGAAAGTCCAAGCATATACCTGCAAAGAACAAAAAAGAGTATGTATATTCCATGTAACAAATGACAAAGTATCAAAAGGCAAAAACTGATTAGTTAATTTCCATTGATTAACCTGCTACATTTTCTAGGCAAATCTGTCTAATTATGAACCTGAAAACAGATACCATATATTTAAAATTGCAGTTCTATGTTACTGTATATGACTCCTTTCTCTTTTTTTTTTTTTACAAAAATGGCATGTCAGATGGTGTCCTCCATAATATAATATGTATACATTAATAGAAAAATGTTTATTAGTGGTATAATAATGGACTCATGACTCTTAAGCAGTTTCATTAAAAAGCAGTCCCATCATGCTTCCTGGCAGAGATTTTAGCTTTTTATATAAAATACAGATGACAAATCCAAGGCACTGTAATTCCCCACCCCCACAGGTTATAGCATTTTATTGTTGTTGGTAATAAAACAAATGACAGTATTAAGTGCTAAATCAAAACAAAATCAAATCTAGTAAGCCTAATCACCTATACAAGCCAACTAACTGTTGGGCCCTGCCTCAAATCTAAGGATACACAATAAAATAGCAATTAATTCTTCAAAGCTTTTCTTTGAGGGGAAAGGTGGTTGTGACACCCTACTAATCATCCCCTTTTATACCCTCATTTCACTTTGTCC
Source organism: Xenopus borealis (assembly GCA_024363595.1). NCBI lineage: Eukaryota > Metazoa > Chordata > Amphibia > Anura > Pipidae > Xenopus > Xenopus borealis. Next base: position 64,734,716 of record CM044436.1, read on the forward strand.
TTTTGTCACTTTTGGCATAAATTGTGCCTGATTAGAACAATGCCGGTATTTAAAGAGATACTGACACCTGAAATTAAACTCTTTTTTACATCTATTATAATATTGGCTTTGAAAGCTACTTCGAGATGGGACAGCCAGGTTGGCAAAGTCAGAGTGTCAGAGAGTCAGGCTTAGGAACTTCAACTAATAATTATATACAAAAACAAAACTCTCAGCAAAAAAATTTCAGCATGACCTATAGGTAACATCCAGGGGCATATTTACTAAATTCACATGAATGATTCGAAATTCGATCAAATTTACAAAAAGATTTGAATTTGAATTTCAAATAACTTTTTTGGGTACTTTGACCATCGAATTTTAAAAAATTTGATCGATTTGAATAAAAATCTATTCGATCATTCAACCATTCGATGGTTGATTCGATCGAATTTTCAAAATTCACTGGTCAAAGTGGTCTTCAAAAACATTTGAAAATTCAAATTTGAATCTTTTTGAAAACTTTGAATCCTTCATGTGAATTTGACAAATCTGCCCCTAACTATCCTTATACTACTTTCTACTGATCTTTGATATTTTGCTATTAATCTTAAATGTAACTGAATTCTGTATTTATTTGTATATTTATTATGGTACAGACTCCTACAATTTTTTTTATTAATTTACTGTTCTGCTGTAAAGTGCTATTAGCATAAGTAGTGCCACATAAATAATATTCATACATACATACATTACATCAAGTTTTGGCAGGCAAAAGTACTCACAAAAGAACTCACAATTTGGTATCACCATAAACCAGGAGTGCCCATACTTTACTAACGAGGGGTCTACTTTTAGGGATGTCGTTGCATTATGGTCTACATCCATAAAATCATTGTTAGCATTCTGTTCCAATAAAACATTAATTAAATATTGTATTGATTTTTGAGCAAATGTATGTTGCTGGGTTTAAGTAACATCTATTTATTATGTAATTTTAATAATAAACTGTAATAAATATCTTAATGAAAATAATTAAACAGGATAGTAATTAAGTCAAGCTGTTTCTTGACAGTGTCTTGAGATCTACTCATCACCAGCTAAAGGTCTACTGGTAGACCCCGATCTATCACAGACTGGGGTGAAAAAAATCACTGCACAAAGACTTGTTTTTGTAAAAAGGGAGATTTATACTTTGTAATGATATATGCTTTCTGAATACAAAATTAAGCAAAAAAATTCTCCATCACCTGCATGCAAATCATAACCTTAAAATGACAGCATGCTTCTACCTAGGGGAAGTTTTGTACACATAGCACGTATATAAGGGGCTTGCAATATTGATCTAGCCAGATTCTGAAACCGAGGAAGGAAATCTTTTAATCTGTATAACATTAGCTGAAAGTAAAGCTGTATTTGTCTATATAACTATTATTTAAAGATAAAATATTTTTCCAGAATTATTAATAATTGTGACCAATTCTGATTTTACTGAACAAATTATTAATGGACATTTTATTCTCAAAATGTTTTAATGTAACTTTGATGTTTAAATATTTACAAATATTAATAAGAATACACATGCACAAATGTTTTTCAGTTTCTGTGTATGATGTACATCATCTCCATCCTAATGTATGGGATATATTGAAAATGTTCTTTAGCTTGTTAACTGGACATAAAGAGAAACAGCTATGTTAACAAAAAGGTAGGCAATAATGATTCACTTTTAAGGAAAATAACTTTATATTTAACTATTTTAAGGACTGTTCAAGAGAGGCAACACTAATCTAGCATTTAAATTTGTATAATAATCAGATATGCCTAAGAATTCTGTTTAATTTAATAATAAAAGTAAGTTTGTTACAGTCACCCTTCTCTAGTTCTGGAACACCTAGGGGCAGATTTACTATTGGTCGAATTTCGAATATAAAAAAATTAGAAATTCGACCAAGGGAATAATGGGGAAGTAAAATCCTTCGAATTCGACTATCGAATACGAAGGATTTTACCGCGATTCGATTGATCGAATATTCGAATCGAATTTGAATATTCGAACGATTTTAATAAATCGATCGAATTTTTTATATTTGATCTTAGGGAAGGATCCCCATTTCGGTAGCTTTAATCTGGCGAAGTAGGTGGTCGAATAAAAATTTAAAAGTAAAGGTAAAGTATTCAACCATCGAATTTTCAAAAATTCTAATTACATTTTATTCGAATATTCGAATCATTAGAATTCCAATATTCGATGGTCAAATTAGCCTAATTTGCATATTCGAAGATTCTAATTTGATACAAATTCGATCAAACTTCTATTCTTCATGTGAATTTAATGTGAATTTAGTAACTCTGCCCCCTAGTTTTCATAGTTCAAATAAATATTATTTTTTAAGCAGCAAACACCGTCCAGTACCCATGACTGCAAGAACCCATTCCTCTGTCTGCTGAAGTGTGAAAGTATGCATACATGCGTACTGCAATCCCTGTAATGGGAATATTGTTCATGTAATTTTTCTACATGAATAAACCACAACTGTATTCACATTTTGTTACACTGTGAAATTCCTACCTCAACATATTCTCAACATCAAAACTGGTAATAATTGTCAATAACCAACAAATATATCCAACTTTTGTAGCTGCAGTTGTATTTCCTGCAAGAAATTTATTTTCAATTATTTTAAAATTGTACATCTCTAATGACATTTATAGATGGCCACATTCTCCCTGTCAAATGCTGCATTTTTTGTTGCACCTGCATCAATCGAGAAATCAGGTGCATAAATCTCAGTTCATTAGGGCCAAACACATAGGGGAGATTTACGAAGGGTCGAATTCGAGTGTTAATTAACCCTTGAATTCGACCTTCAAATTTGGTCGAATTGCAATCTTTCAAAGTCGAATATCGAATTCAAAGGATTTTAGCGCAATTCGATCAATTGAATTAAAAAGATTCGATCGAGCAATTAAAAAGATTCGATCGAGCGATTAAATTGTTCAAATCAAACGATTTCAACCAGCAAGTACTTCAAAGAGCAAGTACTCGATGATCGAATAGATTTTTATTTGAATCAAATTTTTTGAAATTCGATGGTCGAAGTACTCAAAAAAGTTATTAGAAATTATAATCTTTTTGAAAATTCGATCGAATTTCGAATTCTTCACACGAATTTGATAAATCTGCCCCATGCCCCTGCATGGTTTTGCCCAAAAATTGTTTCGATTTTCAAATAATTTCAAAAACACTCCTTAAAGGTTCCAGGAGGTCCCCCACAGGCTACAATAGCAATTTTTTTCAGTTCGAATAAAATTTTGGCCTATTCGATAGTCGAAGTACCCAAAAATTAGTTAGAAATTCAAAATCTTTAAATTTGAATCTTCACTTCGACCCTTAGCAAATCTGCCCCACACTGTAGTATCAGTGAATACATTGTCTAAGACAGTGCTGTCCAACTTTTTACATGTAGCAAGCCAATTTTTTTCTCATACTGCATGTTTGAGGGACAGATTAAATAAAAACTATGATGTCCTTAAATGATACTTTACAAACATCCACATTTGTGGTGTATGTCATTAAATGCCCATGTGGGCAAATGTATGTGGGTCAGACATTTCATATGTTCAGTAATGTAAGTGTCAGATACTGGAACATACTGGCAGAGGGAAAGTAGGATGGAGCTAGATTTGAGGCAGATCAGGGCTTATCAAGGCCTGTATATTTGTAATTTTCAGCCATCTGATGTTTTATCAACTAGGCTGGTGAAATACTTGCTGGGAGGCAACCTAACTTCAAAGGGAAATGATATAAATTTTCAGTACCATTTTTGACCCTGTACAATATATGCCAGCAGCATTGCTAAACCAACTAGCATAGCTGAAACATGTAGGATTATGTGTGATAATTATCGCTTATCATGATCAGTTAATTGGAGAATGGCTAACTATTAAGAAGTTACAAGGTGGAACCCATGCATATTTTGAAGGTCAATATAAATAAATAAATAATTGGGCATCTTTTAAATTAAGGCAATGAAGTGACAGCAAAAGGTCAACATATACAATGAAAGAGGATTCCCTTCACTGCAGAACATACTATATATTTAAACAACAAATATTATATACAGCTACAAAATTCAAAAAGCATTTTGCACCTTCAGAGTGTTAAATATATTCAGTTAATCAGATTGTCAAAAACTGTGTGTCAATACCCCCTCACACATACGCACACTATATTTAGGGAAAATAGTTTTAACAATTAAACATGTTGGAATCATTCTTTGCCTGGTTAAAGCTAACATGCTTTCACCAAAATAATTTATAAAATAACATTCCAAGTAGTGTTTATTTTATCTATTGTATTCATGAGCAAAAATTTGCCTACAGAGGCTAATATCTATAAAACCATTCTGTGCCCTTAATTTCTGTTAAAGTAAATAGGAAACAGAAATAGATATTACCAACCCTTTGAGCAGCCTCGGTAACAGGATCCTGATGGCTAAGCAATAACAGCTGACCATTCAAAATGATAATGCTTATTTCTAAATACTATGAATATTTATACCTGCACAGTACCCAATGCATACCAGGACATGACTAACTGTGTTTTTAGAGACATAAAACAGAATGCCAGTGCCTTTCTATCTGAATGTTGCAGCTTAGCCAAATAGCACAAACATGCTTTTCAACCCAATTCAGTATTATCTGCAGTATCACTGGGGGAGCAGGTGCGTGTAATAAAAGTTGCTAATTTAAAAATATATGTGAGCAATGCAAGAAACTATTATTTTGTGAAAACATTCCTTTCTTTGTGCAGAAAGTATTTAGCAACCCCATTCGTGGAAGTAGGACTACAAACTTTATGCTTTTAACCAGTGTTGTGTATTTAATAATATTACTTAAAAAGTTATTTTTTCAATAATATATGCTAGCTTTAAGCTGTATTTAAAATGGCTCTATGCGTAATTGAAATTACGCAGTACTACCATAATATTAGGATCTGGAGATTATGGTGCTAATTTACATAGCTGGTAAAATGCACAAGTTTAGTTGCTAATCACAACAATTGTTTTGAACAATCTACAAGTTGTAAAAATCAAAGAAATGACCTGTTTGGTTGCTTCTGGCAGCCCTACTAATAAGGCCTTTTTGATACATGATGGACAGATTAACCTGGTTGAAATTTGATTGTATTACAAACCTCCAGCCATCTCTTGCAAGATAACTAAATGCTCCATCCACCACTGCAGCAAAGAACTGCCCTCCTGTGATGAAGAGAGTATTAATGGTCACCAGTCTTCCTCTTAAATGGGGTGGAGCCGATTCTGCAATGTACACTGGTACGGTCATAGATGCAATACCTAGGTGAAAATAAATATAGGCAAGTAAGTTTGACAACTTTCAAAAAACTGTTTACCAGGAAGAATCTTAAAGGGGAATTCAACCCGTCCCACGAAGTTCGCCGATTGAACTTCGTGAACTTTTGGCGCATGCACAGTAGTACAAGCCGGCAAATGCTTCCTACTGCGCATGCACCGCCAAGCGCTGACGGAAGAAGAACTTGCTGAAGAAGATGGTGCCCAGGAACCTGCACGGAGGGAACCTGCACTGAGGGGTAAGTAGCCACTTAGGGGCACTTGCCCCCAGGGAG
>CM044436.1:64742352-64756037 GCA_024363595.1 Xenopus borealis
GCACTACCGTTACTTCGTCAGGCAAAGCGAAGTTACGCTAGTGATGCCTAATTTGCATACGCCGCCAAGTTAAAGTATAATGGACGCATATGCTGCAGCCACTAAATTACACTACACAAATCCAGGAAACCTTTAATAAATAAAATAAAGTTGTTCTATTGCCCTACACATGAGCCCACTGTTTAGTTGAGTTGCCATATGTTAGGAAATGTAGGGGGAAAAGGAGGGTACCCTAAAAAAATGCATGATCTTTTTCAGCCTATCACCCTTTAAAAGGTAAAAGATGCCAGCGTTTTATGGGACTTAGAAAAAATGTCAACTTTTTTTAAAGAATCTCCTATCTACTCTATTGGACTTCGCCTGGTCTGAGGTGGCGAAGTCAAGTCTTGCACAAGAGGTAACATTTAGTAAAATCCACATCTTTTTGTGAAGTAAGGTGGCCATAGACGCACAGATAATATTGTACGAAAAGAATTTTCGTACGATATTCGGTGCGTGTATGGTGGGAAATGAGCCGACCGATATCTTCAGAAGATTAAGATATCGGTCGGCTGGTTGATCTGACTGGACGGAAAATTTTGATCTGATGCCTTTGAAAGCACCCTGAACATCGGCCACTGTTAGTGCTGAATCGTCAGATACAAGTAGAATTCTATTGTTTCTACCTGTATATCTGACGATTCAGCTCTACACGTGTGTTGAAACGAACGATCTTTCTTGGAAAGATCTTTTCCGAGAAAGATCGTAATTGTCACGTCTATGGCCAGCTTTAGCGTAGTTACGTCCTTTCGTCAGTGCGCAACTTCACCTGACATCCCTAGTTTACATAAAGTGTTAAACATATAAGGTACACTGTCAAGCCTTTGGAACATAGTTCACCTGAATACCTAAATATTAAACTCCTTCAAGATACAGTTATACTACTTTAAAGTTCAATGGAAATACAACCCTCCTCACAAAAGGTTATATTTATTTTGAACTCCTCCATTTCCAGCTTCATTATGGCTCATCAATAATTAGAATCACAGATAATTCAGTTTGTCTGGGCTCACCATCCTAGAGATAAAGGAGGTCTAGTCCACCTTCAACTCCTATATTACTAAAAAGCAGCACAATTACCAGAAGAGGATTTGCAGGCATGCTTTACATGGTTTATTATAGTTATGGTTTAGTTTCATTTTATCTATGGTATGGTGTTTAGCTATGAATTGGTGGTTAGCTTACAATTTATCTTTTCCATACTTAAGGACTGATAATGAAACAAACATAATTATAATACTATTAAAATGGATATTCCTTATAATATGGTACTTTGAATGGAGATGTAACACTGTATGACAATTTGATTACATGCTTTTGCACAATTATGTTATAAATCTGGATGTTTGAACTTAAAATACAAATAATTTATTGAACTAAAAAAAGACAAAGCACAGCAGTTTCATGTGTCCGATCCTATCGCTCTAGGAGGCTACACTGTTATTTTTACTTTTTTTTACAAATTATTCTCTCCAGGCCCTCTAACATTCATCTGTCAGTCTCTCATTCAAAACATTACCTGTTTGCTAAAGTAAAATGGTTTCTAGCAACCAATTACCTGCTTTAATCCTAAACTGGAGCTTTAAAGTACTTGCCTATAGGGAGTTTTTGCAACTGAAAAGTTTTGGCTGGTTCTGAAGTAGTAGGTATCTACTGCAAAGATAAGCCTTAGTCTTATATGTTTTTTATAAAAACACATCACATAGTTTCAAGTATGGTTGTTTATATTTCACTAAAAATGGTTTCATTATTGTTTTTTTTACATTTTGTTACAGATATGCTTCCAATATATGTACCAGTAGGGTTAATTTACTCATACTCTGGGTTCTGACTGCAATCTGCATCTCATGCTAAATAAATAAAATCTGGCACAAGGAGCAGAGCACAGCATCAGATGGTGAACTATACCTTCATTGCCATAGGGAAAGTTTAGGTGTAGTGTCTTATTTTGAACTGTGTCCGCTAGTGCTTCCTGGCTTATGGATCTCAAATTATGTTCTAGCTAGCTGTTGTTAGGGGTGGGAGGGGTCATGCCTACAGCTGGTCCCATATATTCATGATGAATACAGTGCTGCTGTATGCAGGCAGCTTTGATTTCATTGGGGCACTCAGTTTTTGAGCACTTTATCCATGTCCAGGGCAGGGTGCAAAGGTTGCAATTAACTATATTGTTTGCACTTTGCACCCTGCACATAATAACCCCTAAAGTTTAATTCTATGTTTTTATCCTACTACATCTCTATTTGTTCAAAGTTTTATGTTAAACGTACCTGTGCCAGTACATGCCCCTTTACATGTCTATTATAATGACCTTCAGAAGAGAGAACAAGAATATTAATAACTACAGCATCAATAAAATTCCTTTTCTGAAGGGGGAACACTTGATGCCTTCAGTAGTAGCAAGATTTTGCAGTTAAAATAAAACTTTACCCCCAAAATGAATACTTGAGCAACAGGTAGTATATATCAAATTAAGTGGCATATTAAAGAATCTTACCAAACTGGTATAGCTATTTCAGTAACTATTGCACTTTTACATCTCTTGCCTTGAACCACCATTTCATGATGGTCTGTGTGCTGCCTCAGAGATCACCTGACCAGAAATACTGCAGCTCTAACTGTAACAAGAAGTGTGGAAACAAAACCTATGTCTGTTAATTGGCTCATATAGTTTGCTTGGTATGTTTGAGTGCACCGTTGAATCGTACGATACCAGGAGGCTGTCCTTAATTTTTAATGGCAATTTTCTATTTACGATTACCCAATGGCACATACTACCAATGGCACATATTACTAAAAAAATATATTTTTATAAAGACCTACATTGTTTGAGGGTTATAGTTTTCCTTTCCTATGGCTGGAAGATTAAGACAGAATGCACAAAGCAATCTAATTTATAAAGGTTATTTTCTGTGAGATTGCTAAACATCTAGTGAGAAACCTGTAAAATAATAAAAATAAAACACTGAAAATAAAAGCATGTAAAAAAAAAATAAGGCAGCAGATCAAGAGATGATCAAGACATGACTTCTTCCCTTTTATAATGGGAAAAATTAAGAGCATGAAGTGCGGATAAATAACACTATTTGCAGAGATCAAGTGGCATGTAATTATATGCCAGTATGTTAGGAAGGCAAAGAACCTGGCACTTTTTAACATGTAATGTCAGTTGGTGAAGAGCCTACATTTTTTCATTAAAGGGGAACTATCATGAAAATGCAAAATAAGCTTCATCTAAATGAAACACATAACTTTAAAGGAATTGTTCAGTATAAAAATAAAAACTGGGTAAATAGATAGTCTGTGCAAATTAAAAAATATTTTCAATATAGCTAATTAGCAAAAAATGTAATGTATGAATGCTGGAGTGACTGGATGTGTAATATACTAGCCAGAACACTACTTCCTACTTTGCAGCTCTCTTGGTTTACACTAATTGGTTACCGGGTAGTAACCAATCGGTGACTTGAGGGGGGGCCACATGGGTCATAACCATTGGCTTTTGACTCTGAGCTGTTATGAGTTATGTACCATGTGGCCCCCCTTAAAGGACAAGGAAAGGCTAAAATAAAAAAAAGGCTAGAAATGCTGTATTTTGTATACTAAACATAAACGTGAACTTACTGCCTAATCAAACAAATGATGTAAGCTTTCAAAGTTGGACACAGGGGGTCAACGTCTTGCACCTTTGCAAGACCAAGACTGTGCACATGCTCAGTGTAGTCTTGGCTGCTTAGGGGTCATCATAAATTATCAAAACAGGGAAACAAACAAAGCTGCTTGAGTTCTGCATTGCTGGGAAGTAAGGTGGGGGCTCCCCTTGCTGTTCATAAGTATGATGGTTTCCCTGAGGGACCTCCTGACAATTCCTATCCACAGAAGTAAATGAAGGGAGAATTTCACTGCATACAGTCATGTTTATTATAAAAACATGCTGATCAGTCGTTCAGTCGTTCGAACAGGTTAAAAGATTAAGTCGACTGCCGATATCTCTGCATGCAGTGTCGGACTGGCCCACCAGAATACCAGGAAAACTCCGGTGGGCCAAGGTGTCAGTGGGCCCTCATGCTGCTAAACTTCTGGCCTATTTCATGGCCATTCCCTATTTCTATGAGAACAAATAGGCTAAATAGATGGAATAATTGATTATAGTATGAGAATAGAGGTTGATTGAGGAGAAGAAGAATATTAGTACTGAGAGTGGGCCCCTGGTGTCCCAGTCCGACACTGTCTGCATGTATTGACGATCTGATGATTTACAGTGGGAGACTGCTTTTGTCGGACCTAAACTTTCATACGATTGCTGTCAGGGCAGAATATCGTCTGATCTGTTCTTTTACTGCTTTATTTGATCTGAATGGTTAGCAGCAGGTTGGGAGATGAGGACATATGATTGTTTGTATATTAAAGGTAAATCTTTGCGTCTATGGCCGGCTTTAAGGGCAGGCACAAGTCACATGACTGGGGCAGCTGGGAAACTGACAATATGTATAGTCACATGTCAGATTTCAAAATTGGATATAAAAAAATCTGTTTGCACTTTTGAGAATTGGATTTCAGTGCAGAAGTCTACTGGAGTAGCACTATTAACTGATTTCCCATGACAGTATCCCTTTAAGTGTAGTTGGATATAAGTAGAAACACACTACAAGCAGTATTTTTCTGATGGCAGTTAACTGTGGAACTTGATGCACGTTTCCGTTCACGTTTTGAAATATGTGTGTGTAAAAGCTTGTATACAGATTTATAAATAGAACAGACTGTGATTTGAACCTGTGGTTATCCAGTAAAAATACAGCAGCAGCATCAACATCTGGTGAAGTGGGAGCTGTGGAAGCCACAGGTTGGCGTCTCCAGCAGCAGCATCAGCATCTGCAGCACTACCATTAGCACTAGCACTAACAGTAGCACTAGCAGCAGCACTAACAGCAGCACTAACAGTAGCAGTAGCACTAGCAGCAGCACTAACAGTAGCAGTAGCACTAGCAGTAGCACTAGCAGCAGCACTAACAATAGCACTAGCAGCAGCACTAGCAGCAGCACTAACAATAGCACTAGCAGCAGCACTAGCAGCAGCACTAACAATAGCACTAGCAGCAGCACTAGCAGCAGCACTAACAATAGCACTAGCAGTAGCACTAGCAGCAGCACTAGCAGCAGCACTAACAATAGCACTAGCAGTAGCACTAGCAGTAGCACTAGCAGCAGCACTAGCAGCAGCACTAACAATAGCACTAGCAGTAGCACTAGCAGCAGCACTAGCAGCAGCACTAACAGCAGCACTAGCAGCAGCACTAACAGCAGCACTAGCAGCAGCACTAACAATAGCACTAGCAGTAGCACTAGCAGCAGCACTAACAGCAGCACTAGCAGCAGCACTAACAATAGCAGTGCTATTGTTAGTGCTGCTGCTAGTGCTGTTGCTAGTGCTATTATAGCACTAGCAGCAGCACTAGCAGCAGCACACGGCGGCACTTACCGATACCGAGTCCCACCACCACGCGTCCCCCTAGCAGCGTTTCTTTGTCGCGGGCAGAAGCCAAAATCACGGCTCCAGCTGTGAATAGAAGACTGGCCATGAGAATACAGGGTCTGCGACCCAGAACTCCATTCAGTCCGCCGCCTGCCAGAGCCGATAGCGCCGCTGCCCCCACCGTGCTGGAGACCAGCAGTTCCTGCCATAGAGCTGACAGGTTCATGTCCCTCTTGAGCAGCAGCATGGCCCCTGACACAACCCCGGTGTCATAGCCGAACAGGAAGCCCCCGAGGGCCGAGAAGACGGACACCACATATACAAAAGTTGGAGTGACATCCTGCTGGAATTGCTTGCGGGCCGCCCTCTCTAAGTCCCCGGCGGCTGTCCCGGTCCCCTGGCTATTGACACTCATGCAGGACTCGGCGGAGGATATGAGACTTCTCTCCCCAGCTGCTTCCTCCAGTTGCTGTTTCCTCCTTTTTTTCTCCCCCATTAGGTTGCTCAGGCTCCGAAGCGTGTACTCCACATTGTCGCTGGCTTTGCGGGACATAAGTGGGAGCAGCTGGCAGCCCCGCTCTAACTAGTTGCCAGCAATTGAGGTGGCGGAACTCAGGACCGTTTCGCTCGGGGTGCACGGGCATAGGTACCCGCCCTAGTTACAATGTTGTTGCACTACAGTAGTTTACGGGATGCGACTCCTCGTCTCAGTTTTCAGTCACCTCTTGCGTTTGTGTTAGCTATGCCCTACTCTTCCCGCTAGGTTTCACCCCACTACAGGCTGGCACCACACATTAGCAACAAGAGTTGACAAGCTAGAGGGGCGGTGCTTTCTCAGTCACATGACAAGCAGCGGCTGATTTTCTTGACGTCACGCCGACACTCGTTAGTTATGTTTTGCATAGAACCGTTGGCCGTTTTCATCTAATTGTTTGTGAGTCATTAGACTGACTGGAAAGGGTTCAACGGAATAAGACAAGCAAAGGGTGTTTTGTATGTATGTGACGTAGAGGGAATTATATGTAAGGGAGTGAATGGTAAGCTGGTCAAATGGCCAAAGCGCCAAAGCTACATTGTAACGCTGTAACCTTCGTCAGATGAGGGTCTGGCGGAAACGTGTTGTAGCTGAACTGCCTGTAGCATAGCTATCAACCCTAAAGGAAAGAAGTGTTTGCAGGAATCTATGATCTGCAAACTACATTTGTTCAAGGGATTAGATTGCCACCTATCAACAGCTGATGGGTTAAGCGGCAGCCTCCCGAAGATAATACACGAACAGATTAAAGCTGGCAATATCGGTCCTTTGTGTGGGGGCTTCCGATGGGTCTCCCTGATCAATATCAGGTGAAAGATCGCCTTATGTCAATTGGGCAGGTTTGATTTCTTCCTCCGATCAAGGACCTCATCAGATAGTTGATGCGGTCCTACAAATCATCTGCACCCATTTCCTTCGTTGTAATCTGATTGTTTGGCTTTATTTTGGACACAGAAAATTGGTCTGTGCTCTACTGTAAAATTATACATGGGGTTTCGAGAATGGAATAATAACTTGGTGGCACCACTTTGTGGATTAGATATTTTTGCTTTGTCTAGTTACATTGGCTCATAGAAAATCATCCAGCATTTAGAAGCTTACTTTTCGGTGTGCACGCCAACTGATGTGTTCACCTTCACATCCTTGTAGCAGATTTCCAAAGTAGGTAGCAGCACTCCCATATAGTATTAAAATTGCCTTTATTTCAAAGTATTCATCTGGCACAGCAACGTTTCGGACCACCAGGTCCTTTTTCAAGCTGACAAAGTAAAAAACTGCACAATTTCACTTCCTTAAATAGTCAACATACTAATGCCACCTAGTGGTTACAATGTATCATAATGTTCATTCTAGTGAAACAAGTATCAATCCATATGTAATTAAATTGCAATTCTGTATACTTTTATCTGCAATACATTTAGCATACTTATCTTCATGTTGCTTCAATGATACAGTCTCAATATTCAATAGGAAATAAGCAAAGTGATGTGTCATTTTAAAAAACTTTTAAAAATATAAAAATGCCATATATACATCAGAGGGTTTTTTATATCAAAAAGGTTTGTTCATAATAGGGGATACAGTTCATATTCCTTATTCAGACCACCTGGTGTGAGTGTACCCAGTTTTTTTATCCAACTTGCTTCTGACCTTAGCAGTTGTTTCACCCTATTACCACCTCGCCTAGGCCTTGGGATATGTTGTAAAACTTGAAATCGTAACTGGGAAACTGAATGTCCTGCATCAGCAAAGTGGCATGCAACCGGGTTCTGTTTAATTTTCCTTTTTATATAAGATTTGTGTTCTCCTATCCTTTCTTTAACGTGTCTGGTTGTTTGTCCGATATACATCAACCCACATGGGCATTTTATAGTATATACTGCAAATGTGGTTAAGCAGGTAAAATAGCCTTTAATCTTGAAAACAGTGCCCTTATGTGGATGGTATATCGTATCCCCTTTAATACAACTATTACATTGTTTGCAAGAAAGACAAGGATAGGTGCCATTCTTTTTGTTACAGAGAGTTCCTTGTATCATCTCTTTTCCCACTCCAACATCGGCTCGTACTAATCTATCCCTTAGGGATGGAGCTCTCCTGTATGATAATAGGGGGGGGGGGGATTTTGGAAACCAGATATCCCCTGGCAGGCCACTTTCAAGATGTCCCAATGTCTATTAATTATTTTGCCGACATCTCTAGACATAGTATTATATGAACTTACAAATGCCAGTCTGTCGTCCTTCTTGGACTTTTTCTTGACAGACTGGCACGCAACTTCCTTCTTTGTTTTTTCCATTGTACTTTGGTAAAGTATGCTAAATGTATTGCAGATAAAAGTATACAGAATTGCAATTTAATTACATATGGATTGATACTTGTTTCACTAGAGTGAACATTATGATACATTGTAACCACTAGGTGGCATTAGTATGTTGACTATTTAAGGAAGTGAAATTGTGCAGTTTTTAACTTTGTCAGCTTGAAAAAGGACCTGGTGGTCCGAAACGTTGCTGTGCCAGATGAATACTTTGAAATAAAGGCAATTTTAATACTATATGGGAGTGCTGCTACCTACTTTAGTTACATTGGCTCTCCTTGCAGTGATTTCTGCCACTTCACTGGGTATCCATGTCCCTATATACTGTGAATAATATACTACCTACTGTCATTCATAAAAACAAAAACATGCTAGTGAGGAGTTTCATGACCATATTAAAGTACAAGGTCAATCAAATATTTTTATACATTGAGTGTCTCATCCAGTGCTCAGACTTTGATTCACTTATTACTGCTACCTATATTAACTGTCACGAATGGCACCCTAAATCCAGAACCTAAGCTAAACTCTTTGGTCTTGGCTCTCACTTCTGCCTATAACCGCCGCCTTTCACCTCGGGGAGGAGCCCTTGGCTAATTGGATGCCACCAGATCTTATTTGAGAGAGGAGCAAAGCTAAAAGGTTCTGCATGAGCAAAGGGGCACAATTGTCTCACCAGGATAGTGGAAGGAAGAACGCCACCATGAACAGGCAGGCCGGGCCAGCACAAGCGTAGAACAGTCAGACTGGCCGAAATCAGGATTGGAGAGATTAGAATAGTCAGTGTACAGGCAAAGGTCAGATTGGAGAGTTTGGAGTTTACAGACAGGCCAAGGTCAGGATTGGAGAGATCAGGATAGTCAAGCACAGGAGATCAATCAGGATTCTATAAGCAGGATACACAAGGGAAAAGCACCAAGAACAAGCTAAGTTGAACCTAACAACGGGCAATCCCTTGTACACTTGAATTCCCCTTTTATACTTTTTGAATTTCGCACCATTGTGTGTGACGTCATCACGTCGGTTCCCAAGCTCGGAATAGGGGAAGCAGACATGGAAGGGAAAGGAGCAGCGCAGAGGGCGTCCACAGCGATGGAGTGGTGGTGGACCCTGCTGCCCACTAGCTAGACCACCAGGGTGAGTCCTTACATTAACACCATGCATCATGGTGCAGGTGCAAACTCACGGAGGGGGGCTGTCAATCCAGAGGCAGTTATTCAGTAATGCAGCTGAAATTTCGGTGAGCTGGAGTGGTTGACCTATTTGACTTATAATATCCTCATATATTACAACTGGGTGTACATTATTCCCAACATAAACAACATTTTCTGTCATTTTCTGTCAGAATCTGTTATAGCCTGTGCATCTCCCATATAAGTCTTGTCCCCTCTGGTGATTCCCCTTGAAATTCTGCTGCTGCATTACTGAATAACTGCCTCTGGATTGACAGCCCCCCTCCGTGAGTTTGCACCTGCACAATGATGCATGGTGTTAATGTAAGGACTCACCCTGGCAGGGTGCATGGTGTTAATGTAAGGACTCACCCTGGCAGGGTCAGAAGATGCATTTGCCAGATGTCGGAATCCCTTGGCATCCCACTTTGAAAAGAGCATAGAAGAAGAAGATGGAGTTCTGCAACACTTAAAAAACAATATCTTTATTTGTCAGTGTTAAAAGACAAGCATCATACTTTGCTTGGATATTATAAGTCACCAAGGATTTCCATGACATATAAAAAGCTGAAGACCCGCCACAGATCTTGCATGATGTGAGATTTCCTTCTGCCGCAGCTCTCGTCCGACATCACAACGCAGGCGCGTGTGCGGGTCATGGCGCTGAGCGTCATGACGCTGGCATGTTTGTGCAGGCGCGTGTGCGGTTCACGGTGTGTTTGCGCAGGTGCGTGTGCGGGTCACGGCGTGTTTGCGCAGGCGTTCCTACGCCTGAGAATTGGTGCCAACACTAAGGTATTTAAACCTATGTCTTGTTATAAACTCTGCCTCGTTATCGTGGTTCTCCTGATTTACCTAGCTATTGAAATCTACTGAATTGATTCCTGTGTGTGACCTATTGCCTGTTCCTGACCTCAAACCTTTGCTTCATATCCTGATCTCGGCCTGTCTTCTCGTTCCTGCTACTTGCTGCCTGCCCCCGAACTCGGATCTGCCTTTGACTACACCTCCTCTTCATCCCTTGGTACTTCGTTTGATATCGCCTCACAGGCTTCTCTCCACTCACGGTTCCCCTGGTGGTTCTGTGTTGTGTTAGCCGCTTGTGGGTCCTATCTACTAAGAAGATCCATCGCCAGACCTTCTGGTAAGCCTGACACATAAGATGTCTATGGAGTGTTTTTTTACAATAAAGCACTGTCATGAACTATGTAACGTATGTGCCAGAATATCTCATTATGCATCTCATTATTCATTCAGGCATAATCTTACTGGCATATCTGTGGTTTTCAATTCTTGGAAATTACTTTCTGACAATAGGTTACTGTTACATACCTTGGGTTAATACAGTGCTCATTATCCATTTTCTGCAATAATTTTACTGAAATTCAGTGCAATTCTATGAAACCATTTTTTGCAGTGATCTTACTGGCATGTATCTATTGTGTGGTGCTTATTATGGCTAAAAGGAGTGTCAAAGGGTGCTGTGTAGGGTCATTTTTAGAGCTGTACTTCATGCAGCACAGTTTTATAGCCTGAAGCATCAGTACAGCTACCTCAGGCAGCATGGATCTGCCATAATAAGACAGGTTAGTAGGCAGGGTAAATAAACAAAGAATGCAAAGGCATAATTAAGCAAGGTCCACAACATGGGTGTAACTTTAGTAGCCTGCCACCACCTCCCCCCCCCTACAAAAAATTGAGGAAGACCTGTGGTGGGATCAAAATCACAGGTTACTCATGACCCCCCCCTCTCGTGTAAAATAGTGGGGGACTACCAAGTAAACAGTTCCCTGCTTGGTCTCCTGAACCCAGACCCAGATTTGCAATCTGTGAATTCTGGAAAATTACAATGGGGATGCTGTAATATGCCATAGACAGTCACTATTTAGGGGCTGTTTGGGCCTCTGTGTACTTGAAATGCCAGGGCCTATTTTGACTCCCTGTCCAGATCTGCCTGTACCCCTGGCCCAGTTCAGGTGCAGGCAGGCAAGAGTAAAGAACAAATACATAGGGTTTATGCAGTTCAGAGAGCAGGCAAGGTATAAGACACATTGTTTCACTTGCTGGGGGACCTGCTACAGGCCAAGGTGAAATCAGGCAAGTAAACAGGTTCAGGCTGTTCATCCAACAGAAGGGTACCCACCAGGAGAAGAAAAGCCTCAGGAAAGTATATCTATGAGGCAATATCAGGAAAGCTCAGAGCAGAAGTCACATTACAAGATAATTAAATAATTTAGTTGTTTCCCCAACTCAAAGTAGCTTAATGAGTCAGGCCAGGCTTGGAGCAACTGGAAAAGTAATTTAAGATGTTCTGTATGAAAACAATAGTTTGTAAGTTTAACTCATCATTTAACAAGCAATTTGTCTTTTTTGATTCAACATTACAGTTTTATGTAAAAAAAACTTTTTACAGTTTTTTTTATTAAAATGGTGGTTCACTTTTGTTCCATAAACTTTTTGCACACTTCTGAAATTACAAACAGGGTCAGCAATCCCTTTCCTGATTTGTATGTAGAAGGGGCTAGTAATTATCCAATCGCTAACTTTAAGGGTAATTTGTAGTTGGTAAAAAATATTCTGCTTGCCCAGTGCTGCCTGTGTGTGTCATACTCTGCTTGCCCAGTGCCACTTGTGTGTGCCATACTCTGCTTGCCCAGTGCCGCTTGTGTGCCATACTCTGCTTGCCCAGTGCCAGTTTTGTGTGTCATACTCTGCGTGCCCAGTGCCGCTTGTGTGTGCCCTACTCTGCTTGCCTAGTGCCACCTGTGTGTGTCATACTCTGCTTGCCCAGTGCCGCTTGTGTGTGTCATACTCTGCGTGCCCAGTGCCGCTTGTGTGTGCCCTACTCTGCTTGCCCAGTGCCACTTGTGTGTGCCATACTCTGCGTGCCCAGTGCCGCTTGTGTGTGCCATACTCTGCTTGACCAGTGCCACCTGTGTGTGTCATACTCTGCTTGCCCAATGCCGCTTGTGTGTTTCATACTCTGCGTGCCCAGTGCCACCTGTGTGTGTCATACTCTGCTTGCCAAGTGCCGCTTGTGTGTGTCATACTCTGCTTGCCCAGTGCCGCTTGTGTGTGCCATACTCTGCTTGCCCAGTGCCGCTTGTGTGTGCCATACTCTGCTTGCCCAGTGCTGCCTGTGTGTGCCATTCTTTGCTTGCCCTATGCTACCTGTGGAATTAAAGCCTGGTAGGGGTTTGTTCTTGGTGTTTGTTAGCATTTGGAAATAGTTCCCTAAAGTGTTTAATCATGTGTTGGAGGGTTTCTGTATTAGCCACAGGGGAGGATTAGGCATATGACTGATTTTTCACATATGAGTGATGAGGGATATCTCTGCAGTGAAAACCGACCATTTGTTTTTTTTTGTGTGCTAATACTGCTAATGTGGATATGATCCCAAAAGTTCTTGTGGTAAAATGGTTGTGGTTTACAGCGGGTGTGGTTTAAAAGGGGGAGTGGCCAACACTGACTTTCAATATCGGCCCTCCTCCACGTAGGCCAGAAAAAGTTCGGCCCTCGGGTACCACAAAAGTTGAACAGCACTATGGTATATGGTCAGCAATCATGCATTTTAAGCTGGAGAAGTTGGGTTGTAACTGTAGAAAATGTGAGGAGTAGTGCCCACTCCTGAAGAAAATGCTATTCTTATGGACCATCCTGCTTCCCAAAGTAAATGAGCCCACACAGGCTTTTTGTGAAGTAACAAAATGTTATAGTGCAAGTTACTCTATGCCAGATTTATATGGATTTTCCAGAACGTGCATGGTTGGATGAAGGACCAGATATCATTTGTGGACATGCAGTGCAGTCAGTGCAATAGTACCCCAGTCTGGCAGAGGAAAGCCAGGTTTGTGATGGCATATATAAATGTTATGAATCTGGTTTTACTAGAAATCCATTAATTTAACAATATTAATAGTTACAATGCTAAAAGAAACACAAAAAATTAGTTTATCATGCAAAATGCAAAGATCAATAGCATTAACTGAATATGAGTGAAAATGTGGATGGTGTATTGGATAGTGTATGCAACACAATATAGCATAGATTTGACAGTGCTTAAAGGGATACTATCATGGGAAATCAGTTAATAGTGCTGCTCCATTAGACTTCTACAGTCCATTTCTCAAAAGAGCAAACAGATTT
>CM044436.1:64761300-64810511 GCA_024363595.1 Xenopus borealis
ATATATATATATATATATATATATATTATTTCCAATACATTAGGTTAGGGTGTTTTGAATTGGAATGTCATTTAAAAGCAGTAACATATTTGCTTTCATACATATGACTAGTTTATCTTATGATTGGTGTCCAGAACTGTGAAATTATACACCTTTTTTACATAAACCCATGTTAATTTTAATTCTTTAACAGTCTTGACAGTACATTTCAAGCATGCAAACAAGACATAAATGTTTTGGTTCATACTGGCATCTAGTGGTAAACTGAAATATTGCATAAAACCAATTAGCAAATATCTAGTTTGCAACTGCAAGCTCAATGTGGAAATAATCCTTATAATGCTATTCAAACAGTTTGGCTCTGCTAGTGCAGCAACCACAATAGCGCTCCCTGCACTATCCGTGCTGAAGACATCCATCTCCTCGACCCGACTCAGCTCTGTAAATTAAAGGGGTTGTTCACTTTTAGATTAACTTTTATAAGGTGTAGAAATTGATATTCTGAGACAATATGTAATTGGTTTTCACGTTTTATTTGTGCTTTTTGAGTTAACTTTTTGTTCAACAGCTCTCCAGTTATAACTGCAGTTGTATCCTTTTTGCCAGCATTCACCAGTTTTCAAGCAATGTCTTTAGGAAACAAAAATAAATAAGAACAAAAAAAAACCCACAGTTCTGTATCAACTGCTGAATTTCTAAATGGACTTGTAATAATCAAAAAGGTAATTTCTGCAGACGTTAATGCTCTTTTTAAATTTCAACAAACTCTTCAAAACTAGTAGAAATAATTCAATGCAAAGTTCCACATGCCAATATTTAAGTAAAAAGGCTATTGAGAAGTTCTGAGAAACACAGATGACAGTGGTGTAGAAAGTGCAGTTCAGTGCAGTTAATGAGAGGCTAGAGTATAAATAGTAGAGAACAGAAATCTAAGTAATAACCAGTAAAAATAGAACTGAAGCCTTATGGACCACTACATATTTGGCTGCTTAGGTCAGTGTTCCCTGAAACCTGAAAAAAGATAGGATAGATTAGGAATATAATTCAGAAACTATTAAAAATAATAATAAGGACCAACTGAAAAGTTCCGTAGAATAAAACATTTATTAAATGCAAAAAGTTAACAAATATGAACTACTTTAATGATTTAATGGAACAGAAACAATACAATGTGATGACATAAAATGAATGAGGAGCACATTGATGGATATATAATGCTTTTGTGGGCAACCAGAGCCCTCCTCTAACTTTGTTCACTATGTAAATGTGCAGTGATACTTTAAAAAAAGTTGCTATATTTTAAAGAAAAAATAGAAATACAATTTTGTCTCCAGGCTAAATTTTCGAATATTTTTGAAGGCCACTTCAACCATCGAATTTTAAAAATTCGATGGAATCGAATGATTCGAATAATTTGAATAAAATTCTATTCGAATATTTGAGTATTCAACAGTCAAATTACTTGCCCTTTACATTTTTATTTGACTGCCTAGTTCGCCAGATTAAACCTACCGAATTGGTTTTAACTATTTTCCAAATAGAAAAATGGTTAAAATCGTTCGAATCGTTTGATTCGAACGATTTTATTGATCGAATTTGATATTTGAATTCGAAGGATTTTACTTCCCTTTAAATTTAATGGTCGAATTTGAGGGTTTTTTAACCCTCGAATTCGACCCTTAGTAAATCTGCCCCAATAAATTTCAAACTTCGAATTTCTAAATTTTTTAAATTTGAACTGAATTTGTACTATTCCCTAGTCGAATTACACTAAAATAAACTCAAAATTCAAGTTTAAAAATTAAAAATTTTCACTTCTGCCCCTTAGAGTTTGATCTATTTATTTTTAGAGTTAAAAAAATTCAAATGAATTCAAAATTCGGCCTTTGATAAATGTGCCTCTCTAAATGTTGATAATTAATTTATTTCTATTAGTTTCAATAATCTTTAAGAGAAATGTTAACTTTGCGCAAGAAATATTAGAAAAACTGCATCAGTTGAAAAAAGAAGCTGAAGCTTTATCTAAGGAAATGGATAACAAATTTAAAAGTATATTGGGTAACTTATGTGTATTCGTTTAACATTTGCCATAAGAATGACTCAGTTACTTGTAGATATGGGAACACTAAAAAATGTGAGTGAGACATTATTTATTTTATTTAAGTCTGTTTCCACTATATTTTTATTTATTATGCTATCTGCTATGTAACGTGCGCCTTTTTTATTTTTACATGGCTACCTCCATGGCCGCACAGAAGCATATTTACTGTATATAAATGAAAGTAGTTTTTCTGAAACAAACACACCAGTTTGATAAGTGCAGGGCAACAGTACATTATATTTTAATTACTTTTATTTGTTGGTGTTACTGTTCCTTTAAGGCGAATGATCAAATAAAAAATTTTGAGCGATTGGTTAAAATCGTTCGAATAGTTTGATTTGAACGATTTTAACCATTCAATCGAATTTTTTTATTCGATCAAAAACTTATTTAAAATATTTAAAGGGCAAGTACTTCGGCTATCAAATGGTCTTTCAAACCAGAGGTCTTCTTTATCCAAGATTTGGACATTGCTATCTTCAAAGGTGTGTCCCTTGTTTTAAAGGTGTAGAAAGAAAGCTGAGTATTGCCTTGTAGTGTTCCCTCTCCTATGCTGAGCCATTCACTTGGCGAGCAGTTGTTTTGTCTCCCCAATGTATAGATCAGTGCACTTCTCGCTACACTAGACTGCGTATACCACATTGCTTTGTTTTTCTTTAGGCGTTGGATCCTTTGGGTGTACCAGTTTTTCTCTCAGTGTGTTGCTAGGTTTGAAAAACACAGGGACGTGGTGTTTGTTGAAAATCCTCCTGAGTTTCTCTGACACTCCAGCTACATATGGAATGACTATATTTCACCTACTATGTGTCTCTGGGCAGTTATTTCTTTTGATGTTCCTGTTGGGCTTGGTTGCTGCTGCTTTGACAAAGGCCTAGTCTGGGTAGCCACACACTTTCAACGCTCTTCTGAGATGTTTATGCTCTTTGTCCTTGGATTCTGTATCCGTTGCCTCATATTCCGCCCTGTGGTGCAAAGTTCTAATGACACCCAGTTTGTGTTACAGCGGATGGTTGGAAGCGAACAATAGATAATGATCCGTATGAGTGGGTTTCCTGTATACCTCCATTTTCAAGTTACTCCCCTCTTGGATGAATATCAAACAGTCCAAAAAGGCAAGTTTGCTCCCATGGACATCTTACCTTGTGAACTTGATGTTATTGTCCACTGGGTTAATGTGTTCTGTAAAGGCTGCCACTTCGGTGGGTCTGATTTTAACCCAAGTGTCATCCACATACCTGAACCAGTGACTCTGTGTAGTTCCCTGGAATGTAAGTAAAGCCCTCCTTTCCACTTCTTCCATGTACAAGTTAGCTACAATGGGAGAGACTGGAGTACCCATTGCACAGCCATGTTTCTGTCTATAAAAAAGGTATTTGTACTTGACGTATGTGAATAAACTGAAGAAACAGGAAGGACAACAATAAAATCACTCTTTTTTATAAGGACATTTCTCATTGTGCAGTTTCTGTCATAATTGTATTTTCACATTTTAATACCATCAAATACATCTAGTAACTGACATTTTGTAATCATACTTGACACTTTTCATTAATATTTACTGTTATTTTGCATAATCTAGTGCCAAGGTTTAATCCAAAATTTTAAATATGTACTGGGTAATAAAAATAAGTGACAACTTACAAATCATTTAAAATTTTGTCTGTTTTATGGGCAGATTATATTATTGGGTTTGTGGGATATGCTTTTTTACAATCCTGTTTTTTTCAGAATGTAAAAAGCTGTAGATTAATTACTCCCATCTATAAAGGCAAGTAGACAAGAGTTTAAGAGATGAGGGGAGAGATGACTTTCAAATTCATTTGATTTCTTTTACCCTACAAGTCACACGATTGGGGCCAGAGAGGGTTCCACCCCAAACATCCTCTTGGTTACTGTGTTCAAAACCTTATCTAGCATGTATATCATAGTTTTACCATCAATAGTCATTTACACCCCAGCAACACAGGTTGTTTCATACAATTCCTTTGTTCCAACCAAACTGAATGACTTGAAATATTCTTTCTCACAAACTGGTTGAAAGTACAGCATTAGAAGTTGAAACACAGAAGTGCTATAAATAGGGGGGGGGGCATTCCCTCATAGAGACATCAAAGATCCACTTGGTATGAGGGCCTTTAAATCTTTAGAGATAATGATCAAGAGAGATGTGAGTCAAATAGAATGACAAAAAACAAAGGAATGTAGAGACAAAATAAAACACTAGCAATAATCTTTGATCTTTAGAAGACCTCTGGTTACTCTCTGATATTTATTTAAGGTGTTAACCTATAATTATTGAACAAAGTAGACCTGACATTGTAAATGTGTGGGAAATCCAATTGGGATAAGATTTTGTTTAAAGCCGACTAAGCATATCAAAATAGAATATAGAAGTGGTTTTAGAAATGCTGGTTTTATGGGCAGCAAAAAGTATAATAGAAGCAGTACACATATAAGTATAAGTATATAAAATAAAACTGTAAATGATACAGTTTTGTTAACATCATTTTATACTTCTTCCTTTTAACCTTGGTTTACACAAGAGATCTGTGTTGTGACTATTGCAAAAAGAAAAATCCTGGTAAAATTTATGAAAAGTTGACATTGACATACATATGGGTTTAGTCCCTTTTGTAAGTAGTTTTAAGCACTATTTTCAGGTTACTTCAACTCTTGAAAAAACAATTCCTGCTGTATCCTCTTCAGACACTTTCTGGAAATTCTGTAAGCAATATTCCACAAGATATGCACTGTAATTCTCTTAGTAAGGTCTGAAAAGTATCCAGGTATGGGGTCTGTTATCAAGAAATCCATTATCCAGAAAGCTCTGAATTAAAGGCCATCTCTCATAGGGGCAAATTCACTAAAGAGTGCAACTTCACCTGCGACAGCTTTGCAGCCATCGCAAAACATTTTGCCAGGCGAAAATTAGCTCAGACAACACTAAGGGCAGATTTACAAGAATTCAAAGTCCGATCGAATATTTATGAAATTCGATTCTTCGAATATGCAAATTAGCCAAATTCGACCATCGAATATTCGAATTCGAATAATTCGAATAAGATTTTATTCGAATATTCGACTATTTGATGGTCGAATTACTTCCCCTTTAAATTTTTATTCGACCACCTACTTCGCCAGAACCAAGCTACCGAATTGGGGATCATTATTTTAGATTGAATTAAAAAAATATATCGAATTGCGACCCACTATTCCCATGGTTGAATTTCAATTTTTTTTAAATTTGAAATTCGACCAATAGTAAATCTGCCCCTAATTCACTAAAGTGCGAAGTTTCTCTAGCACAACTTTGGCAGAGCAAGCAAATAAAAGCGAAGCTGTGCTAGTGTTCAATTCTGCCTTGTGCAACTTCACTAGAGCTCTTGCACTCAGGCTAATTTGTGTACTGCGACAATTTAAAGTGGAATGGAGTAATTTATGTTACATGGTGCATCTAATACATACATTACATTTACACTGATAACTAGACATGCCAAAGGAACCTTAATAAAGTCAACAGAGTTGTTTTACACATCAGCCCACAGTTAAATAATGTTCCATATGGTAGAAAATGTATGAGGGAAACCAGGTTCCCGAAAAAAATAAGATTTCTGCCCTTTGCAGCCTAACAGACGCTGAAAAATTGAAAAGACGCCAGCATTTTTTTGTACTTAGAAGATATTACAGTCAAAAATGATGGTGTAAGTAACTGAAGATTGAGGATGTTCTATGCATTCCAGTGCACTTTTCCAAGTCAGAGCTGGTGAAGGCAAGTCTGGCTAAAGAGGTCAGTAAAATATGCATCTTAGTGAATTTGCCCCATAGACTCTACTTTAGTAATATAATTCACATTTTAAAAGATTACTTCAGTTTTCTCTGTAATAATAAAACAATACTTTGTTTGTGAACCCAACTAAGATATAACTAATTCTTTTCTGTAGCAAAAAAACCCTATTGAGTTTAAACAATGTTTAAATGTAGTACAAAATAGAACACTTTATGCAGTGATCCCCAACCAGTGGCTTGTGAACAACATGTTACTCACCTCAAAGCAGGGGTTTATTTTTGAATTCCAGGCAAGTTTTAGTTACATAAATACCAGCTGTACTGCCAAATAAAGCCCCCGGTAGGCTGCTAGTCCACATAGGGGCGACCAAATAGCCAATTACAGCCCTTATATTGCACCCGCAGGGACTTTTTTCACGGTTGTGTTGGTCCTCAACATTTTTGTACATTTGAATATGGCTTATGATTAAAATGGTGATTCAAATCACAAAATCATACCTCCCAAAAATTCTCGATCAGGTCCCATACTTGTACCAGTTACATTGTGTACGTGCTTCTGTAGAGTTTAAAAAGATCACAAAGTATAATTGTGCTAATTCTTTGCTGCCTATTACAGATCTCTGGCCTAAGGGTGGGCCGCAGGCAGGTAGAAGAATGAGGGGATGTCCTTACCAGACCTCCTCTGTCCTATGGGCTCCCTCCAATTGAGGGGTCTGCTGAAGAATAGTTATACCACTGCTTTTACTGGGTTTTTTGATGTCAGAGAGATGCTTAGCTCAAACCTGAAAAGGAATTATTCCTTGTTCAAATATTCCCACCAAAATCTAATGTATTCTTACTATTTAATATATTATGACTATACCTCAAAGACACTGGAAATGTACTGCATCTATTTTACAAATTCTTCCAGTTTCTTTAAAAACAAAGTGTAAAATGTATAAATAGAGTCCAAGTATAGTTGACAAAAAAATGACACTAGACATAATTTTTTTAGCAACCACAAAAGAACTGTGGGCAAGCATAGTGCTGTACAAAAACTGGATACTTGGTCAGATGATCTATTTGTTACTACACAGATTTGCTTCTTTACTTCTCTTCTTTCAATTTATTTTTAATTGGACACAGATTGGCCAGTGCCACTATCCCCTTGATATATTTGAGTCAATTGAAGATTGTGAGTAGTTAATATCAGATTAGTATTTTTCTACTACTTTTTGCATCCAAACTTCTGGGGCGTTGCTTTGCCAGTGTCTCTCTTTGTATGGCCATACACAGTCCAATAAAAGCTGCCGACAGACAGCTCATTGGTCTGTGTATGGGGCCCTCCGACGGGCTTCCACAATCAATATCTGGCCGAAAGTTGGCAGGGTTAAAAATCTGGTTGGATTGCGGCCTCATCTGTTTGTTGATGCGGTCCCACAATCCCTTACTGCTGCATTATGATCTGATCATGGGACCTATATCAGCCCAATATCACACACCTCAATGTGGGCATATGGGGGAGCAATCCGCTTGTTTGGCGTAATCGCTACGTGTATGGCCACTTTTAGGGGCAGATTCACTAAATTCACAAGTATTCACATGAAGGATTCGAATATTCGATCGAATTTTCAAAAAGATTTGAATTTCGAATATGCAAATTAGGCTAATTCGACCAAATTCTACCATCGAATATTCAAATTCGAATGATTTGAATATTCTTATTTAATTTTATTCGAAAATTCAATGGTCGAATACTTCCCCTTTAAATTTAAATTCGATCACCTACTTCGCCAGATTAAACCTACCAAAATGGGGATCATTCCCTAAAATCGAATTAGAAAAAGATCGAATTTTTTTAATTCCCCACTATTCCCCCACTATTCCCTGGTCGAATTTCGAATTTTTTTGGCATTCGAAATTCGACCCTTAGTAAATCTGCCCCTTATGGCCCGTACACACGGGCGTTTTGGACCTGCGCTGCGTTGCGTTTGGCTGCGTTCAGCCGCAGGGGAGCGCAGGTCTAGACGCACCTCATTCTTTTCAATGAGGTTGTACCCACAGAGGCGTGTAAGTGCCGAATGCAGGTTCAGACGCAACATGCTGCATTTTTCCTGTGTTTGGCGCCCCATTGAAAATAATTGAGTGCGTCTATATCTGCGCTCCCCTGCGGCTGAACGCAGCAAAACGGAACGCAGGGGAGCGCAGGTAAAAACGCCCGTGTGTAAGGGCCCTTAGGGTAGGGTAGGGACAGACAGGGAGATTCGGGGAGATTCTGTCGCCTGGCGTTTTTAGCAGGCGACACTCTCCGGATTTCCGGAATCGCCCGAAGATACCTCGTGACAAAAATCTCCCCGAATCTCCCTGTCTGTCCCTACCCTTAATGTTGTTGTGCACCATTCCTGCTGTGTTTAGGCATACCACAAATCAGCCCAATCTAATTAGTGCTCTGAACTGAAAACAGCTCTATTGTGGGGCCTGTTTATATTTTGTGCTATCATGGTGTTTAATCCTGGTTTAGGGCTTCATATTGAATGAGTTGATAATTGAGACAAACATTCACAGGGACTGTCTGGGGCTGATTCAAAATAGGATGTGATTTGTGGATGTTAATTAATTTATCTTAAATAAAGGTCCATGAAGATCATCACAACACAAAATCACAGGACCATAGTTTTGAGATAGCATTGCCTTTTTGCCTTCCTTTTCATATCTGTGGAAATAAGTGCAGGCTGCATATATGATCAATAATGCAGCACACAACCACAGCTGACCTCTGGAATAGGCAACAAATAATACATGGTCAATAATGTAATTGCAGCTCACATTTCGGTTGGTTGGCACTTGCAAATGTCAACTACAGGTGTAAAAACTAGCTATCTGATCTGCCAGCAATATAATTATCAAGGATTCTTGAGACCTGAGGTTTTTCAGATAATGGATCTTTCCATAATGTGGATCATCTGGAATTTGGATCTTCATACCTTAAGTCTACTAGAATATCATGTTTACATTAAATAAATACAACAAGCTGCTTTTGCTTCCAATAATGATGAACTATATCATAGTTTGGAACACAAAGTACTGTTTTATTATTACAGAGGAAAAGGAAATCAATTTTTAAACTTTGATTATATTTGATTATAATGGAGTCTATTGGAGACAGACTTTACATAATTGGGAGCTTTCTGGATAGCAGGTTTCCTGATAATGGATCCCATAACTTAGTTAGGATCAAGTACAAGGTACTGTATTATTTATTATCACAGAGAAAAAGGAAATTATTTTAAAAATTAGATAACAGATCCCTTACCTGTATATAAAAGTTTTTTTACTCAGACATACCTGATTCCACAATTCAAAATACAGATATATCTAAATGTATATATTTCTTTATGACATTTCAGATATTGTTTATGCACCTTTTTTACATAAGCCCAACTGAATGAGCTCAAGTAAAAAAATGGGGTATATTTTCCCTTTTATGTCATTTCCTTGGTCATACTTTATATATACTATTATACTGTTATACTGTATTTCAAGCTTTCCTAAAGTTCCCTTTTATGATCAGCCCAGCACCACAATCCACACCTAATATGTGCCCCTTTTTCAAAATTTCTTGTATATGTCTGATCATCTATAAGCAATATTTGGAAGAATGCTTAACAGAAAGCAAAACATTTCCATAATTCTATGCCAAACTTAAAAAGCATTTAAACCTTAAAAAAAAATATAAATGTTGCAATATTGCTGAGACCTAGCTATAATAAATTTGTATTTTATATCACAAACTTGTTTGGCAATCAAATATTCTGTGTATGCAGTAGTTGCACTGTATTGCTATGAAAACAGCAATAATTACCCCATTGTTCTCCACAAGAGCTGAACTGCTGTAAATGCGGGGAAGTAACACTGTCCAGGAAATGGTCTAGACATCTTTTCATTAGTTGCTCTGGAATCCAGTGTAAAACACAATTCTTTGTGATGCAGTGTAAAACAAGCATGGTTTCAAAGCCCAACTGCAACCAGTACTGTGTTGTTAAAATGACTGTAACATATCCCATATACAAACAAGAGGAGACCTAGACTCGGGTAATGCAAGCAACAACAACCAAGACATTTAGGGCAGAACTACACGGCAGACTTCTTTGTGCTTCTGTCAGCGTCAAGTCGGATCCGTCAGGAACTGGAAGTCGGACGGTGTCGCAGGGCTGACCCAACACGACACGACTGTCGGATGAAAACACAGCTTGCAGCATTTTCATCCGACAGTCATTTTGCATCGGATCAACCCTACAACACTGTCCAACTTTCTATTATTTTACCTTGTTCCTGTCGCCCGGCGTTGAATCCGACAGAAACATGCAGAAGTCTGCCGTGTAATTCTGTCCTTAGCTTAGATTTCACATAACATGTCCTGTTTATTAGATATACCATTTATAGTACAAATATGGGACCTGTTATCCAGAATGCTGGCGCTTTCCAGATAATGGATCTTTCTGTAATTTGGACCTGCATACCTTAAGTCTACTAGAAAATCATTTGAACATTAAATAAACCCAATAGGATGGTTTTGCTTCCATTTTAATTATATCTTAGTTTGGATCAAGTACAAGGTAATGTTTTATTTTTACCGAGGAAAAGGAAATTGTTTTTAAAAATGTTTATTTGATTATTTTGATAAAATGGAGCCTATGGGGGATGGCATTTCTGTAATTCAGAGCTTTCTGGATAAGGGGCTGCCAGATAAAGGATCCTGTACCTTTATCATATGCTCTTATACCATTCTTTGGTTTCCAATTGTCAAGGGACCTAACTATGGAAAACATACCTTAGTGTTTTTGTGTGCATAAATTCGTTGTTTGTCTGCTAATGAAATGTAATGGCAACTTATTTAAAGGCAGACAGCTTATTGGCTGCTACAGGTTTGAGCAAACTTTGCATCTTTTATCACATATTGTGGGGGCAAATGTTATATACACCCTATAAAAACAAATATGTTAGTGCTATTTGGACAAAACAGTACTGAATGAGTACTCCGTCATCTTTATCTATGTAACACCAAAACATTGCCCAGTATTCCATATTGTCATGATAATTAATGAGAATTAGAATAAATTAACATATAAGGGTTACAAAACAGGAGGAATAGTAAGGTTAAAGGCTGGCAAGAGTTTACAGTCAAAAACCATGGGAACAACTGACAAATAAGGTTGTTGTGATGATGCTTTATGGAATGATGACGTGATGATTTAGAGTGCAGGTTGTGCTGCAGGTTGAATGAAGCTGGTCATACACTATAAGATCTGCTCGTTTGCCGACATCTCCAAACTCTTTCCCTGATATGCCCACTAACGACAGGGTTATATCGTGGTAATCTGAACATTCGGCCCTAGGATTACAACCAGGAACAATGGGCTCTGACGGATCGGTCATCAGAGAAATCAAACCTTTCCAATCAATATCATGGCCAGATCAATTGGGAAGACCCGTCAGAAGCCCCCATACACTGGCAGATAAGCTGTCAAATTGGTCTTAACGACCGATATAGGCAGCTTTTTCTGCCGTGTATGGCCTTGAATGTAATTCTTATGCTGATATTTCTAATGTTTTTCTCACACTCTTTAATTCTGTTATTCCACATACATAGGAACTTATAATACACCATCATTTTTATCAGAGTTCTTAATGGTTACATAGAGTAGAAATCTAATGATAATGGTACTTCCACCAAGAATTCTTTCTTACTGAGGGCCGTTGGAATTTGTGTGTTTGATTATTTAGTTTGACATGGATATGCTTGAATGAACAGTGTCTGAACAGCAGAGCACTTAAGTGTTAAATTTCAGAAAGCTGATCTTACCTACACATTCCAATCATAAAGCTACGTTTAAACAGAACCGAGTTTCAGGGGTGCTGTTATCTCTCTCAATAAATGTGTTTGGTGCATTCCAGCCCTTGTTTTAAGTAGATGTTTCATGTAAACTTTTAAATGTACTACAAGTTTCAGAGTACCTCCAGAAAAAGTTGACTTCTTCAAATTGAGGTTCATAGCTGTGAAAATATTTCCTTTACTTTTCAATGATCAGTACAGAGTTAAAAAAAAAATAAAGTCAAACCCATATGTATTGCAAAAATATTGGGGAGAAACTAGAATCTAGAAAGATAAGAAAGAAAACAGAAGTGATCATGCTACCCCATAAACAACATCATAGATATTTATATGTATTTATATAGGATGGCAGCTTTCAGGGCAGCTCTCTGATGCCTATAAAATAGATTTATTCATTAAAAAAGAATCCCCCCCTCCTCTTTCTCGGAGATTTCCTGCTTACATCCAGTGACTAATGCTGTGGTGGGGGGCTGAGGGGTATTTGGTGCAACACAAAGTTAGTGATTTTCAATTTCACATGTGATATCACTTGCAACAGTGACACTGTGGGGGTTATTTACTAAACTTAAATTATTGCTGTTTGGAGTTTTTAATGTGAAAACAACACCTTTTCATAGGGAAAAAAAAAATCAAAATTTTTTTCATGATTTATTAAACCCCGATGCTGTTAAAAGTCAGAATAAAAAAGTACTCCATCTCAAACCTGCCAAGATCATGTAGAACTCAATGGCAGATGTCCTGTTTACAACTGAAAGATATCATGATCTGTGCTGGATTTCGTACAATAATCCGACGAATTCTCGGTTTTCGGGAAATTACCTTGAAAAAATCAAGGTATTTTTATAAAAAAAAAAGGTAGCAACCCTCAGCGCTACAAAATATGTTGGCACTATTTAAATAAATGTTAGTAATAATAACCCTAGTTAGGCTTGGGTTTAAACTTCTTAGGACTTTACATTACCCTTATTTTTACCCTTTGCAGTTAGGCGATGTATGATGTGTGATTCAAATGTCCACCAAGATAACATTATGTAGAGCAGGGGTCCCCAACCTTTTTTGCTCGAGAGCCACATTTAAATTTAAAAAAGAGTTGGAGAGCAACACAAGCATGAAATAGTCCATGTGGATGTCAAATAAGAGCTCTGATTGGCTTTTTGGTAACCCCTATATGGACTGGCAGCCTACAGGAGAGAATGTTTGGCAGGACATCTGTTTTTTATGCAACCAAAACTTGCCTCTAAGCCATTAATTTAAAAATAAGCACCTGCTTTGAGGCCACTGGGAGCAACATCCAAGGGGTTGGAGAGCAATCACTGATGTAGAGTATAGAAAAGGAGATGTATTCAAGATCTACAGTTTCAGTTTAAATAAGATCCCCATACTAACTAACATCTACTTATTAAAAAGGGAAAAATATTTTAAATAAATAACTAGGTGACAGGGTGTGAGACTGTGTAGGAACCATTCATGGATAATTCTCTCATGCTGTGGCATACAGCCCATGGCACACCCAGCCTTGTAAAATCTGTGAAACAGTGCTTCAAACCGAAGCCCAGGGAGACAAGAAAAAGTAACAGGAATATAGCGTAGTAGGTTATACTTGATTTCACCACCTCTTTGTGCAGGTAAGTATTTACTTGTGAACCCACTCCACACAGATTTTGAAAGTATTAATATTAAAACCGGTTGGAGAACGGAACAGAAACCGCTACAGGGGCAAACATCTGGAATCCTTAATCCCAAGCTTCTACACCCAGCCTTGTGACCACTGTGGTGGTTACAGGGAAGTTACATAAATTAATAAGTATACTGCACCAGTGGAAATGGCAAAACTGAATAACATTCAGCTAAATGTTCATCGACAGAATCTAATTAGACCCACCCTTGTGCCAAAACCTGTATATTCTCATGATGATTCTCAAACTAATGTAGGGAATGGTTGGGGTTATAAACAGACTACAGCACAAGGTATAGTTACATTTTATATGTGCACACGCTGATGGAAACAGTTTTCTTCAAGAACAGACACTGCAAAGTTTTTGTTGAATGCTGAACAGAGAATCTGTTATATAAAGTGATAAGTGAAAATTACTTTTTAACTTATGAATGTACATTAAGGGGCAAATTTACTATTATTCCCAAAAAATATTTTGTTTCTATTCGATTAGCATTTGATTTTCGAATGTTAATCGAATAGTTCTAGGCTACCTTTTATTCGATATTCGATCATTCGACGATCGAATAAAAACCTATTTGATCAGTCGAATAAATCATTCAGCTGAACGAAGAAATAATTCGATCATACGAATGATTCGTACGATTTGAACAATCGAACACTTCGATCGTAGGAATCCTACTCGATCAGGACTTAGTCTCTGAAGCCTATGGGAAGCTTCTCATAGGCTTCTATTGCAATTCGGTAGGTCCAATCTGCCGAGGTAGGCAATCGAATAAACTTAAAAAATCTCAGCCTGTTGGTTACAGTTTCTAATACTAACGGATTTGTTATATCTTAGTTGGGATCAAGTACAAGGTACTATTTTATTATCACATTGAAAAAGGAAAAAACCCAATGTTTTGAACTATTTAATTAAAATGGAATCTATGGGTTTCTGTAAACTAGAACTTTTCTGTATAATGGGTTTCCAGATAATGGATCCTATGCCATACACATTATTTTAGGCAAAGGAATACAGTTTACCCTTTATAAACCATGGAAAAACATGTAGTCATGAGGGGTTTCAAGAATGAAAATCATTTTGTTATAAAAAGTGGACTATGTCCTTAAGTTAAATATTTTATACAGCAGAAGTATTTACTACATTCATACTTCAGCAGAGTGGGAAAGTCAAATATTCCTGAGCACTGAACACAGAGCATGAATAATAGTGTATGCTGTCAGAAGCAATGTTCTTTTACGATTTCCTTCATGCCTAAAAGTGGCCATACATGGGCAGATAAAGCTGCCAATATTGGTCCTTTAAACCAATTTGGCAGTTTATCTGCCTGTTTATAGGGTCTTCCGACGAGTCTTCCCTGATCGATATCTGGCCACCATATAGATTGCAAAGGTTTAATTTTTCTGGCGATCAACCCATCAGAGCCCATTGCTCCTCGTTGTAATCAGATCGTTCAGCCCTAGGGCCGAATGTTCAGATTACCCCGATATAGCCCTGCAGTTGGTGATGTCGCTAAACGAGCGTCTCTTATAATGTATGACCAGCTTTTCATAGCATGGCTTACGTCACTTTAGGGAAACTTCCCAGCAGAGATTTGTTCCCAAGGAAGCCACCCAAGTGCAGCCAGTTACCTGTCTGTTTCTTCCCAATATAATAATATATTATATATCTTTATAATATCTTAGCCTGGCTATTATAGGCCAGTAAGTTTGACATCTGTAGTGGGCAAAATATTTGAAGGTTTGTTAAGGGATCACATTCAAATTTATTTCACAGCGCAACGATATAAGTTGGCGCTACAGAAATACATGTTAATAATAATGATAATAATAAAAATAATAAATTTCTGGTGAATGGCATTATGAGTAGTAATCAGCATGATTTTATAAAAGATAGGCCAGACAAATTTGAGCTCCCCAGCCTGTGCCTGAAGCATCTGTGTATAACTCCATCCACTCCAGTTCTTCCAGAGGCTATACTGAGATTGCTCAGGACACTCCTCCAGATTAAGTGCCTCTTGTTGTTCTGGGTAATTTGGATTGTTTGAGACCAATGCTTCTTGACTGAATCCCATTGATTCAGACATGAAAGCTGAACTTCTCTCATTTTCCATTTGGCCCATTTTACCTATGGTTGATGTTAAAAGACCAACAGACTCATATATTTTCTCCCTGTTGTGGTTGATTCTCTCTGAAACTGAGAGACCTAAAGAACAATATGATTGATCTTCGCCTGAGGAAGAAAAAACATTCCCAATAAAGTATCTAACCGAGTTCCCGAGGTAAATCTCTGTGATGGAACAACTTGACTCTTGGCCATGTTTACTATCCAGCCAAATCTCTCTGGGACTTGTCTGGTTCTGCTGAGAATGATAATCTGAGTCTCTGTTCACCAAAAGGAGTTTGTCCAAAAAATTTGTATATTTGTCTATTCTTTTGTCCCAGGTTGGCTATAATCACCACAAAAACTTTGTAAAAGTCCTGGGAGAGCTTGCGAGCCCAAAAGGAAGACAACAGAACTGATAATGTTGATCTTGAAATAATATCATTCAAGGCTTTGCCATATAACCTCTTTCCGTCATAATGCATTCTACAAAGTGAATTCTTGGAGGCACTATCAGCGAACCATGATTTCACCCAGAGTATTCTACATGCCAGTTTGCAGTTTCAATGCCAAAACATCATCAATTGGTAAAGCCGTCTTTTTTTGATGGTCTGGCCTCTTGAGCATAAACTGAAAGGGGGTGTATTACAAATCTTTGGAATATCCTCTTTAGAAGGGAATCCCCCTCCCAGCAATGCTGTTGCTTCATGGGATGAGAGGCTATGGGCAGAGAGAACCCCTAAAACAAACTGCACATGGTAAGCAAGATCTAAAAAATACCCTGGGAGAAAGAACGTCCCAGAATGCACAGGCTGGCCATGAAGAAAAAACACTGATTGGCGTTCAGGTTTGGGTAAAAAAATTAATTCTTTCTTCTGTCCATGCTGGGAATCACTAGGAGAATACTGATTTGACTACAGGCAGGATGTTACACTATGTATTAATCAGTCAATAAGATTTATTTACAACATGAAGACAAGGTACAAAGTGTAAATAATTGGCGCATTCTGCTATTTTTAGCACCTAGCTAACTGAATTGCAATGGCCTCACTAGTTGAACTGTCACAGGTACTAACTCGGAAATGGAGCTCAGAGACCTGCAGCTACCAACTTGAATACAGCGCTTCCTACAATCGTCATTCAGTGCAGCATTCTGCAATATGTAGATGCACCACTGCCCCTGTTGTAGTTTAGCAGCTTTCTCTAACTTTCATTTTTTAATGGCACTTTATTCATAGGGGCATCAACTGTTTTAGAGTGCAGAGAGCTGCTAGCACTATGGGAAGGTTCTCATCAGTCTAATATCTTAAATTCAGCCCTGGCCACTGGCCAACAATGTATATAAGGAGTCAGCATTCAACAAGTGACAAGTGATTTTCAGTTGGGAAATACAGTATTCCCTAATGTTGGCATTAATGCATCTGGCTCTTATTTTAAAAGATTAAACAAAAGATCTTTTGATCTTTATTCTTATACAATAAGTTAGATAAATCAAAGAAATACATTTTTAAAAATCACACTCTGTAGTAGTCTTTCTGTGCTCTTGGCATTCACAATCACTCTACTGACAGAAGGGGTTGTGCAGCATTAACTCTGTTAAAAGAGGGAGGGGGCTGGGGGGATGGAGAACTCCCACTGTTTATGCGCATGAAACTTCCAAGTTAAACTTTTTTGGGTCTGGAAAGGAAGAAATTCCTCAGTGATCTAAGGGGCACTGGAAAGAAAGACTGCACAAGGCAAGTATCCTCTCAGTTAATTCTTACTGTGAAAATGTTCTTAGTTATCTGTTGTATACATTAATTTTTTCATTCTATTATTTTATTTGCAGGAGAGGTTTATTCTCTCAGTCAGTCCCCAGCCTACGAGGACAATGGGGCTTTTTCAAATGCCAGGATTTTTCCTAGGTAATTCTACTAAGACTTTTTTTTTATTTCATTATTATAACTGATGGTATTCTGTCACTTAAATCAGTCGCCTTTGTTTAAATCATTCTCAGGCAAACGTGCAGGACTCATGTGGTTACCTTTAGCCATTGTTAAATGAAAATGTGACCTTGGTGTGCTTACCGGTGCATGAGTATGTGCTGACTGCTGCTGGATAGGTGCTTACATTAATAGATTAACCCGTAAAGCCCTGCCTTAGACTTACTTCTTCAAAAACAAATGTTTTCTCCAGATTTAGAAGTTCTCTTAAACCATGTATAGTGCTGTATACAGTGTTTCTCTGAAATGATGTTTCTATGAACTTGTTCTTAATAAAAGTATGCTACAGTTTAAATAGTCTTTTCCAGGTCCCTGTTAGAGGTGACTGTAACTGGGAATTTCTGTACTTTCCGTACCATGATTCGCTTGGGTGGGTCTTTGAATAAAAGCTGTGCTACATACAACCCCCACTGCCATGCAAGATAACTAATGGATTATCTCTGTAAACTGCCTGGATAGAACTTCCTGGCTCATGCAAGACATGGTGCTTTGAGATAAATTATTAGATTATTTGTACTGTGACCTTTTACAATAAGAATGATTAGGCATGGAAATTGTTTTTTAACCTTTTTTATATTTCCTGCAATTTGCTAAATTGTAATTTTTAATTTTATTTTTAAATAAATGTAAGTGATCAAATATTTGAGTTTACTAGTGGAGCTAGGGCTCCTCTTTACCTCCTAATCCACCTAAAGATTTGCAAATTGACTGGAAGTGAAGTGAATAGGAGTCACAACCTGTACCAATTGAAGTTGAGCCAAATGAATGTAACAATAAAAAATGTGGTCATACGTGTATGGTCCCATCAGGGCTGGGCCAAGGGGTAGGCAGAGTAGGCACGTGCCTTGGGGGCAAAGCTGGGGAGTTGCCAGGCACATATCTGCTCTGTAGCCTACCCCATGTCCAGTCCCCCCCATCTTCTTGTAGCACCTATGCAAATGCGCACACCGATTGGTGCTCAGTCGGCGCTGCAGCCGGCCAGGTTACCTAGGGTGACTGGGTGGTGTGTCCGGGCTCTGGGTCCCAACTTTCATCATATTGCGTGTGTTTTTTTGGTCTGTGGGCTGACAGAATACTGCAGAGGTTGAGCCATGTATAGCCACCATTATGCACTATACACTACAGATGTAGTGCATTATCAGATATAGGTTGGGAAAGGCGGGCCACCATACACATATCAGTCTTTGTTTCATACAGTATTGGTATGGTAATGGTATGTGTGCAGCTTTAGAGGGTAAAGCAGGGGAAAGCATGATAGCAAGATGTGTAAGACAGAACCTAAAGCTTGTGTTTTTATAGAGGTTCCTAGGATAAAATGACTGTAATTTGAATCACTGGAATTAAAGTATTAATTAATTGTATTAATGGTATGTGTGCAGCTTTAAAGGTTAGAGAGGGGAAAGTGTGAAAGCAAGATGTGTAAGAAAGAAAATTGGGGCAGCTTTTTTTTTTTATTTACAAAGAGGCTAAAATGATTGTAATAGTAACAATAAGCAGGTAGCATTTACTGGTCATCTGTTTAAAAGCAAACATTGTTTGCTGTGGGTTACTGAATTTAGGTAAACTCAGTAGTTTTTATTAAATAAGGGGGTTAATACCTACTGTACTATGCATGTTTGCTTTACCCCACTACAGCTGGAGCTACAATACCTGCTTCAACTATGTGGCTACCAAACCTTACCAGTGTTTTGGTTCTAAGAGATCACACTAAAGTTGCTTAAAAAATATAGGTGAGGGTAAAAATACAGGGTTGTGCAAATGTTCTGCCCTCCAGCACTGTTCAGTGGCCTTTATGCTTCAGCCTTTACTTTGCATTTCCTAGGGCTGTTTACCAGGTCATAAATACCCATACTTTGTAAATAATTCCCTAGGGCTAAGTCAATTTGCACCAAAATGCAAGTGTCTTTTTTTCACTAAGGAAAGAGCTTGCACAGATGTTGGAAATATGAACTTCTCAGGGCAATATACAAACCCTTGCATGCTGCATGGAAAAAAAATTAACATTTTATCTTTTTGAAGCAACTGGGCATCAACGGGGTTGTCTTCTTGAAATGTACTATTACAATGAGTATTAGAGTATTCTAAGAAATTTGATGAAAATGTTTTTTCTGCTCAGTAGTTTAAAAAATGTAATCTAGCAACTAGGCAATGCTTTGAGTAACATACTAGATAGCTTTACAAATCATCAGGTTGGAGAGCCGTAGAACAGAAAGTAGAAAAGAGCTATTGCAAATAGTCTCAGAATATGACAGTTTACATAATTCTAAAACATCATTTTACAGTCAACTATCCATTCTAGGACAGTCAATTCAGTCACCCAGTAAATATGTGTTTCTCTCCATGGGGCAAATTCACTAAAGTGCGAAGCGTCTAACGCTAGCGCTAATTCTCCAGCAATTCGCACTCTAACGCCAGGCGAAGTTGCACACTGACGAACGATCGTAATTATGCAAATTCACTAAGATGAACATTTTACTGAACGTTACCACTTACGCTAGACATTACTTCGCCAGTCCCAAAAAAACGCTGGCGTGTTTTAACTTTTGTAGGGTGATAGTCTGAAAAAGAGTGAAATTGTTTTGGGGGGTTACCCTCCTTCCCCCCTACATTATGGCAACACAACTATACAGGGGGCACATGTAGGGCAATAGGACAACTTTATTTAATTTATTAAAGGTTTCCTGGGCTTGTGTAGTGTAATGTAGGGGCTGTAACATATACTTCTATTATACTTTGAAATTCGCGCCGTATGCAAATTTGGCATCGCTAGTGTAAATGCGCGTTGCCTGGCGAAGTAACACCAGCGCAACTACGCTACCGTCAAGCCGACCTGAGCGTAACTTCACACTTCAGTGAATTAGCGTAGCGCTGGCGAAAATTCACCAGGCGAAGTGCGGCGAACGTTAGCGAAGGCAACGCTAGCGTTTTTTCGCTGCTTAGTGAATTTGCCCCCATATCTGGCAATATATTAATAAATGATGATAATACCCCACCCAATTACCTCTCAGGCTGACACTACACACCCCATGGCCCAACTCAGGGATCACACAGTTTGGGAATGAATAAAGAAATTAAGGGGCAAAACGCACAATTTCGAATTTTAAACCTCCAACTCAAATGATTTATCACACCTCAACCCTGGAAACAATTTAAATTTGAATATTCGATACCCAAAACCTGTTGAGTTAATGTAGAAGTCAATGGCAGAGGTCGCTTGAAACTATTTGAAGATGTTAATAGTAGCAATGAACAAAATGTTTCTAAAGTTTCGACACGAAAATGACACCCATAGACTCCAATGGGAGAAAAAAAATGTAGCCCTTCAAAATTTATTTTACACGCAATATCAGAGTTTTCTTATGAGGTTTGAACTTGCTTTGAATTTTCGGGTTGGGACTATTCCATCGAATTTTAGACAATTTTTTTCATTAATAATATAGCATTGGAATTGTGAATAAAATCAAATTAATCTGAGTTTAAATAAATTCACATTATTCTAATATTAGACCTTTTATAAATAACCCCCTTAATGTAGCTGGAGGGCTCATACTGCAGCCCCAGGAAAACACTAGTTTTCTTCAAGATGACACATAACAGTATTTTTAGACATGCCAGAATGGATTTTGCATCCCATAAAACAGTTTAATGCATTTTCTTACATCACTGGCTTTTGGTGTGTAGTTAAATTGTTTCCTGTCTGTGTTGCATTGTTCCCACATTCATTGCAGTTTTCCTGCCTTCTAGCTACCAACTGTAAACTTATCCTTTGTGAGCAAATATTGGAAACCTACAATTAAAGGTGTAAATGGTTGCTTAATGGTCTTTGTTGCCTAGGGACACAGCACAAATAT
Source organism: Xenopus borealis (assembly GCA_024363595.1). Taxonomy (NCBI): domain Eukaryota; kingdom Metazoa; phylum Chordata; class Amphibia; order Anura; family Pipidae; genus Xenopus; species Xenopus borealis. The sequence continues at coordinate 64,782,675 of CM044436.1, forward strand.
CCTGTTGATAGAGGTCTGTGCAGTCTCTTACTTTCTGTGCATTTTTCCTATTCATTGCAGTACTCTACTCCATCAGTCCTGTATTTTAATATTTATGGTCACCAATGATAAATGTATTTGCATGTTTGGTTTCCTGTTGTTCAACTAATGCATTACAAGAAGCTACAGGATGGCTTTGTACACAGCAACTCAGCTGTGACCTTAAATCTCGAGACTGACACAAAACATTCTTGGCAAGCAGAAAACCTGAACAATTGGATCATGTGCCATTGTACCACATATTTAGCCTAATTGTACTAAATAACTGAGACACAGAACATGGCTGCAGTGTTTAAGGCTAATGCCACTCACAAGGGAATATAACTCCTTCAATTTGAGCACAAGTAGCCATGTTTTTTACTTTTCCCCCCAATTCCAGCTAATAGTGGTGGCACTGTGCCTGACACAATTCCAACTGACCCATTACAACACATGCGTCCATTTAATTAGCTGCAAGAATGTGCATCTATTGACGCAAGCCAAGTGTGTTAACTAGCCCACATAAAGAAGGGTAATTGTTTTAGATTAACCATTGTGAGGGTAAATGTGAGAGCAATCTCAGATTGTAAGCTCCACTGGTGCAGTGACTCATGTATAATCTCTTTATAATACTGTGCAAGCACTATATAAATACCAGGAAATACATGGAAAAAAGTGTTACAGCCTGTGATTATGAATAAAATATCTTCATTGGTGTATCTTAGTACTGCTGTGGGGAGCTGCCAATGCACAGGAGCCAGAATTCAGCCATGGCTGTGCAGAAGGAAGCTGCTACCCAGCCACAGGAGATCTACTGATTGGTCGATCAGAGCAAATCACTGCATCATCTACATGTGGCATCCAAAAACCTGAGTCGTTTTGTATTGTTAGTCATCTTCAGGTATGATATAAATGCCCAGATATTGTTCTTGTTATGCCTATGTAACTTATTAGCAGAGTTTTTGTCATGTGAATGGACACACTGACTCCTAAGGGGGGTCTGCAAATTTTTCTCATGCCTGGATAAAGCCTCTTCGCTCTGCATTCCCAGTGTAACAGAAAACATCTGGCAGGATATTGTCCTAATGCTATTCACACAGGCATTGTTTAAACAGTTGCATCTGTTAGTCTTTCCGGCTGTTTACATTGCCTGCGGATTTAATTCACTAACCCTTTGAATGTGAAATAGGCCCAAATAGTGAAATGCTCTCATTAACATACAGTATGCTTTCTGTGTAAATATCTACATTTTAAAATATATATTTTAACAGTTTTGGCTGTTATCGAATGCAATCTGTTTGCATGCTTTCATCTTGTTTATCGACACTGGCAGACAAAAAGTTTTTAAATTAGTTGGTTTAATTGCAAAGATTTCCCTTTTTTCATATTTTCTACATAAAATGAATATAATGCAAAGTTTTTAAGTTGGTTTTAATGTCGTATTTTGCATTGTTAACCTCAAATTTTCCTCATTTTCAGGAGGAAAAGAAGTGCTTTTTATGTGATTCTAGGAAACCTTACAATGAACAAAATAACACAGAAAGTCACCGTATTGAAAATGTAGTCACCACATTTGCACCAAATCGACTTAACTTATGGTGGCAATCAGTAAATGGTAAAACTATTGTTTTTCAATAATTAACTATGAATATGTATTGCATATCTGCTGGCCTTCGGCAAGCAAAGACCATACATTGGTCAGTGGCAAACAAAGTAATGTTATTCATAACATTTAAACATTGTTAAATCAGTATAAAAAATTTACTAATGGTCGCAGATTTTGTATCGATTCTAGTAACATGCAGCAAACAAGTTGTTTACATTCAGACAGCTGAATAATGACTTTATGATTGGTTGCAATGGGTAACTAGACCAGGTGCAAACATTGCAACTTCTGTTACATAATTGTGGTGACACACTTAGGGGCACATTTACTAAGGGTCGAAGTGAATATTCGAATACAATTCGAATTAAAAATATTTGAATTTCAAAGTAATTTTGGGCTACTTCGACTAACAAATAGGCCAAAATTCGATTTGAATAGAAAAAATTCACGTACTGGCCCTTTAAAATTCAACACTTTGCCACCTTAAAACTGCTGAATTGCCATTGTAACCTATGGGGGACTTCCTAGAACCTGTTCTGAAATTTTTTCTAAGTCCAAGAAATTCGAAGGATTTTGCGAAAAACGGTTTGAATTGTTTGATTTCAACGATACGATCGAACTATTCAAGGATTTTTATTTGATCGAAAATTGACCTATTTGATTGAAATAGGTCCATTTTCGATATAAAAAGTCCTTTAAAAAAATTTGATGGTCGAATTTCTAAGTTTCAACCATTAGTAAATCTGCCCCGTAGTGTTCCGGGGAGATTAGTCACCCATTGATATATATTCTTCAGGCGACTTATCTCCTCTTCCTGAAGGCTAGATTGTGAATCACCAGTGGGGTGGCACTCAGATTGATTCGGTTTTCTGAAGTCGCCTGAGCCTTGTGAGGAAGGGGACCGAAGATATTTGTCGCTGGGTGACTGATCTCCCTGGAACGCTACGTGTGCCTCCACCCTAACCCTCAATGCCTTCAGTGCCACAGCCCTTAAATACCCACTTTGATTATTAGCTTCTTTGTTTTAATTGTATTTTTATATTTTCATTGCTAAATCTACAATTTAATTTAGGCTCATTTATATTTTATAAAATTGTTTGTTTTATAATCACATGATATCATACTTATCCTATTTTATATTTCATGGCCCATAGAAGTAGAAAAGTTGTCATTACCTTATAAAAAGCAGGGCCCCACAAAGTCTAGTTTGCCCCAGGATGCATCACAACAAAAGACGGCCCTGCTCAGCCTGAAAGAGATGGGAAGTTTTCTGTGTTTCTGGGGATTAATGAGTAACTAAAAGAAATGTATTCATCTTAAAAAACAAAGAATTTAGCTGCTTACCTATAATCTTTCTTTGACATGTGAAAGGACTGGAGAATGTTACAATCCAGCTGGACCTTGAAGCGGAATTCCACTTCACTCATCTCATCATGACCTTTAAGGTAAGGAATCCGTAACGTTTGGTTAAACATACAATTACAGCCAGTGTGTAAATCTATAATGAAATGAGGCATTGTTTGTCACTTGGGGAATTTTGTTGCACACAGCATTCAAAATGATTTCTAGTCAAGGATCTGTTGGGCAGCATTGTGTAAAAAAATAAACTATTTTAAAAGGATTTTTAAAAAATGGGAAATGAGATAGATAGATATTAGATAATAATAGATCATGCCCATTTTTACACAAACATAAGTCTACTGCTAATACAGTATGTATATACTGAAATGATAAATGGACCAGCTATCCCTATGGACTTTAGGACACTCACCACATTTACAAGTAAGGAAGATAGCAGTTCTTGTATGACGCTGTGTACATGTTGTTCAGTACCCTATTAGGTGCAAATTCACAAGAGCGTAGCGTCTAAAGCTAGCGCTAATTCGTCAGCGTGACATCAATTTGCAACTTCGACGATTCACTAACAGTGTCGCTAGCGAAGTAGATAGACTTGCGCAACTTCACACCCTCACGTCAGGCGAAGTTGAGCACTGACGAAGGGACATAACTACGCTAATTCACTAAGATGAACATTTTTGTGAACATTACCTCTTACGCTAGAAGTTACTTCGCCAGGTCAGACCTGGCGAAGTTCAATACAATAGATAGGAGTCCCAAAATAAGCTGGCGCCTTTTACCTTTTGTCAGGTGATAGTCTGAAAAACAGCAAAATTTTTTTTAGGGTTACCCTCCTTCCCCCCTACATTTCCTAACATATGGCAACACAACTATACAGGGGGTACATGTTTAGGGCAATAGGACAACTTTATTTAATTTATTAAAGGTTTCCTGGGCTTGTGTAGTGTAATGTAGTGGCTGTAACATACACCTCTATTATACGCTTAAGTTTGCGCCGCATGCAAATCTCTAGTATAAATGCGCTTTGCCTGGCGAAGTGACAGTAGCGCTACTTCGCTACCATTCTCCGCCCTAAGCGCAAATTCACATCTTGGTGAATTTGCATAGCGCTGGTGAAAATTCACCTGGCGAAGTGTGGCGAACGCCGGCAAAGCTGTCGCTAGCCCATTTTCGCGCTTTTGTGAATTTGCCCCTTAGTCATGAGTAGGGTCACTGCTATAAATTACACCTCTAGGCTATTGAATACAGGGCAGGGTTTAATTCCCTCTACTCCACTGAGGTATTTTAAATGTGCTTAATTAGTTACCCCAAAATATGTAATGCACTAGCTTTATGTTAAAGACAATGTTTCCACATACTGTAGTTAATGGAGTTACCATAAGGAATATTATTTCTTTTTTTCTTTTTAAATATTTTATATTCTTTAACTAGACATTTCGACCAGGTGCAATGTTAATTGAAAGATCGTCTGATTTCGGGAAAACCTGGAATGTGTACAGGTATTTTGCATATGACTGTGAGGCCTCATTTCCTGGCATTTCCACTGGACCAATGAAGAAAGTAGATGATATAATTTGTGATTCTCGATATTCAGACATTGAGCCTTCAACAGAAGGGGAGGTAATAAGGTTTTGCTATTAATGAATGGCCAATTCTAAGCAACTTTTCAATTGGTTTTCATTATTTATTATTTATAGTTTTATAGTTATTTGTCTTCTTCTTCTGGTTGTTTGCAGCTTTAAAATGGGTGTCGCCGTCCCCTTATAAATAACAAATGCTCTGTAAGGCTACAAATGTATGGTTATTGCTACTTTTTAATGCTGATCCTTCTATTCAGACTCTCTCCTATTCATATTCCATTGTCTTCAAATCAGTGCATGGTTGCTATGGTAATTTGGGCCCTAGTTACCAGATTGATTAAAATGTAAATTGAAGAGCTGCTGAATAAAAAGCTAAATAACTCAAAAACCACAAATAATAAAAAATGAAAACCAATTGCAAATTGTCTCAGAATGTCCCTCTCTACATAATACTAAAAGTTATCTCAAAGGTGAACAACCCCTTTAAGTACATTTCATTGCTCATATCTTAGGTCATTTATCGTGTTTTGGATCCCGCCTTCCGAATTGATGATCCATATAGTCTGAGGATTAAAAGTAAGATTTATTTTCTAAAGTCTACTGAATGTATTAAATTATTTATTTGCTTTTTAAAGCCTTTTTATGACAGTTCTATTGAAATCATTTGTTATAATGTTTACTGGTGGATTTAAAAGTATTGTACTCAGAAAATATATAGGGATTAAACATTTCTCAATTGTTATTAGCTCTCACAGAACATTGCAGCAATATGATGGGGGTCTGCTGAGAGAAGAGGGATGTTCAATAGCTTTATGCACCTTATGGCTATGGCGGAATAGGTGTTTTGGTTACTCAGTATTGCTATAAAAATGCTACGACAATGAGAAGCACAATGTTGCCATGCTTTACAACCAATATTTGGTTAGATTAATTTTAATAAAATAAACTTATGCATTGCAAAATTCATGTAATAAATCATGAGATATGTTTTTCTCATTAAACTTGCACTTAGGCCATTACCTGAAAAGTGCACTAACTTGTTTTTAGGCAACGATCATATACTCCTTCTCAATGCACACAATAGAAAAGACAACTGCAATCTGGAATGCTTCTAAAAAATGAAGATAGAAAATATACAGTGATTATTAGAAAGTGTTTCTGTTTATTAAAATATTCTGGTAACCTTACCTGCGAAAGACCAGGCTCACACAAATTAGTTATAACATAGAAAACCATTGTGGCCCTTGCCTTCAACAATAACTGGATGTTTAGACTTTTTAGGTAATTTAGATATGCTTTTGTTCCTTACAGGTTGACATTTTTAAGCTAAATAAGTGTTTCTTTTAAAAGGTATGTTGAGAATTACAAACTTAAGAGTCAAGTTCTTGAAGCTTCATACATTGGGGGACAACCTGCTAGATTCTAGAGTGGAAATAAAAGAAAAATACTATTATGCAATTTATGACATGGTCGTTCGTGGAAATTGCTTCTGCTATGGCCATGCAAGTGAATGTGCCCCAGTAAATGGATATTCTGATAATGTGGAGGGAATGGTAAGTATGTTTTAGGATACCATTAGGTCTGCCTAACTGCAAACTCTTGTGAGCAGGATCTTCTTCTTATTGGTTAAATTATTTTAAGACCCCTGTTTGTTATAAATGAACATGAAGTAATGCCACGGATAGCAACAAGGATAGGTTGAGTGGCATCATGACCCGGGTTTAACACAGGCAGGACCCTATTGGAGGGGTAAGGGAAAAGGGGGGTGGTTAAGCCTAGGGCTGGACACTGGCAGCCATTTTAGTGCCAGTGTAATAGAGGAGTGCCTCCATTTGATAGTAGGAAGAAGAGAGGTTTCCCACCCGCCCTCCCTGAGAAGAGATTTACAGGAGGTGTCAAGAGGGTTGAGGGTATTGGTTTAAAGTTGGATGAAGGGGGTTATGGAAAATCCAACCTAGTTTGAGATACTAGTATAGTATAAGGGGCAGGCCCTTGTCAGTCTGCTGGGTACTAAAGCTATGCCGCTAAAAGAGGTATACTCGTGACGTGATGGTTTAACCCCTAAGGTGGGTGATCATATGGGGGAAATCAGAGGCAGTCAATATATTCAGCATTAATGGCGGGCTCCAGTTAGGGGAGGCTACAAAGGATTTCGGGGTTGACGTCATACCTTCTGAGCCAGGATGTTGCAGCTAGAGGATATTGCTTGGGTCAAGAAAAAGGCAGACTGACATAGGCTCAGGGGCATATTGGTTTACCCAATGTCAATGTTATATTCTGATGTTCTGAATGGATACATAATGTAATGGATACATTAATGACCAATAAATCTTGCCTTAGACCACACAAGAGGCTTACTCCCATATGTTATAAAAGGTACAACCTTTGCTCAGTAAATGCTACCTGTTCATGTCTTCCTATAGGTGACTAAATCTGTAGTAAGCAGTAGTAATCTGCAGTAAGAAAATGCAACTCCCCGTGTTCCCACTTAATTGCCTTCTTGTTATTTTCAGCTTTTTATATGTGTCTATCTATGTATGTAAATTAAATTGTCCCTTTATTTTCATGTGTTTCTCTGCTCAAGGTGCACGGACGCTGTGTTTGCAGACACAACACAAAAGGTTTAAACTGTGAGCAATGTCTAGATTTCTACCATGATTTGCCTTGGAGACCAGCAGAAGGTCGCAAGAGCAATGCTTGTAAAAGTGAGTTCCCAGATAGTAAATTTTACTCGTCTGGTCTGTTCTCACTAATTCGCCCAAATTACATGAATTATTTCTTTAAATGTGACAAATAGCAATAAGTAGACAAAATGTAGTAAACAATAAATATGGGGTTTTAAAAGAGTAAGCAAGAAAAAACCTTGATAATTGTTGGAGTTGAAAAAACTGTTTATTATTTATAATGTCTTCAGTTATGGGGTTCCTGGGGTTGAAGGCAGATAGAAGGCTAGTTATGGAAGCCTTCCTTATGGGAAATAAATTATTTATTAAGAGATTATTTAAGGATTAAGTTATTTATGGGCTGAACAGAAAGACTGAAGTTTTTGGGGCATTTGCAAAAAAGCAAATCATTATAAGTACAGATTAAGCCCCTGCTTATTTATTTCCAGTAGCTACAGTTTCACTGTCAGTTTTTATAAAGACAGTTTTTATAAAAAGGCCCTAATTAACCAATTAACTTTCTTTGCAGAATGTAATTGTAACAAACATTCCACACATTGTCATTTTGATATGGCTGTTTATATGTCTACTGGGAATACCAGTGGAGGGGTGTGTGATGACTGCCAACATAATACAATGGGGCGGAACTGTGAACAGTGCAAACCATTTTTCTACCAGCATCCAGATAAAGACATACGTGATCCAAACATCTGTCAACGTAAGTGAAAGATCTGCTTGTCCAGATGAGTCATCTTTGATAGCTAACATCATTTAAAAAGAGATTGCCTACCCTTATAGTCACTGTTCGAATGCTAACTGATAACTGTATATATGTGTTTTCTTTTGTATTTTGATTATGGTATTTTGTATTTAAATAAATGTATCTCATAATTACTGCATTATATTCAGTAAGCTTTGCATAGCAATAAATCAATCCAATCTTTGTCCAGCCTGCAACTGTGACCCAGCTGGCTCCCAGGATGGAGGAATATGTGACCGCTATTCAGATTTCTCTGTGGGCCTTATTGCTGGACAGTGTCGTTGCAAGCTAAACGTTGAAGGAGAGCGATGTGATCAGTGCAAAGAAGGCTTCTATGACTTAAATGCAGAAGATCCAGAAGGCTGCCAGTGTATGCATCAAAAAAGTCTCTATAATTTTATACATTAAATCGTTTTCCACTATACTGACTTCATTTTTCTGTTGTAGATTGTGGATGTAACCCCCTAGGAACTATCCCGGGTGGAAACTCTTGTGACTCTAGAAATGGAAACTGCTTTTGCAAACGCTTTGTAACAGGAAGGAAATGCGATCAGTGTTCGGTAATAATTAGTTTGGAATATTTCATGAAATTATTGATGTTAGTTGCTGTATATTGAAATTTCAATGTAATCCTTTTGTACACAACATCATTATTTGGTCTACCATCTGAAGCTAATTTAAATAGTGAAGTAGTAATAACTAATGCATAAAGCAAATGCCACCCCTTCACTTGTAGATTGCAAAGGAATCACCCTGTATGTAGAAACTTGAAGAGGCCTTATACCCAGCAGCAGGAGACTATGTTGGCATAAATTTATGGTGATTCTGAAAAACTACAAGGGAAAGGATAATGCGAAATGAGGCCCAATTACAGCTCCGTTTGACTGGTTATGTCACCAATAATGTCATGTTACTCCTCACTGCAGTGCTAGGTCACATCCCTACAATTTTATATAAGCAAGTTTGTATCATATAGCCCTATAAAGAGCAATGAATAGCAACTGATCCCTGTTTATTTTCCTAGGTAAAAAACTAAAGCCATTTTGTTATATATTCTTATTTGTCACCTGCTGTGTAAAGTATGTCAATTTTGCCCTCTGCGATTAGCTTATTTATAAAAATATACAATTATACCAATGCAAATTAATAGGACTTAATCTTTATGCTAAATGCTTATAAAACCCTCATTCTTTTGTTGTTGCTGGAGGCCTTGGAGGGAGCCCCAGAATTACGGCAGTGGAGTTCCATCTTGCAGTTACCCTTGTTGCAATCAAAAATTGATTACCATACAAAACATTTGTGTACACCAGTTTTCTTGATTTGTTTTTCTTCTAGAAAATAATTTATATTCAACACCCACTGCAATAAAATACTTCAGTAATAATTTATTTTTGCAGCCCGAGTTCTGGGGTTTGAGTAATGACTTGGATGGCTGCCGACCTTGTGAATGTGATCATGGGGGATCAGAGGACAATAAGTAAGCCAAACTTTCATGGTTTCTCATTTTATTCCTAGTACCATGCAGAATTTACTAATAACCAAATTTAGTAGTAGTTCTGTGGGATCCTTTGTAGCGGTAATGCTGGAGCTTTCTGTGCTGGTGTATTTATAGTGCACCACATCAGTGCACACACAGGATGGATTTCTCTGCCCAAATGCAAATGCAAGGGAGCCTTTGTTTTTGTAATTACAATACTATATTTCTGGCAGCAGAATAATTTTGATTAAATTATTATAAAAGTAATCTGAAATGCTTTCTGGTTTGTATTGCAGCTGCTCACCTGACTCTGGCCAGTGCCGCTGCAGACCACACATGATTGGACGTCAGTGCAGTGAAGTGGAGTCAGGCTTTTATTTTATTTCTCTAGACCATTACACTTATGAAGCAGAATATGCAAACTTTGGCCCTGTAAGTATGCTACCTCTTCATGCTTTGAATTGAGAGTATGCATCTTTAAATAATATGTGTAAATTATTACTATACTTTATGTATTTATTTCCAACATTATCCTTTGTATTCTACAACACCCTTGAGGGAAAAAAAATGCAAGAAATTAAATAGTCTTATTACTGTCAACAGGATGTCCAAATTGTTGAAAGACCACTTCCCCATGACCGTACCCCTTCCTGGACTGGTATTGGGTTTGCAAGAGTTCCAGAAGGTGCATACCTAGAATTCCACATTAACGACATTCCAACTTCCATGGAGTATGATCTTTTAATTCGCTATGAGCCTCAAGTAAGTCATTTCAATTTGATAGCAAATTATCGCTGTTTTTTCTGAATGAATGGGTCAAATAAACAGACTCTATAATACTAGTTGGAATGTTTATGTATGAATGTACACATGCCACTTATTGATGATCTTGGCTGCTTTGCTGAGAATACATTGGTCAATAATACAAACTGTTGCAGAATAGATAGCTATTACAGCTATTTCATCCTCTGGCTCTCACTCCCTTTCTGTTATTATGTCATGTGAGCCAAATAAGAAAAGTAAGCTTATTATGTATGGATAAACACAAATACAGGTAGAGCATCAGATTTATTGATGCATCTTGCACACCAATTTCTTACAGCACACTATTTACATTGTGTCCTTCAAGGCATCCTAATTGATATAAGAGAAAATGATCTATTGCTGTTTATGTAATCGGAGATAACTGCCTACATATTTTCATGGTATATGCATATATAGAATATACTTATATTCACACATTTTTTGTTACTTCTGAACATCTTTTATGCTTGTTCTCAGCTACCAGAGCAGTGGGAAGAAGCTGTTATCACAGTAATACGCCCAGGCAAGATTCCCACTAGCAGCCGTTGTGGGAACACTGTTCCCAGTGATGATAATCAGTCAGTGGCATTGCCACCCGGTTCTCGGTAAGTAGCAGTCAGCAGTATTCAGTTGTGTGTAATTTACTCTATTGTATCAACTGAGTGTTCTATTACAGACATAATGACTGATGTGGTATATATTTATTTGCAGCTATATCACGCTTCCTCGTCCTATTTGCTTTGAGAAGGGACTGAATTACACAATACGTTTGGCGCTGCCTCGGTATTCTGTCAATTCCAATGTGGAAAATCCATACACATTAATTGATTCTGTAAGTAAAAAAAAAAGAGGGTGTCAAACATTTGTGGGTTATCAGACAGCAAATAGTACAAAGATGGATTTTGGGCAAGAATTAAGGGAGAACTGAAAAATAATGGTGTGTCTATGGTGAAAGAAATGTGATTATTGGTAAATTGTAATTAAGCTTATGATCGTTTATTCTCCACAGCTCAGGATCAATTGCACTTTTCAAATATATGTTTTAAAACATCTCTTTCTTTATTTCTTCCATTTAAAAATAGCTGTCAGCAAGGTTTAGTGCAATAAATTTAAAACTACTGACACATTTTGTGACTTCTAAACTTCACTTCCTTAGAGCATCTATTTTTAAACAGATGAAATAAATAAAATAAAAGATGTTTTAAAACTGTATTTGAAAATTGTGGTTGATCCTGAGTTGTGGAGAATCTAAACGATCATGGACTTTTTGCAGAGTAAGAGTGGATGGGAACCCGCGCAAGATTTTTCTTGGAATGTCTAAATTATGCCTATACTTCTTAGGAGTAATAGTTATTACCAAGACCCAAACTCAGGTCCTGAATCTAGTGATTAAATTTATGAGCACTCATGTTTCACAATTTGCATTGTAGATAGAATGTCTGTATGGCACTATATAATTTGATAGTGACTAGTGAGGATTGGCAACTTCTGTCTCATTGCAGTGGTTTTTGAATGAGATGCAAAACAGAATCACAGAGGCATTTTAGTTCCTAAAATTCCAGCTTTGCATCCCAAACCCTTACTTTGTATTCTTTTGCACTTATAGCTAGAGTTCAGCACTTGCCCATGGACACTGGGAAATTCTGTGCTTCAAAATTTTCCTCTTTTTTTAATCAAAGAAAGCATTATGTGAGTGACTAATTTCAATGATTTCTGCAGATTGTTCTGCTGCCTCATGTCAAGTCACTTGACATATTTAGTATGGGAGGCTCAGGAGATGACGTCACCACCAACACTGCCTGGCAAACATTCCAGAGGTACAGATGTCTTGAGAACAGCCAGAGTGTTGTGAAAACGCCTATCACTGATGTCTGCAAGAATTTTCTCTTCAGCATTTCTGCACTTTTACACAAAGGTGCCTTGGGTAAGTCTAATCCTTTGATGTGGAACTATAGCTGTCTGAAGTTTTTCCCTCTCGTTGTACTTATAAAATACCAAATATACAAAAAGCATATAATTGTGAAACTTGTGAGTTCAGCATTCCTCAATGAAGTGGAAAGTTGGACTTAATCTGTTATTAATTGCTATTTTCTGGTCTAGAATGTCACTGTGACCCACAAGGATCTTTGAGTTCTGTATGTGATCCAAATGGTGGCCAATGCCAGTGTCGTCCCAACATCATTGGAAGAAACTGTGACAAGTGTGCCCCTGGAACCTTTGGTTTTGGACCCAATGGATGCAAACGTATGTCTTCAGTCTGTAGATGACTAAATCAAAATCATTTTAATCTACTCTAGAAACCCATTTGGATTTATTTATTGTATTTATTTAGGGCTGAAAATCTGCTTTTTCTGGGGTGGTATACATTTTTTGCATTATTGTTTTGTAAGGTTACTCATTTTAAACAGTACTGTAAAGGGATTATTCAGGAACAGTAAGTACCTGCCCAGTGTAGTTTACAATGTATGTTAAAGGGAAACTGTCATGGGAAAACATGTTTTTTTCAGAACGCATCAGTTAATAGTTATGCTCCCGTAGACTGCTGCACTGAAATCCATTTCTCAAAAGAACAAACAGATTTTTATATTCAGTTTTGAAATCTGACATGGGGCTAGACATTTTGTCAAAATAATTATCCATCTCCTTTCAGCTTGTGAGTGTGATGTCAGAGGATCTTCTCATGTTTTCTGCCATCCTGAAACTGGTCAATGCCCCTGCATTCATGGAGCAGACGGGCGTCAGTGCAATGTGTGCTTACCTGGTTACTGGGGGTTCCCAAGCTGTAGGCAGTGCCAATGTAATGGACATGCTGATGACTGTAATACACTTACTGGAGAATGCACAAAGTGTAAGGATCATACAGAAGGATACAGCTGTGAAAGGTAATGAGCTATATTGCTATTTTCAGTAATCATCTAATTTGGTTTCTGTTTTTTCTGTAAAATTTCAGTTTTATAAAATCTTAGTTCTATCTTTTTTTTTACATTTAGATTTTACCAAACATTTATAGTTTTTTCGATCTTTCTTAGTTTCTTTATGTATATATTTGTATGAATATTCCATAAAATAGGCAGGCATGGGTTTAGGATTACCTTTGTGGGATAACTAGTGCTACCTCCATGTTCTAGTTAACACTGTGATTCCATATTAATAAGTAGCTAAATTGTGTTTTGTATTGTTATGACATTACTGGTTGGAAAATGGTCAGGGGTTATATCCTGGGAATACCTTATATATGTTTTATATGGTATGACAAATAGAAGAAGAATCATTTATGACAACAGTGAAAATCTGTCCTATCAATACCTTAAGTGACAAAATAGCAATAATATGAATGCTTATGTTCTTTTAGGTGCCTTTCAGGTTACTATGGAGACCCCAGGCTTGGATCAGGGGATCACTGCAGACCCTGCCCTTGTCCTGATGGTCCAGAAAGTGAGCGCCAGTTTGCCAGTGGTTGTTACAAAGATCCTACAACATTGCAGGTGGTGTGCACTTGTAATATGGGGTATACAGGTAAGCTTTCTCCTGCCTACACACTAGATGGCAAAGTCTAATGTGTTTTACACACCTCTAATAAGCTGCTCTGGTCACTATATAACGTTGTTTTTATCAACATCTATATCTATATTCTCAAAATCTGGAGAGATGGGGTACTCCCAGTGATATGTTAGTCTTTGCTTTGGTGCTGCCACATGTAAATAGCAAAGAAGTGGACCCACTCATGGGGATTTATGAAAAAAGTAATATATCAATATTTCTGTTTTGCCTTTAACAAGAAATACATTGGGGCAGATTCACGGGTGAAGTGGCCGTCGCTAGTGTAATTTCGCTAGAAATACAATCTGCAGGGACATTGCAAATTTACTAACAAGTGCAGACAATTCGCTAGTGAACCAGACTGTTGCTAGCGTTCATTCACACTCAGACTAATTTTTCGCAACTTTTCGCTAAGGCGAATGGTCACCGCTCCACAAATTCAGTAAAGTGCGGATTTTACTGAATGTTACCTCTTTCACCAGAGTTGACTTTGTTACCTCAGACCAGGCGAACTGCAAAAATGAAGCTAGATCTTCCTCAATCTTATGTCAGGTCTGTTAATGCATTAAAGTTGGAAAAATGCTGGTGTATTTTCCTTTTTAAACTGGGATTGCCTGAAAAAGTCCTAACTTTTTTTGGCTTAACATTTTCCCCCAGACATTTGAGAACATATCGAACATATGGTGTATTAATTTTACAGTGGGCTCATGCGTAGGGCATAATAGTAACTCTTTTGTCTTTATTAAGGTTCATTGGACATTTGTAATAACAACTTCAAGCATTTGCACCAACATCTTTAATAAAGACATCCATACAACTTTAATGTACCCACCCTATTCAAATTGACCTAAGCGTAAGATCACTAGCGAATTTTCATTAGGCACAAACGGATGCTAGCGCATCTTCGCTATGAAATGCTCGCACTGCTGAAGTAACGCTAGCGAAAAGTCACCAGCGTTCGGCACCCGGGACGCAACTGCACATATTAGTGAATTAGATTAGTGGTAGCGAATTTGCACCTGCTGAAGTGGTGTGAGTTATGCAAAGCAGTTGCTGGCGACAATTCACCCTTTAGTGATTCTACCCCATGGTGTTTGTAAGTTGTAAGTAAGGCTCTGGCTGTGACTTACTGCATGAACATGTTTGTGTTAGAATATTGTGATCAACAGTTTTATGTTTCCTAATTGCTATAGGAATACGATGTGATGGATGTTCCTCTGGGTTTTTTGGAAACCCTGAAGAGATTGGTGGAGTGTGCCAACCATGCCACTGTAATAACAATATCGATATGTCTGACCCACTTGCCTGTGATAAACAGTCAGGATTATGCTTGAAGTGTCTGTACCACACAGAAGGGGGAAACTGCCAACAGTGTCAACTAGGTTACTATGGGAATGCCCTTCAGCAGGATTGTAGAAGTAAGTTTTTGGTTGTGTGTTACAACAACAGAAAACAGTAATATTACAAATTTCACTCTACTAATAGTAATCAAGGTGTTTATACCTTGCTTTATAAAAAGTCTTTGCAAATGTAGCTTTTTTTTCTGCACTGTACCGTTCCCCTGTTGGAAATGTTAAAAGTCTAAATATAACACTGCAATTGAAAAGGTAGGGTCAGCAGTACATTTGAGGTTATGAACCTTTGCCCTCCTGAGGATTATGAGCTTTCCTGTCTTACTGCTATAATATGTACTTCCCGTAGTTAGTTTCCCTGCATTGTTTTGTTCATCACACTCCGTAGAGTCAAGATAACATGCAGTGTAACAGGATGTAGCTACATTTGTGTGCCTGTATCAAAGGAAGTTATTTCAGGATTGCAGTCTAATAAAGGGATATTTGAATGCTCAGTTGCCACATGTTTGGGCTAGTAAAAAATTGTAACAATTTCCCTAAATTCCATTGCTCTAAGTAAGTATGAGGAAATAAGTTTTGTACAATTATCATCAACCTTAACACAAAGAAGCAATAAACACTGTAGTGGAGTAGCAATAAAAAGTAACGAAGGGGGCTATTAAGGTCATTTTGACATTGCATTTGTGACCACAGTTGTTTTGTCATAAGTATAGTATATCTAAGATTGTATTCCCCTTATAAAAACGCTAAAATAATATAGCAGATGCAAGCATCACTCATTAAAAAGCTTACCTTTGGTCTCCTGCAACCACTCCCAGCCCTGTGTTAAAAAGAATGCTGCTGTACCATCCCCACTAATACCTTACTCATAGTTATTTATAGTCAATATATGTTAAAGGGACAGTACACACCTAAAAACAATAAATAGGGCTTGTGTTGAAATTGCATTCGGTCCATTGTTTTGATTAAAACAGACTGATATTTTCCTATTTTTTGGGGAAAAAAAGTTGGTCTTTTTTGCTTGACCTAAACCTCTCCTTAACCCACTTCTTTAAAAACAAGTTAATTTGTTCAGAGCAACCCAATTTCTAAGCAGCAACATTTTAGCTTCTCATTATCAGGGGCTTCTCAGTGCACACTTATTATTAGTTTTATCAGCTCCTTTGAAGTTCCTTTGGTTCAGATTGTGACAGGAATTACTACAGTGAAATTGAAATTTCATATTCTTGTTTAGTAATGTTTTAGTCATTTTTATTTTGTTCTGCTTTCAGGATGTGTTTGCAATTACCTGGGTACAGAACAGGAGCACTGCAGTGGAGAAACAGAATGTCACTGCAATAGGACAAATGGGCAGTGTCCATGCCTGTCCAATGTGATAGGACAGAGTTGTGATCGTTGTGCACCAAACACCTGGAATTTAGCTAGTGGGACTGGCTGTGAACCTTGTGCGTGTAACACCAACCGATCTCTCGGGTTATCTTGTAATGAGGTAGTCTGTTTTACTATTTGAACTTTTTTTTATATTTTGCCTGGTTAACTTTTACCCTGTATTAAAGAGATACAGTAGTAGTTTGTTCTAAACTAATATTAGTCTTTGTTTAGATCATTTATTACTGTTTGCATAGTCTTAAAACATTAACATTTGTAATTACATTTTTTTTCTCTTGTAGTCAATGCCTTTGACAGTATTTTGGTTCAAATATCTTTTTTAGGGTGAACATTTGGTCAGGGCAACTTTTGCTATACGAAGATTAAAGATACATGAAAGCACTGCTGCAACAGTCATTAATCCATAATTTCAATAATATCTTGCATAGCAAATGAGAATTCATATCAACACACTCAATAAATGATCATCTAGTTGGACATAAAGGAGACCAAATAGGTCTTCTCTCCATATCTAACCATATTTTTGCTTCAGAATTAGCCCCAGCCACTTCTTCCACCAGTGCTCTTTTTGATAGAAGGAAAACCCCAGACTCCTAGCATTCTAGATTCTGTAATAGATTCCACACCTTTACTAACATATTAACACAAACATCATTTTTATAAAGCATCTTTAACAATGTTATTTCACTGTTTGCGTGCTTTATATTTGCAGTTCACTGGCCAGTGCAAGTGCATGCCTGGATTTGGCGGACGGGATTGCAGTGAATGCCAGGAACTTTTCTGGGGAAATCCAGACATCGAGTGCAGAGGTAACAGATACATTTATGTTTTTGTAATTTTTCTTGCAATTAAGCTATGGGATGCAGACATGTTATTAGTACCAACTAGACATAAATAGGCAGGAGTTATAGGGGACCTGTCGTCAGAAATCATTCTAAAATCTTTTCAATTGTGTTTGTCAAGATAAATACACTTTACACTTTATTATTCACAATAGTAATTCAAAAGGCAGTTTATAAGCTTTGCATTATCCCAAAAACTTGTTTATGAGCCCGAATGGGGACCTGATCCCCATACCAATACACACACAGGTATGTATGTTTTAATAAACAATATTTTGGTTTCATGTCTAATTTTAAAAATGACTTATGGCACAGCTTTTAATTTCTGGGTGACAGGTATTTTTATTGACGAGGAGGCACCAGGCAATGATAAATCTATGAGGGGGTTGGGAGAACTGCCAGCATTTCCCTGAAAACTTATGGTCTGTAAATGCATTTACAGAAATGCAATGCCATTGAGCAAAACTCCATAGATGTGTGTGTATTTTTTAGTGTTGGTGATATAGTTTCTGTTAAATAAATATATGCACATTTAAAGGTAGAAAAGTTTCAACAACAACTTTGAAAGTATATTCCACTTCTTCTTCTTAACACATGGTGCCAATGATCGATATTAATACAGTAAAATATTAAAATGAAATGCATACATATTTATAAACACATTTTTGGGACCTGAGGCCAATTTCTAGATTTCAAATCAAACTCAAAATGCTTCTTATGATTTACTAATAAATGTGTGTCTTGTTGTAACACACACACACATACAGTACATATGTATATATATGATTCTGTATCTCCAAATTTAGAGCAGATTTAGAGTTATAAAATAACCCATTGACGTGGAAAAGTTGCTTGTAATCCCTTACAATTGAACACATTGTGCATTGTTTGGACCCTACATGTTGCTGAACAGATCGTGGTTTATAATAATGATTTGTGAAAAAGATTGATGCCAGAACTAAACAAAGTCTTCACTGTTCATCTTAATACAACCATTGATGTGTGGGAGGGTAGCATTTTAGAAGAATGTTAACCAGTATGAACATTCAGAAAAGTAGCCATGTTCAATTCTGATATCTGCATCTAGATTTAAAATAAATACTTCTCATTTAAAAAATGTTTTGAGGTACACACCTATATGCACATATAGACTTAATTGCAAATTTGCTTTGTTCAAAAATTGCAGGCTACTTCCTTAGATAAATAGCTAAGGGTAATTGATGGGGCTTCTCAAGATCAAAGATTATTCACATTTAATTTTGGCTTGGCATTCCTCTTTTTGTGTTACTTAATGGCCTTCTATTTAGATTTCAAGTCTTGATCCTTATCTAAAAAGAGTTAAGTGACCCTCATTCCACAAGGCTCTTTGTGCTAGCAAGAGGGAACATTCCCTATACAAAGTCACTGCTGGAGATTATAATTGCTTGGGGGTGTTATGTACTGATCCTTTCAGCTTTATTGTGAGAATAAAAGGCCTTTTTTGATGAAAAGTGATGCTATAGACCAACTACACTCTTGAAAACATATGTATTCCATTCATACTAAATGTAACTCACAATGCTCAGGATAAAATGACCATTATACAAGATTATGTGGAATATTTTTTCTGTGCATAAAGAAAAAAAGCTTACATTTTTCAAGTTTTGTTTGTTAAGTAGGCAAGTTTACTTAAAATGAACATTTAGACAACAGTATTGTCAATTTTCAGTTCCTTCTCTTTTTTTTTGTAAACATGTTCATGTGTTTCTGGAGTTTTCTGCTTGCAGTTTCAGCTATTACTTAGTTACTTTTCTTTACCCTAGCATCAAACAGCAGTTTTAAGTCAATATTGATCCATGATCAGTAGAGAGAGAGTAAAAAGGTTATGTAAGCAATTAGAAATAAATACAATACAATAACCAGATAGCACATAATCAGACTGGGGTTGTGTAAACCCACCAGGCTGCCACATCAGGGGTCTGCATTCACCCCCAAGGTCCCCTGTCCCCCTATGACACCCCCAGTAAGTACCTTAGTCTTGAGCTGATGTTATTTCAGTTGCGATCGGAGGGAGGGAGGACAGGAAGGAAGCAGGTCTTTCAACTACTGGGAACGGATTTGGGCCGGCAGGGCCCATGAAGGTTGGGGGGGGGCTCACCAGGCTTTTTTCCAGTGTTCTGCTGACCCATTCAGACCCTGCATCTACAGTTGAAGGCTGGCAATAGGCAGAATAAGAATGATGTCAATAAAAGTTCACCCCTTTAAGAACTGATAGTAGAGAATGATTTATAGTAGTAATTAATTTGATCTGAAAATCAATCATTGAGAAACCCATGGGTTACAGGAAGGTCATCTCCTGTAGAGTCTAATTTAATTAAATAGTTCTCATTTTTAAAAATGATTTCATTTTTTTCTGTAATAATAAAACAGTCCCTTGTACTTGATGGTAACTAAGATGTATGAATCCTTATTGGTGAAAACAAACCTATTGTGTTTATTTACTGTATATTGTCACCAATTTGTATTATTGGTTATCCAAATTACAGAAAGATCCCTTATGCAGAAACCCCCAGGTCCAGAGAATTATGAATAACAGATCCTATATCATAATGATACCTAAAAACTTAGCTGACCCTGAGCGCAAATATTAACTATAAACCTGAAAAGGGCCAAATGAGGCTGACATCAGCCTGCTGAATTCCCTAGGTCAATTTCATCCCCTGACCACTAGTAGAATCCTCCGCATCCAGAAGCCTTGTGATGACTCCAGTATGAACACACTCAGCAGGTTTAGCTTCAAAATGACACATTTATTTGCCAAAATCCAGTGTGTTCATGCTGTAGCTAACACAAGGCTTCTGGAAGTGAACAGAAAAGAGGATTCTGCTAGTGGTCAGGGGTTGAAATTGGCCTGTGGAATTCAGCAGACTGGTTTGGGCAAGTCTGGCCTTAGCCTAAGACTTGAAAGATACACGCTAAACCTAGGCTGCCCGCACAGTGAAACATTTCAGCTAGGTAATTGTCCCATTCTATTTATTTACTAGGTTTATTTCAATAAAATGCATATTTGTAAACCCATTAATATCCTTCCTAAGGACCACGGCCCAGAACAGCACTGTATACTGAAAACTGTATACTGAATATCAGATAATATCACAAATCTATAAAGTGGTAGAATAATCCAGGAGTGTAACTAGGGATGCTAGAGCCCATCTCCCCATTTGCTGGGAAGGGGCAGTAGGTCATGGGTTCTAACTGGGACCCCTTTTGCTGTGAATGATGATACTATATTGACAGCAGGCAAACAGTGGATTTTGTGGTCCTAGGAAGTTTAGATTAAGGAACTTAGATTTTCGAAGACTAATACAGATATAAAGTACAAGTAAAAAACTTCTGCAAAGTAAGTAAACGTGAATACCTGGTGATTAATTATTTGCAATTTTCTTCTGTTTCTTTGCGGCTTTCAAATGGGGGGTTAATGACACCATCTAAAAACAAATGCTGTGTAAGGCTACAAATGTATTACTTATCATTCTATTCAGTCCCTCTCCTTTTCATATTCCAGTCTCTTATTCAAATCAATGCAGGGTTGCTAGGGTAATTTGTACCCTAGAAACCAAATTGCTGACACTGCAAACTAGAGAGCTGCTGAATAAAAAGCTAAATAACTATAAAACCACAAACAATAAAAATTGAAAACCAATTGCAAATTGTCTCGGAATATCACTCTCTACATTATACTAAAAGCTAACTCAAAGGTGAACAACCCTTTTAAGTAATGCAAAATCTGCTGCTAAATAAACTTGGGTAAACATGTTGTGTTGTTGTGAGATATATATTTTTACACTCTTTTCATTTTAGCTTGTGACTGTGACTCTAGAGGCATCCAGACATCACAATGCAATCGTGCTACAGGACATTGCATTTGTAATGAAGGAGTTGAAGGAGTTCGCTGTGATAAGTGTGCTCGTGGATATTCTGGTACATTCCCAAACTGCACACCTTGTCACAACTGTTTTGCCTTGTGGGATGTCATTATCCAAGAGCTCTCCAACAGAACAAGCCAGCTTCTAGACCGTGCCAATTCCCTGAAGATCTCTGGAGTTATTGGACCATACCAGCAAACTGTTGATAAGGTGCAAGAGAAATTAGATGAAATCAGAAGCATTCTGGCTCACAATCCAGCTACACAGCCACTTAAAAACATTGAGAATCTTCTTGAGGAAGCAGAGTAAGTAATGCATTAGGACACTTTATTGCACCAAATAATGAAATTGAAGCTACAAATTTTCTTTTGGCAAGAACCATAACCAGCAATTTTGATCACATATTTCACCAATTCATCAGAAAAACAATGAGACCATCAATATATAATACTTACTAAATATAATCATGACTAATCTTTGCTGTTCTGTTGTAGGAAGCTAAAATCTGAAGTCTCCCAAAGAGCTGCTGAAGTGGAGATGAAAATAGCAGAAATTAGAATTAATGACACAGAGAAGCTTGATGCCCTTCAGACAGATGCTGAAAGCTTTGGAAAAGCATTAAAAGAACTTGGAGAGCAGTTAGAATTTATGAAAAATTCTAATGTGCAGGGTAAGTGGTTTCTTTAAAGTTAGAATTTACAAACATACAGTACATATTGAATATAGCTGTACAGGCAAGATGAATTAGGGATAGGAACTTGAAAATGTACTCTGATAGTATGAATTGTGGGGCTTGCTTGTAAAGGCACTGCAAAACATATTGCAGATCCCACAGCTATTGTTAAATTACAAATTCTAGCTGCCAGTGATACCCCCAGAATCGTACATCTACTCAACCCTAGTTCATCTAGCTAATTAATTAGGGCTAGTTTGGGCTTTTTAAACTCACTTGCTTTAAATGTGGCAGCCTCAAATGCTTTTTATAGATATGACATAAAAACAGAGGCGAATTGCATTAAAATGACCTGTGCAGGAATTTGTACACCACTCCATTTATTTAGGCAAATTTTAAAAATGTCTCTGTGTATTTTTAACCTTGCAGTCTCATGATAATAGAAATATTTGATTTCCCAGAAAGTGTTAACACCCCCATATTTTCAGCCCTGAAGCACTGTTCCCGTACCCCGTCCAAAGTACAATTCACTTCAATAAGAATAGGTAATTTGGTGGAATAGACCAGGATCCGGCAGTACTTTTCTGCAAAAACTCCACAACATGTTTCAAGCCAGTTTGCTCTTTATCAAGAGCACTTGATAAAGAGCAAACTGGCTCGAAACATGTTGAGTCTGAAAAATTCGTATGATTTGAGCGATCGAACTCTCCGATCATACGAATGGTATTCAAGCAGGACTTAGCCTCAGAAGCCTATGGGGAGCTTCCCATAGGCTTCTATTACAATTCGGTCAGTTCAATCTGGTGAAGTAGGCAGTCGAATAACTGTAAAATTTTAATTCCTTCGATCATCGAATGATCGGATATTCGATAATTCTATCATTCGATGATCGAAGGAATTAAAATTTCGATCATTGAAGAGGCCAAATTTGCATATCCGATTTCACGAAAAATTCATACGATCGGTATTCGATCGAACTTCGATTATTTCACGTGAATTTCGTAAATCGGCCCCTAAGTGTTTGTCTTTTTAAAAAATGGTTCAAAAGAGAACTCCCACATACTTGCGTCTTGTGCAGGATTTGTTAAAAGTAAAGCATTTGAAAAAGGACAAAAGCTTTTGTCATGGTCAGTGTAATAGTGGAATTTCTAAATGTTGTGCTTGTTTTAGGCGCCGTGGACAGCATCAACAAATATTTCCAGATGTCTCTGGAGGCGCAAGAGAAGGTCAATGCATCTGTGTCCAATCCAGATAGTGTAATTGAACATTCAGCTGCTACACGACAGGAAGTGGAAAATCTAATAAATGAAAACTATGCTCAGTTTAAGAAAGAGCAAGAGGAGCAGACTCGACTGCTGGATGAACTTGCGGGCAATGGGCAAAGTTTGGATCTTTCATCACTTTCTGAAAAGGTAATGTGTTAGTAATAATCTATAGCCATGAATGGTCCTGTTATGTTTAGCATCTCAAAATTAAGTTGTCCCAAATAGCATTTGTTTAGTCAGTGTCTGGCCTAGCTGTCCGGGCTCCCTAAGCAACCCAGCCAGCTTCCTGATAAGCGGACAGTGAGGGGACAAGGACATAAAGAAGTAGTAGGTGAAGGAAGAAGTACATGCCAGGTGCCCCTTCCATTGTACCCTAGGCACATGCCTCTTGTACTTAGCCCTAGTTCTGTCCCTGCAGATTATTAGAAGATTGGGAGCTACTGTGGCATCTTTGGAGACACAGATCTTCCTTGCTAATGGACTGTGGTTCCCCTGAGCTGGAAAGCCCAAAACATAATGTACAACATTTCTGCCCTGCTTCTTTAGTTAAGCAGTTCTTCTTTAAATAAACCCGACTGGTGGAAGTTGACTTTCACATGGGTTAAAACTGAGTTTAGTGCAAATACAATTTACATTCTTACTGCTTAATATAACTGTTGGTATGTGAAATCAGAGGGAATTGACGCAGCAAGAAAGTGTGCTTTGCCTTTTTTTAAATATCTTAATTATTTTTTAACTTGTCAAAATGGGAGTAAATAGGAAAAGCTAACGGATTTCATATTTACCCTAATGGAATAGGGCAGACTGCAGAATATTAATAATTACATTGACTTATCTTGTAAGAACCTATTTATTATTAAAATTGTGCCATTATTTCTTACTCACAAATACACTGATTTTGGGTACATTCTTATTTTTAGACTTGTGGCAACTCTCCCGGTGTGCTCTGTGAAGATTCTGAATGTGGAGGCCTTAACTGTAAGACAGATGATGGAAAGAGAAAATGTGGTGGGTCAGGATGTGGGGGTTTGGTAACTGTAGCCCACAGTGCCTTGAAAACAGCCACAAGTTTTGACACAGAAATTCAGAACGCACTTGCTGAAGTAGAAGAATTGTCTAAAATGGTAAATTCTATAAGTCATAAATTGTAATTACTGTGTTTTATATATATTTCTTACACAAATCTATTTACAGTTTTCATTAAGTACTAAACAGAATTCATGATTTAGAGGAAGAAGTCAGCAGCCAATCAGTATCATTTGTATTGCCAAAATATTCCATAATCATTGTGAGGTGTAAATAGAAGGGATTGGATTATCCTGATAATAGTTTATAGATTTGCATTGTACATAAAACCAGATTGAGATCACATATTGTGCACTATTGCAAATACACACAGAACTCAATCATAAAGCAGTTAAAGCATAATCATTACTATTTGAAAGGAAGAAGACATTTTCAGCCATTCACTCCTTTACCATTAATACATCAAATGTTTTTCCATCATTACCTTTTTGTGGCACAGTTGTATACCTGTTTAATGACAGTTTTGTTTGACTGCTGTCATCATATTTGAATGAGGAATCACAGAAAAGTCAATCACTTGTTTTAACATCCCCTCTACCACACAAGTATTTTCTAAGCAAGATATTTTATATTGTAAGATACTATATACACTGACCAGTCTGCAGATTTTAGGCATTTCTGGGTACATCCAATGGGAGACTTACTTACTCTAATATATATACTGTTTAACCATTTGGAACTTGTGTTAGAATGTATTAGAAAACATAGTAATGTCCCAACAAAGGAAAAATACAAAGACAGTCCAAAGAAGATTGAATACAATAGACAAATGCAATTCTATCTTTTTTCACTAGGTTGCAGAGTCAAAGTTGAGGGCAGAAGAAGCTAAGCAGAGTGCTCAGGATGTCCTAAACAAAGCAAATGCCACCAAGGAAAAAGTTAATCAAAGCAATGAAGACTTAAGAAATCTCATCAAACAGATAAGGGAATTTTTAATGCGTGAGTATTATAGGCATTCTGACTGGTTTGTATCCATTTCTTGGCTGTATGTTTGTTGCAGCTTGCATTTTCTTTTAGGTGACTGAAAATGAATGTATGCACTACAGCATAATGCTGCAGTCTTGCCAACCTGCCATTAGAAAATTGTAGTGCAATGTTTGTGAGAGCAACAAAATAAATGAGATTTATACTTTCTAGCTGTTTGGAAAGGCTTCCAATCGTTAGCAAGTTAAGCAACAAATGTGGCCATGTGAAACATGAACGCCACAGTTTGTTGTGTGCATTTGCTGTGCCAGCTTTTATGTTTGTGCAGTAATGCATGGCTTAGAAGGAACATGTGACATTCCTGGCCGTGAGAGTGCAAGCAGAAAGAGAGGGAGAGACGTATACAATAAACTTCACACGTTTATGCTTTCAATTTTTGTTACTGCTCACCTATCAGCTTCATGCATGTAATGACTAAATTAATACTATTAATATAAAAGCCAACAGTATATACAGTGAATTCAATTAAATAGTCAGGTTTTTAAGTATTACTTAAAGCCTCCTCATATGTTTCCTACTGCCATTCTCATGAATCAAGCAATACAAAAAAGATTCTGGGAAAAATTGTGGTAGTTTAGCTTCCTGGATAATTATACTGCTGGGGGTCACAAAATAGTCACACATCTATTAAAAGTCCCCTTCTTTCTTCACGCAAATAACATGTTCCTCAAAAAATGCAATAAAGGTAGTTATTATGAACCTCTATTACAAAACAAACGATTTAGCTTTCAGTTGTTTTTTGTTTGGCAATTCATATAAGGACAGCTTGGGCATAATGTTAATATTTACAATACATTTATAGTATAGATGGGTGAGTAACAAGTACAGGAACGACAAGTACAGGACTTTAATGAGGCCCTAGCTTTCTCAGGTTGCAATTGCACTGCAGAATGTATTGCAGATACTACTGCAACTTTCTATGAAGCAAATCTTTTCTCAGTTAAAAGGTTGAACTTCATGGATGTGTGTCTTTTTTCATTGTATTTTGCTATGTTACTAATCCCTCTGTTTATTTCTATTTCTATAGAAGATGGTGCTGATCTGGATAGCATTGAAGCGGTTGCTAGTGAAGTACTGAAAATGGAAATGCCCACTACCCCTGAACAACTACAGAAGTTGACTGAAGAAATTCGTGAACGAGTAGAAAGCCTTTCTGGTGTAGACACAATCCTCAAGCAGAGTGCTGGAGATATTGCAAGAGCAGAGGCTCTCCTAGATGAAGCCAAAAAATCAAGGTATTTTCCATTTTATTCTGTCCAGTGAAATATGCAAACGTGTGTATATTTGGTGGGGGGAGGTAAAAATAAAAATATATTCCCATGAGTGCTTATATAATGGAGATTGTAGCATACAAAATATATAGAGAACCAAAAAAACTATAATACAAATAAATACAGTAAATACAGTATAGGTATTGGTAGCCTAGAGGTATAACCATCACAGTATAGTATACATTTAAGAAAGAGTCTAGTATATTCCATTTTTCAAATAATGTTCTTTTTTTGGAGTTGTTTTTCATTGTTCTATGTTAAAGGAAAACTATACCCCCTGAACAATGTAGGTCTCTATAAAAAGATATTGCATAAAAAAACTCTTCTTCATGTAAATAAACCATTTTCATAATAATATACTTTTTTAGTAGCATGTGCCATTGGGTAATCATAAAAAGAAAATTGCAATTTTAAAAAATAAGGACAGCCTCCTGGGATCATTTGATTCAACGTTGCACACAAACATACCAAACAAACTATAAAGTTAGGTCACACGAGCCAATTAACAGACAGAGTTGTGTCTTTTGCTTCCACACTTCTTCCTGTTACAGTTAGAGTTGAAATATTTCTGGTCAGGTGATCTCTGAGGCAGCACACAGACCATCACAAATGGTGGTTCAAGGCAAGAGACGTAAAAGCAATATTTACTTAAATATATATTCCAGTTTGGTAAGATTCTTTAATATGCCACTTCATTTGATATGAACTATTGAACTGTTGCTCAAGTATTAATTTTGGTGGTATAGTTTTCCTTTAAGAAAACAAACACAAAACTATGTAAGTTTTCATCTGCTTTACACAGATAATGTGTTTTGTTTCCTTGTTAGACTATTTAGCTTAACTTAACATTTCATGACAAAATCCTTTTTGTGATTTCAGCAACAGTGCTGCAGATATTAAAGCAACAGTTGATGCTGTGAAGGAAGCATTAGAGGAAGCAGGAAAAGCTCAAATCGCTGCTGAAAAAGCCATTAAGAGAGCTGACGACGACATCAAAGGGACCAATAATCTGCTCACATCTGTAAGTTCACAATGTATAAAAAAAGCTCATAATTGAACCGTTTCATTTAAAGCAATTCTATGACTAGTTTTACCAAACCACTAAATGGCATACTTTTAGTATATTACATAATGGCCTATTCTTAGCAACCTATTGTGTTTGAAATATTAGAAATATTTAACTTCTCTTTGGACTAACTGCTCCCACTAAATACACCTTTTTGTGTTTGAGAGTATGTAATACCCTCCCTTATTAGCTGGCCA